>CM074286.1:6247500-6477500 GCA_037194245.1 Opsariichthys bidens | reverse complement strand
CCATATGTTTCTTTTTTTTTTTAAATTATTATTATTAAAGCCTTAAGCCAAAAAAATTACCCGTCACGTGATTGACCCATATACAGTACAATATTCACCTTTTATCATTTTACACTGTTAACCATAGCTAATAACAATGGTACGGCTGAAATTATAGTTCACATGATACAGTTTTAGAGAAAGATGACATAAGAGAAAATTTATTATTTGCCTGCGTTTTAAAGCTTTATCATTAAACTAATTTTATTGTGTTTAAACAGTAACAATTTAGTATGGGGAAGAATTCTCACTTTTAACCAGTTGCTTATTAGCTTGCATATTTGGCTTTTTATTAGTACATATAAATGCATTATTCTGTATGACCATATTCTACATCCCTAAATCCTACCCCATACCTAAACTTAAATGCTACAACAACTAAATTACTAACTATTAATAAGCAGTAAATTAAGAGTTATTGAGGCAAAAGTCATAGTTAATAGTGAATATGTGTTACGTTTACACTGTCAAACACACAAAGTTCTCACAAACAAACGCAAAACTTCAGCGTTCGCTCAATAAATAGAAAGTTATCATTCATTGGTGTGGAAGCAAAAAAAATGTATCTTTATAGTTAGTGTTCTTGTAGTGAACCGGCCTTTTTACATTTTTTTATATGCAGCTAAAACTTTTGGGCCACTGTACTGTACATAGTTTAACATGTTTTTTATCGAGCATCGTGATATTATATGTAACACATTCGTCAGTGTTCTTTGCCAGCACAGCCAAAACAAGCAAGCACTCACGGTGTCAATGTGACTGTCCTTTACACAAAGTGTATTTCAACCGGCTGTTCGGTAAACAAGACTCTCTCCACCCTCTGAGCTGCTTGTGCAGATGTGAGCGTGGACCGGACCAGCTGGCCTGGTGAGTCAGAGCGCTTTCTACAGCACACAGTTCCTGGATCTGCTCTCACACCAGCAGTGACCACAGACTGCAATTCAACAAACACCTGCACAATCTGACCATGGCAACATGTGCACTTATGAATTTTCACAACTGCTCGAAAAGTGCTTGCATGGAACATATAATTCATTCTGAGCAGAACGTTTTCCTTGTGCCAGGCTGAGCTCCACGTTGTGTTTTACTCGAAAAAAAGAAAGAAAGTGGACAACAGGATTCAAGAGATAGTTTGCAAAAATAAAAAATAAAAAGTTCTGTTATTATTTACTCAACCTCACGTTGTTTCAAACCCGCTGCATCTGCCAAAGCTTGCGACGTGGCGGTGAATAATAATGTAAATAACTCTTTGCCTGAATTTTGACTTCTCTGGTATTATTCAAATGCTTTGAAGTGCCCATATTATGCTTTTTTCTTCAAACATTACCTTTCATGCAGTGTGTAATATAGCGATTTGTGAAAGTAAAACGTCTACAAAGTTTTAAAGGGGGTAAAATTGCCTTTGTACATGATGTTTGAACATAAATGTGTCAGCAGTGTATGAGCACAACCGCCGACTCCATAAATCATAAGTAGTGTCTCAGAACAAGCCGTTTGCAGATTGTCGCTTTTGTGATGTCACAAATGCTTAGGCCCCGCCCCAAAAATACTTATCTCCTCGCCAGAGCAAAAAGTGAACAGGCCTTTTTACATTTTTTTATATGCAGCTAAAACTTTTGGGCCACTGTACTGTACATAGTTTAACATGTTTTTTATCGAGCATCGTGATATTATATGTAACACATTCGTCAGTGTTCTTTGCCAGCACAGCCAAAACAAGCAAGCACTCACGGTGTCAATGTGACTGTCCTTTACACAAAGTGTATTTCAACCGGCTGTTCGGTAAACAAGACTCTCTCCACCCTCTGAGCTGCTTGTGCAGATGTGAATTTCTTTACTTGCCGTTCACGTTCACAGACATAACTGACTTTATGAATGTGAACTTTGTGTTTTTGCCATAACCTTGTGTGTATTTGACAGTTTAAGTGCAATAAGACATGAAAGAGAACTTAGTTTGATACTCACAGGAAGTGCCGTCAGCTTTCTGTGCGCGTACTTCAGATGTGTGCGTGCAGAAAAACATATATCAGAAGTTTATGGCTTTAAAAGACATGCAGATAATAAACTTTCCTGATGATGAAGATGTCACAAGAGCGTGACCGCGACAAAGATGACAATCAAAACAAAACAGATGTTTTAGTTTTTAGCAGAATATTCGAGGCACGAGCTCTTTCTTCTGGAAAGTGGGACGGGGAGCAGCAGCTCATTTGCATTTAAAGATACATGCACGAAAACAGCATGCATTTCCTTCCACTCAAAAATGATCACTTACAACATGGTATAATAAATGATCTGTGTATTTTGAGCTGAAACTTCACAGACACATTCTGGGGAGCCTTATATTACATCTTGTGAAACGAGGCATAAGAGGTCCTCTTCAAAGATCAAAAGTGCATGACAAATAAAGTTGTTGTCTCCTAAAAGAAAGAACTGATTCTGACCTCCAAAACATAATCATGAACCTTTACAATAGCATAATAGGAGCAGTTTAAACTGTCAGCATATTTTCTACAATGTACTGACTCTTGGATCCATTTTGTCTTTAAGAATCATTCTTTGAAAAGCAAACATCTGCGGCTCAGTCTACAAAGGCTACATGAGCCATGTTCATAGTATATGTCAAAAGTAGATAGAGCGTCATTCACCTTACTTATTTCGCAGCATTTGCTGCCACCCGTACCCTGTCTGTTAATGTTCGTCAGCAGAGCTGAGATTCCTGCCTATTTGTGTTCAGAGTCCAGATGCTTCGCTCCTCTCCTCGCCTCTTCTCAGCCAAGCGGCGGCATGATTAAGCTTGATTTGTCACCAAATTATATACACAAAGTTTACATGCATTGTGTGCCACTCCAGCTGTTGCAGATTTGTACGATGGAATAAATCCTTAAGCACTCAATTTTTGTGTGCACACACCACAGACTCTCCTGGTGATGAGCACAAAGAAGGGAAAGCAATGACTGAACATATTCATTACATGTTAAGCTTAATCAACAGTATTGTCCGGATCTGTTAACTTAATTCAAAAACACATTGTAAATGCAATTCACGCATACATCTGTAACGATTAAGTTTCAAATTTCTGATTTAATTAATTATATTTGTCAGTAGGTAAACACATATCGACTACCACTGACTACTATTAAAAAGTTTAGGGTCAGTTTGAATTGTAAATGTTTATTTAAGACTTTTTCCTCACCACGTTTGCATTCATGATTAAAATTGATCAAAAACAGAAATATTGTGAAGCATTATTACAATTTATAATGAGAACATCTTTAGAGTTATTGCATTTTTAGCCTGCTCTACCTCATCTGGTCTCTTATTGTCAATGTCAAAATGTTTGCGTCGGCCAATCACATCTAAGTAGTTGAGTTTACTGCTCTCAGAAGCAGATCGTGAATTAGACCTAAAATTTCCGTCACTGTTCTGTTTCTTTATGTTTTATAAAAAATTGTTATTATTTGATGAAGTTTGCATCGATGATTATTATTTTCCTGTTTATTACTGTGAAGCTGCTTTGAAACTATCTGTATTGTCTAAAGCAATGTATAAATAAAGGTAACTTGACTTAAAATAACTGTTTGTTTGTTTTTTCAATTTCAAATGAAATATAGGTGCTTGTCAAATAATTAGAATATCCTCAAAAAGTTGATTTATTTCACTAATTCCATTCAAAAAGTGAAACTTGTGAAACTTATATTCATTCATTACACACAGAATGATCTATTTCAAATGTTTATTTCTTTTAATTTTGATGATTATAACTGACAACTAAGGAAAATCCCAAATTCAGTATCTCAGAAAATTAGAATATTACTTAAGACCAATACAAAGAAAGGATTTTTAGAAATCTTGGCCAACTGAAAAGTATGAACATGAAAACTATGAGCATGTACAGCACTCAATACTTAGTTGGGTCTCCTTTTGCCTGAATTACTGCAGCAATGCGGCGTGGAGTCGTTCTGTCTGTGGCAATGCTCAGGTGTTATGAAAGCCCAGGTTGCTCTGATAGTGGCCTTCAGCTCTTCTGCATTGTTGGGTCTGGCATATCGCATTTTCCTCTTCACAATATCCCATAGATTTTCTATGGGGTTAAGGTCAGGTGGGTTTGCTGGCCAATTAAGCGCAGGGATTCTATGGTCCTTTAACCAGGTGCTGGCTGCTTTGGCACTGTGTGCAGGTCCTGTTGGAAAATGTTGGTCTCCATAAAGTTGGTCAGCAACAGGAAGCATAAAGTGCTCTAAAACTTCCTGGTATACAGCTGCGTTGACCTTGGACCTCAGAAAACACAGTGGACCAACACCAGCAGATGACATGGCACCCCAAACCATCACTGACTGTGGAAACCCAGACTCTTGGACCCTGATTTCCAAAGGAAATGCAAAATTTACTTTCATCAGAGAACGTAACTTTGGACTACTCAGCAGCAGTCCAGTCCTTTTTGTCTTTAGCCCAGGCGAGACGCTTCTGACACTGTTGTTTAAGAGTGGCTTGACACAAGGAATGCGACAGCGGAAACCCATGTCTTGCATATGTCTGTGTGTGGTGGTTCTTGAAGCACTGACTCCAGCTGCAGTCCACTCCTTGTGCAAGGTGTCAATGGTCGTCTTTTGGACAACTATCAAGTCAGCAGTCTTCCCCATGATTGTGCCGCCTACAGAACTAGACTGGGAGACCATTTTAAGGCCTTTGCAGGTGTTTTGAGTTAATTAGCTGATTAGAGTGTGGCACCAGATGTCTTCAATATTGAACCTTTTCACAATTTTCTAATTTTCTGCGATGCTGAATTTGGAATTTTCCTTAGTTGTCAGTTATAATCATCAAAATTAAAAAAATAAAACATTTGAAATATATCAGTCTGTGTGTAATGAATGAATATAATATACAAGTTTCACTTTTTGAATGGAATTAGTGAAATAAGTCAACTTTTTGATGATATTCTAATTATATGACCAGCACCTGTATATTGGATCTGACAGCATCTGTATCATAAACCGTAAGTAAAAGTAAATTTCATAATGTTTTATATAAAAAAAAGGTTTTATATGGATATTGTTTTCAAAAACACTTACTCATGTGCACTAGCGAGTGGGTATTGATACTATTCCATATGATGATTATAACAATGGCCGTGACAAGTCTTATAGCTGCCCCTGCTGTGCAAAAAACAATAACAACATTATTAACATTATAAGTGAACCTCAAGGACCATATTAAAATAATAATAATAACAATGTAAAGTGTTTTTGTAAAAGTGCTGTCACTTTAGATCGATGTAATGCATCTTTGCTGAATAAAAGTATTTATTAAAGAAATAATCTGCTGCCTATCTATCTGCGATTTTAGTAATCAACATTATGAAACAAATGCTGTCAGTTGAGCTTAACTTTTATTGAACCTGGAATATGATGGTGGATCTGAACAAGGGAGCTCTAAACATCATGTTTTCACAGAAGCATATTCAAACCACAATGCTTCATTTCTCCATTGTCTAGGTATCATTCCTACGATGAATCACATAAATGGAACATGCAATAATTGCTTCGTGGGCATCATTACGCGAGAAACTGTGAAGAAGAGGTCGTAATTAGAGCAGACCCCAGAGCTCAGTAGACCTTGATCAATACCATTAAAAATGTGCACTTTTCTTAGACTGCATTAGAGCAAAATCTAAACAGATTTTTTTTTTGCCACTAATGATTCTGAACTGCACCTCCATTACCACATATGAGAAAAGGCTTTATTAACATAATCAAATCAGCTTCTCTTGCCCATACTGATAGTATTGAAAAAACCAAGAGAAGATTCTCTGCGCAATTAAGAGCTTGTTATAATGACCTTCATAATCTCAGGATCAACAATACGTTTCTCATTTATTTCTCAAATACAGTCTCATTTAGCACACACTCATGCCCCTGAGCCATTGTGTACAAACAAAATGATTTATAATAGCAAACTGCAACGGGAAAAGGCTGTGCAGCCTATAACTAACAGCAGTCCAAAGTCAATGCTAATGTTCATCAGTCATTAGCACAAAGCTATCTGACTCTCTCGGGTAAAATTACCACAGCCATCTAAGTTCATTTCCACTTCCTGTGACTTTAAAGGTCATCTTTACGGAGAACGAGATCTAAAACTTCAGGTGTCACCTTTGTTGTTGAGAACATGTGTTTGTAATTGTTTCTTAAGGACACGGGCCCTGCCAAAAGACAAGATGGCAGAAGGTTTGCGCTGAAAAATCGTAATGATCAGCTAGTGTAATTACAGAAATCTAAATTTGCATCTTGGGTTTTAATTCATCAAATCCATCTTTCCTACAAGCTCTTTAGTTCGCTCCATCTGCTTCCTAAACAAATGGTGGAAAAGACCGGGAGTCTGTTAGCTCATTTTTCCTGCCGCAATTACGCGGATGCTAATGGCTACTGTATTGATTGTTATTGCAGCGCAGAAGGTCAAGGTTGCGTGAAAATGTAATCGAAAGAACTTTTAATGAGACGAAGGAGCTAAATCGTCCCGCCAGAAACGCATTTAAAGACAATAAACAATTAGCAGAAAGTCCATCTATACGTGTCACATCCTCTGGCTCCATTCTCGCTATCTGTAGCAGCTTGACTGGCAGATTTAGCTGAGCCTCCACCGTGGATCGCTCCTCAGAACAAGTTCACAATTTTCTTCACAACTCGACAGTATGCTTGGGCGTTCGCTAATTTCGCTATTGTGCGACTTGGCTCGCGTATCTGTGAAGTTTGATATTTTGGATGCTACTTGTCTAAAAGTGTGAAAAAGTCACAGCTTTCCTGGAGCTTCGTTCAGCTGCGTAAGATTAGCGACCTGTGATACTGCCGCTAATGATGAATTAGTTTGGAGTGCAACCGCAGATACTGTATCTGTCATTACTTAATCAACTTCAGTTCTAGCAGGCATGGCAATCAAACAACTCGGAGTTGTGTGCAACGGGGGCAGAGAGACACAACGCATGGCTGGATCCGCACTACTCTAATTTCCCTCCAGATAATGAGTTACATTCACTAATGTGATGTCAAAGGCATAGCCAGAGTTAATAGAATGATTGATAGGGCTCAGTAATAGCTCACTGCTGCAAAACAGACTCTCCAAAAAAACACTGAGCAATAATTAATCCACATTACTGACTGTATTGTGCCGCTATGTGTGCTTGAAACCTTTATCTCGTACTCTCCGAGAGCAGACGTCAGTCGAAAAACAGATCTGAAATATTTTACTCACCTCCTGTCTAGGTAAATTATAGGCAGCCGCACCTCTAACACTTTCAATGGTGAGAAGTGATTATGAAAGTGAGATTTTGCATCAAAATGCTATAATGTTAGTGTAAATTACATCATTACATTTGATTTTATTTATGACACAGATGCAAAATGGTGCAAAGCATTTGTTGTCATTTCTTTTAAAGACAATTTAAACCAAATTTTTTAACTTCCCGTGAGGCCTACATATCGCAGGTAAAGAATGCATCAATTTGCAGCGTACAATCTTTAAAAATTATGGGTTAAAATAACCCAAGTTGGTTACATATGAACAAAATGTTAAATGTTTGCACAACCTACTGAGCAGTCTATTTAACCCAACTATAGTTTTAAAAATCACTTAAAATGAACCCAAAATAGGCTGAAAATTAAAAACCAGACACATAATCACTAAAGGTAACAATAATAATCAAAAGGTGAATATTTATTATTAAGCTATTTAATAAATGTTTATTGTTTAATTGTTATTCATTAAACGTATTGATAAATAAATCTTCATTTATTAAACATATTAATAAATGTTCATTTCCAACCTACATTGGGTTCCTTTTAAGCAAGCAATACAGACATTTTTAAACAATACTTAAATAAAAAAAACATAAACATAAATATTTAATCCAACTGCTGGGTTAAAAAAAAAAAAATCTAATTTGGTTTTTTTTTTAACCCAAATTTTTTAGAGAGAACTATTGATTAAAAATGAATATATGGCTGGCTTAAAATGAACCCAAAATAGGTTGGAAATTAAGAATCAGACGCATAATTACTTGAGGCGACAGTAATAATCAAAAGGTGAACATTTATTAATAAATGTTATTATTTACTAAACTTATTAATAAATCTTCATTTATTAAACATATTAATAAATGTTAATTTCCAACTTATTTTGGGTTCATTTTAAGTGAGCAATATAGTCATTTTTAATCAACAGCTGAGTTAAACAAAACTGCCCGGCATGTTGAGCTAACATTGAACCCAACCGCTGGGTTTAAAACAACCCAATCACTGGGTTTGTCCATTTTCATTAACCCAGCATTTGCGACTTTAACCCACGTTTTCCTTCTACAGTCGATTTTCGTTTTTTGCTGTCACAAACGGCCTCATTTCTTGCAGCGGCCCTGCACAACTCTGCCATTTCTCCACAGAGCCCCAAGAGCTCACGTCGCAATTTCATCAACGCCTGCCGAACGGAGCGCAGCAAAACTCCCTCATAGGTTAATCCCGATATCACACTTCACCACCAGTTCACTAAGCTGCTTAAAAGGACACATTATAACTATGACAATGACCTGCTAATGGTTTTACATTTCTCTGAAGCATCATGAGCTATCTTTGTCATTTTTATCTCATAATGAGATCTGTCAATTGCGCAAGGGAGAAGGAGATCCAGCGGCCAAGGACGCTGATATTTCACCCGCCCAGGCAGAATAAATAATAGCCTGAAAAACGCAGGGGACAAAACAAACCTTGATCCCCTCTACTGCTCTGTTTTCGTAGCAGGCGACTGCTTGGTCTCCTCCCCAGGGGTGCTTGTGTTCTGTGTCGCCATTAGCTGCTTTGCTGCTGTGGGCAGGCTGGTCCTCAGGGCCACGGCGCTGGACTCCACGCTGGCCTGTGATGGATGACTGGCTGCTCCCCTGGGCGTCTTTGAATATTTCCTCAAGCAAAGTCGCCTGAAGAAAATGGGACATAATTTGTCACGTTATTACTGTATTAAGGCCAAATTTTAATTTTCTTTCTTGTTCTCCTCTCCCGTGTTCAAAGAGCAATTCATGATATAGGGCCATCAAACTTGAAAACAGATGGTTGTGACGGTTTTCGTCTTCTTCAGAGGAGGAGGTCTACTGTGAAATGTCGGTAAAAATGATTATGTTCTGCTCAAATAAAAAACTTTACAGAATGGGCTCAGATGCAGACTAAATGAACCATTTTCATTTTTTTTTTTGTTTTGTTTGTTTGTTAAAAGATATATCTGAGGATTTCGAGGAAGAATGGATGACTAATCCGAATACGTGGGCAGTGGATGCATCAACACTGAACTGCTAAATGCAAATGAACAAAAAAAACAGGGTTGAACAATAACCATCAAAACTTCGTTTTAGAGCTTTAGTCACATTCTGTGTTCTTTTAATTAAACAAAGGCTTGTTTAAGCTAATACAAATACATTCATGGAATATTTAAAAGGATAGCAAGACCTTCGTTCATCTTCGGAACACAAATGAAGATATTTTGGATGAAATCCGATGGCGAAGTGAGTCTCTATTGCCAGCAAGACAATTAACACTTGAAATCGGCCATCACTAGATATTGTTGAAAAAACGTTAAAAAAAAGTATTCTTGTTGCTTTATAATATTAAGGTTGAACCACTGTACTCACATGAACTGAGTAATAAATGACAGAATCTCTCATTTTTGGGTGACTAACCCTTTAACTATGAAACTAAAACTATTAAAATATTTATTTGGTCAATTGAAATTACGCTAAAATTGAAAAATTAATAAAATTAAGAACAGGCTACTCTTTTGCTGTAAATCGATGCGTACGGTCGTCTACCGGAAACTAATTACTATAATTTATAATGTTTTAAATATGAATATTTTTCTTACAAAAATGCATCGTTTCGCTTCAGAAGGCCTTTATTAGCCTCCTGGAGTCGTATGGATTACTTTTATGGATGCGCTTTTTTGGGCTTCAAAATCCAGGTTCGAAGAGCCACGATATTTTTTAATATAACAACAATTGTGTTCGTCTGAAAGAAGAAAGTCATATACACCAGGCTTGAGGGCGAGTAAATAATGGGACAATTTTTTATTTTGGATGAACTATCCCTTTAATTTGAAGTCTATTTTCTACAAAAATCTATAAAATTCAGAAGGCTTGGAACATAGATGCATGAATCGTATAAACCACATAATTGATTTTGGAGTTTGACTGGCCTGGTCCTCATTAAATTGCATTATACGGAGAAAGATTGGGCAGGATATTCTTCAAAAATGTAGTTTTGTGTTTCATAAAATCAGTCAGTAAGTCAAACAGGTTTGCCACAACATGAGGATGGGTAAATGATGACTGAATATTAATTTCAGGTGCAAAATCCCTTTAACTATTTATTTAAAAAAATCATAGGATATGTTAATGATGCATCCTAAGGCAAAAAAAAAATGTAAATTCTAATTATCATGTTTTTATATTCAAAAACTACTTTAAAACTTGCAATTTTAATATTACCAGAAGATAATGTACCCCTCCGTTTTCTGTATTATTTATGAGAGCATTATTTCTCGAGGAAAAGTTATCCTTGAGTAACATTTTCAAGATCCTCTGTGTAAAAAAAAAAAAAAGAAAGAAAGAAAGATTAAACAATTTTTTAGGTCACTGCTCACCCCAAGGCCTCTTTGCATTATGCATTTCCTCTCTGGAAATTCTGATACATCATGAAACAAGATTCACACCTTTGAAAATCCTAAAGCAAAATGCCCAAAGCCTTTCACAGTCCACATTTGGAAACAGCCCCTGCCAATTTTAATATCATTCAATCTCTGGACCAACTGTTTCCAGCCCGACAGTATCAATGTCTGACACGCTAATCCAATGACTGCAGGCTCTATTACTTTCAATTAGCTCTGACAGCTCGAGGCTTAATCTATACTGGGCACGTGCGTGTGCTCTGTCGTGAGGGCAAGGTGCTTGGAATTCTTTTTGTTGTTGGCGTTTTCATTTTTTATTCTGAGGTGAAAGAGACATGGATTTTGTGACCTGGCTTGTGCATCATGAGCGGGAGTAGCGTTTGATAGCAGCCGTGAACTGAAGATGAGTGTTTGTTTATCACTGCAGCCATTTTAAGCACATGCACGCACATACAAGGTCACCCTCATTCAGACGCACGGCCCAAGTACATCTAAATCATTTTTGTTATTATAGACGACATACGTGGGGTCCAAAGATCAGTGATACAGTGAAATTCTGGGATTTTTTTTTAAAAACAAAAAATATGTATATGTGATTAAATAAATGCAGCATTGATGAGAATAAGAAACTTCTTTCAAAAACATTTTAAATTTTAAAAAATCTTAAGACAAACTTTTGAACTGTAGTATAATACATATATATACACATATATACACATACGTATTTATATATATATATGTATAATATATATGATAATGATTCAAAATATAAGATCCTATGACTCAATAGGATATATATGAATATGAAAAGTAAATATAAAGTAAATTTAAAGTAAATATATGAATATAATGACTCAAACAATGATCTTCAGCAGCAATTACTTCAGTCTTCAGTGTCACATGATTGTTCAGAAATTATTAGAAATATACACTAGTTCTTACCACATAAAACTGTTAATTTCTGTAAACATTATACATTATATGTATTACATTATCATTTAGCCCAAAATTTTAAACTTTAGTATAATATAATATAATATAACATAACAAAATAACAACATAATATAATATAATATAATTTTTTGTATTAGACAGAAATTTAAAATATAGGCATTTTCACTAGTGGTCTTAGACTTGAAAAATACATTTACAGCTCGTCCCCTTTTTTACAGTTACCATAAGGCAAAGAACATTTATAGATCAGAAACCCATGTGACTACAAATGAGTTCAGTTTTATGCATGTTTTCTCTTATAACATATGCCTCACACATACGTCAATGCATGTATACATCTTAAGCCTGCAATGTATTCATGATGTTTAAATTCCCCAGCTCAGAGACTGAGCCCTAAATCAGCTCTAGCCCAGTCCCCTGAAGCTTTCCTATAATCTCAACATTGCTAATTCAAATCTTGAATGATGTCCCAAACAGCAATGCAGCGATGAGCATTTGATGCAGTGATGCACAACAAATACATGCAAATATTTGTGGAGTCAGAGCTCAGTGCAGTGCACTGAACTCGTGATGGGTGCTTTAGAGGAACATTCAGGAATTGGCATCTGCTGAGGTATAGATGGGAAGTGGAGCCAGACTATTAAATATGCTTGTTTGGGTCAAACATGGGTTGAAACATGGACAAACCCAATATGGACAAACCCAACCATTGGTTTAAATTGTATAATTTAATTTTGAAACCCAAACCTGGATGGGTTTGTCCATATTTGACCAAAACATGGGTTGAAACAAGTTTTTAGAGTGAGCTACCTATCTTATAGCTATATAAAATAATGTTTATTGAATACTTACAAATCTTCTATATTTGTCCCAAAATACATCTTTTGCAATCGCAGGCATTAGTCTTAGATGGCCAAATGTATGCGCCAGGTCTTAAATATTTCAAATTGAATTAATTGGAAATTAATTTTATTTTATAGATTTAGGCATTTTGCAGAGAAGCGCCTGCAGTACTTCAATTAATCATAATGGACCGCAAAACAGGTGTCTTTCTGCTCCATTTTACCTGGATGCAAACACTCCAATTAGACCAAATAATGTATTTGGATTGGCGATGTTGTAGCATATGGTTTATTGAGAGACATGACTGTTTTGGCTTGGAATTTCCGACTGGTCAGGACCAGACCAGAGAACGTGCACAAAGCCATTTGGCTTCAACCATAGAGTGAATCATCTGTCCAAGAACCTGAAGAAAAAAAACCCTGCTGAGGAAATGAGAGACATTAACTAAACTAATAGCTGTTTATTTAGTTCCTGTAAACTAAAAGCATTAATCTATGTCACCTCATTGTATTGTATCATATTCTAAAATACACACATAATTTCCAACCAACCTATAATCTATTATATTCATGCTGTTGTTCATTCAGTTCAATTTCTGTATTCTACGCTCAAATCTTCAGGTCTCAGGACCACAGAGAAACTATGTTCACCCTGAATTTGTCTCGAGTGTATGCACATCACACATGCCCTATAGGACCATTTGCACAACAAACCACTCAAGGCCAAAAACTCAAGGACCACGAAAAATAAACTGTAGTCTAAATACCAGCTATTTGTTGTACTTCCATCAAGGTCTTAAACATCAGGGACCCACAAATAGGAAAGTTGAGGGAAAAAGGGAAAGTTTTAGTAAAACAAGCTGTCAAAAAAAAAAAAAACCAACAACTAATAGTATGAGTAATGTCTATACTGCATATAGTGTATATGAGGAGAGATTTATGATAGGTTTATGTATTTCTCCAAGGACATATGAAGAGTTCAGATGCAAAAGCCGCCAAACACCAACTCCGGCAAAAATGGGATAATATTGAGCGAATGCTCTGCGCATATAGTATACGTTAATCAAATACTTTCACTTCAATCCACTAAATCCTAGCGTCAGTCCATTCAGAAATACCAGTTCGTTGGCAGAAATCGTTAAACGCCACTTCCCTTTGTCAGCAAAAGTCCACAGAAGAACCAATCAAAAGACGAAAATCAAATGACATAATTTCAAAATGAATGACGTGTGCATATGAGCCGCTTTCAACTGCCGTGCTGCAAGGTTTTATCATGTTTTGTCCATCGTTACAGTGCCAATGACAGGATTTTGCTTGCAGCAAGTAAACACAACAGTGTTCCTGCTGTAAAACTGACAGAAATGGACGTTTTATAATGTCCAAAGAGGTGGACTGACATTTGTTTTTAACTAAGGCATTTCATTAACTGACTAATAACCTTTGCCATTAAAGTGAAATTACTTAACATAAACAGGAGCCAGATTTTAAAAAAAAATACTCATTTAATAGAGAACATGTCCGATGGATTGATTAAAACCTGTATGGACACCCACTTTAGCCAAACACAGCCATTCACACCAGGCTAACGTTCATGATTGCTATCAAATGCTGTGAATAGTCTAATATATTTTCCAAAATATCACTCGGACTGTAACGCTCCTTTTTTAGCAATCCAGCTTGCCAGGGTCAACTTATCGATTATCCAAGCTAACAATACTCTAAACAGTCTTCTGTGCTCGTCTGTGCAGCCAACGACAGAACAGTTATCATGCTTTGCTCAAACTTTTGCCATGGCCTTAGAACTGGTAAAAAAAAAAAATTTAAAAAATGATGGCGCAGTGGGTGGAAACTTGCAGATTAAGGGGTGGTAATATTATAATAAGATCCAACGTCACTAGTAGAGCGAAATCTGAACGGCTCGTTTTTTCACATGCTTGCAGAGAAATGCTTGCCAAAACAAAGGTTGTCCTTTTCCACATTTTCAGGCTTGATAGATGCACTTGGGACATTATTTATATAAATATATAGAAAAAGTACGATTTAAATGATATATCCCCTTTAACACATCTGATCATAACACCTTCTAAGAAACATCCGGGTCAGGCGAACCCACAACCATTGGATTGTAAACATACAGTTTTCCCAAAATGTCATTATTCATCCACCTACATGTCATTCATTCCCAGGGTTGGGGAGTGGGTGGTTTTACAGTTACATCTGAAAAGTATTTTAGATTACCAAAGTGATTACTTTGAGTTTTAATGTCATTTAAACAGCAATTGGTGATTCTCTTACCCTGACAGTCTGAAAAAGCCGAGTTAAGTTTCATGGTTTCGACTGTTTTCATGTTTTGTGAGAGTTGCTTGTGAGTCATTTTATAATTGTAAAAAAAGGTCACTGCAACTTTTTCTCACAATTTTTTTCCCTCTCAATTGTTTGCATTCCACAATTATGACTTCTTTTTCTCAGAATTGCGAGATTTAAACTCACAATCGCAAGTTATAAAGTCAGAATTGGGAGATATAAACTTGCAATACTGACTTTTTTTCTTGCAATTGTAAAATTAGTATGTGAGTTTATATGTCATAATTCTGACTTTTCTCAATATTGCGAGTTTATATCTCACAATTCTGACTTTATAACTCGCAATTGCAACATCATATAACGCAATTCTGAGGGAAAAAGTCGGAATTGTGAGATAAAAACTTGCAATTACCTTTTTTGTGTTTGTTCCACACTTATTAGTATTCCAAAGTATTCTAAAGTATTTAGATTAAGTTACTAAACTTGAGTAATGTAACGAAATACGTTACAAATGATTTTCTAAAGCATGTATTTTGTAATCTGTAGTGAAATACATTTTAAAAGGAACCTGACCCAGCCCTGTTCATTCCACACCTGTATTGACTGTCTCAGTGTCCATACAATGGAAGTCAATGTTCACAAAAACTAATGGGTTACCAATATTCTTCCAAATATATTATTTTCTGTTCTGCAGAAAGAAGAAAGATTTGGAAACAAGTGATGAATGAATGATGAATTCCTTTGAAACCAGTTATTTGACTCATAGTTTATGCAACCGAAAGACAAGTTGCTTTTGAAACATATTATTAGCAAATCTATAAAATTGATGACAATTCTAAATTTCAACAGTAAAAAGCACACATCATAAATCACATTAAACCCACACAAAGACCTCCTGAGTCGCGTGTTCATACGCAGGCTTTCTCTGGCACAGGAACACGAGCTGCCACATGTTTGGGAGTCGAGGAACAGCGCACCATTAAAAGGTCCTGACTCACCTTGTTTTAAGAGCAAGGCCTAATTGCTACCATCTTTTACAGCAGCCAATGCGGCAGCTGGCATTTGCATAGATCTACAGGGACTGTCATTACCTCAAAATGAAGCATAGCTCTGGCTCCTTCACACTCGCTGCCTTCAGTGTACCTTGCACAAGTTGAGGGAATAGTGTGTGTGTGTGTGTGTGTGGTAGAAGAGCTATTAGGATTCATCTGCTTTGACTCACAACCTACCATTTGACTTACAAAAAGAGTCCATTATTTAAGTTCGAGATCTGCGGAGAAGAAGAGCGCATGAGGAATGAAAGCATTTAAACTGTGCTTTATTGTAGCACACCTCTGGGGCCGCTTATTTATGATGAAACAACAGGATGCTTTTAAAGTAGCGATTAAATACATACTGACCTGTCATGATTCGTAAACGCAGATCTTTTAGAAAAGTGAGGCATTAAAGGAGAGATTTTTTTTTTTAATAAAAAGATGATGACAACTTGGCTTAGCATGGGTGGAATCAAACCAGCAGTTAAACTCATTTCCCCAGGTGCTGAGAGAACAGGTCAAAAAGGACAAACTGTCACCGTCTGATCTCATGAACTGAAAATTACTGTATTAAAAATGAACATACAGCTAAAAAATAGAGCTGAAAGTAAACTGTTACTTAAGAATAACAATTATGTGTACACTACAGTTTTAAAAAAAAAAAAAAAACTCTACATTTGATTGATCAAAAGAGCAAAAACATTCATATTTGTAATAAATAAAATAGATAAATATATTTTAAAGCTGAATTTTCAACATTATTCTTCAGTCTTCAGTGTCACATGATCCTTCAGAAATCTTTCTGATTTGGTGCGACAACAACAACAAAAAAACATTTATTATTATCAATGTTGAAAACATTTGTTCTGCTAAATATTTTTTTGGAATGTTCTTCAGGATTCTTCGATGAATAGAACATTTAAAAGAACAGCATTTATGGTAAATATATAGAAATCTTTTGTGACATTATAAATGTCTTTACTGTCATTTTGATCAATTTAATGCACCCTTGCTGTATAATAAAATTCAAAAACTATCCCTAGACTTTTCTATATAAAAAATATACATTGAATACTGTATACA
Organism: Opsariichthys bidens; assembly: GCA_037194245.1. Lineage (NCBI taxonomy): Eukaryota > Metazoa > Chordata > Actinopteri > Cypriniformes > Xenocyprididae > Opsariichthys > Opsariichthys bidens. The sequence goes on along the minus strand of CM074286.1, from coordinate 6,460,555 downwards.
CATATTATATTGATAAAAATTATATGTATAATTATATTATAATTATATTTATATTAAAAAATATACATTGAATACTGGCCTACACATATCTGGGGAGAAAAGGGTTGATCCAATTCCTTCATTAGTAAGCATTTCTGCCAAGGACAAATATTTCATAACCATCCCATTTAATTACCTGGAAGGCTGGCTAAACCAAAAGTCTATTTCTGAAGTAGTAAATATTTTGACAATTACATTGGTGGCAGAAATAAAAGAAAAACAACTCATAACATCGTTTTGGCCCAAAGGCTGAATGGCTCATTTGGAAATGTGCAGGTGTTCTTAGCCCCCTCAGTCTTCCCACAATGCACTCAGTCCTGCTGCCCAAAGCAGCGGCTGACCACAGAAACGTCACCGGCCATGTTCAGTCCGGCTGACATGCTGCACACTGATGCTTTTCTTCTCACAGCCCCTGTTTGCTGCTATAGAAAGCCTCACAGATTGCCATTGTCACACCCCATGCTCGGCTAACTAAACTAAGTTTCCTCTAATGGATGCGTCGAACAAATGTGCTATTCGGATGTTAATCACTGACTGTTTGTCATTCGGGTTCAGCATTTAAAAAAAAGGTAATTAGCTACTATGAGCAGTGTTGGGGAAGCTGTTTTCAAACTGTCGCTTGCTAAGCTACACAACAACTTCAAATTAGTGCTGCACAATATATTGAAATAAAATCAATATCGCGATATGGCTTAATGGAGTCGTCAAATCACAAAGACTGTCGTTTAATGAAATAATTATACCCGCTGCCTGTTTTAGCAAGAAGTGTGGCACTGTGTTCATTCACCATTCTAGATGCTGAAACACTGTTAGTCAATAATGAACTCATGTGTTCAGTGTCCATGTATTAGATCAATGCATTGTGTCTTAAAGTGACAGCAGCCTAATATTCCTGTTGTCTGTGCTTTTAATGTTAATCAAACAACAAAAGACAAGGAAATCACTCACTGCTCTTGACAGAATAGATTTTGTAACTTTAAAGGGGTGATTGATTATGATTTTTTTTTAACTTCAGTTAGTGTGTAGTGTTGCTGTTTGAGCATAAACAACATCTGCAACGTTACGACTCTCAAAGTTCAATGGAAAGGGAGAGATTTGAGACTACAACAAACGGCTGTTACGGACTTCAACAAGCTTTTTCCTAGGTTAATGACATCTTTAACTCTAAAATTTGCATAAACCCTGTCCCCGAGAACATCCAACAAAGGGGGTTAGGTTATGTTGGGCTGCTTTAGAGAAGAGGAAGAGTTGTTGTAGTAGAGTGTTGTTGATGCCGTCATTTGACCCCGGACTGCTTCACAAACGAGGGTCAATTAAACACCGGATTTGCACAAAAGATTAACATGACGGCACATGCTAGTGATGACTTGAATCAACTCCACAGCAAACTACATAAATTTATCCACTAACCGTTCAGAAACGTTCAGTTGTAACTTCTTCCTGAGTCTCTCCATCAGTGTCCGACTCCTGTTTGAACAATGTAAGGCTGAACACCGTTACTGACAATCCTCATGTTATCTGCGAGAGATTCCCCAGCTTTGTTGTTGTTGAGCAACTAAAGTGTGAGCTGTTAAAGCTCCGCCCTCTTCTGGAAAGGGGGCCGGGCGCAGCAGTTCATTTGCATTTAAAGGGACACACAAAAACAGTGTGTTTTTGCTCATACCTAAATAAGGGCAAATTTGACAAGCTATAATAAATGATTTGTGGGTATTTTGAGCTGAAAATTCAGACACATTCTGGGGACACCAGAGACTGATATTACAACCTGTGAAAGGGGCATTTTAGGTCTCTTTTAATATTGATTAATCTTTATTTAATTTATACAGAGAAGATTATATACAATGTTGTTTAGCATTTGATTGCTTTACTCAATTTCTGAAAACTACTGTTACACCTACTTGAAAATCCTGAAAAGCACTGTTTATTTTATTTGTATATTTGCTCTATTGTATTTGTTTATATTGCTTGTAGTTTAATTATTGGTTCTTATTTTATTTTTATTTGACATTAGTTCTTTTTTCCCTCAACATAGCACATACCGAACCGTACCGAAACCGTGATAAAAACCGAACTGTGAGTAATTTGAACTGTTACACCCCTAGTATTCATAAAACAGTAGATGAAAAGTATTCCAGATGATCTCCTACCTCTGACATACCAATCTAATGGACTCTACTATCCCATGAGATGACAGTGACAACATGATGAACATTCACACTATACAGAACATACTGTAAAAAAATTTAACGGTTTCAAAGTTCATTCCTCATCAAATGCAGCAATCAGTCAGTATGTTATATTAGAGGAATGATATATTAGCTAACTAAAGCATCACAATCAAGCGAACAGATAAATGACTTTGAGAGGTGCCAGAATCCCTGCAAGGGAAGTTTGGATAGTCGTGCTGAGTTTGGGTGCGGCGGTCTGCTGTAAGTCAACGGGATGAGAGCAGGGACATGGCCATTTGTCATGCCGTCAGCGAATTCAATAATTAATGGGCCATATCGCATCTCAGCCCGCCGTAGCCCAGTTCGCCGGTCTCCCTGCGCAGAAAACATATTGTCCCCGCAGTGTGGTCCGCACTGGCTTTTTAAAATTCCTCCTCATTAAGGAACATTCACTTGCACTACCAGCCATTTATTTGCTCTCTGTGACAAAGTGGCGGCCCCTTCAAGTTCACGCTCTCTTTCCCACGTCTCCGCGCGCTGTTTTAAATCATCTGCCCCGCGAGGGACGAGATCCTCTCGCGCTGCTGAGATATCTAATTACCCACAGTCCAGTGCGGAGATGATGACAAAAGAATGGAAAAGAGAGATAGCATTATTTTAATGTATCGCCACCGCTAACTGTGAAGGTGGCATTCAGACTAATGCGCCTTCTCTTTTTGCTAACAGTTAAAAAATAGGCAGCAGAAACTATATTTGTGTGGATGTGTGTGCGCTTGGAGTGAGATTTTGTGGTGCCAGCGATCCTTTCCCAGGGCCGCGTCCTTGCTTTGGAGCGCTGAGAGGTGACTCTTGTTCCTAAACACATAAGGAAGTCAGGCAGCATTTGAACAGCTGTAGGAGGCCAGTATTTACTCGTGGGGGGAACAATGACAGTGGCTGAAACTGGCAGACTAAAGGACCCTGTCTCAATACAGCTGCCACCAGGAAGCACGGAGGTGAGCTGGGAAACATGGGCCTCTCTTTTGACAGATATGCGTGTGAGCGTGGGAGCGTGTGTGACCGTGCCATTCACATACACAGCCCGGCAATAGGATGATTTCACACACATTTCAGAAATGCCATTACAACAGTAGAGTCTGATGTTCACATTCACACCAAAGCTCAGCTGTAGCTGAATAATAGCGACTGATTATTTCATATAATAAAGGAATAGTTTCAACTTAAGGAATCATTAGGGGTGTGGCGAGACGACTCACAAGACGAGATGAGATTTTTGCACAGTATTCTTAAGAAATCCTCAATGAGGAAATGCATGACTAGAAAAATAGTCTGCAGCTGCATTTGAAATGTTTTAACTAATCATCTTGAAATGAATGTCATTCCAGTAAAACACAACAATACTCCAGCACAGAAAAAGGTTTTTTTCAAGTGACTGGCTTCTCTCCTGCATACGAAAATATGAGTCTCTTCAGACCTTACTGTAGATGAATTATGCGCTTCTACAACTTAATTGAATAAAAATCAATAACAGTTTTCTCTTAGTCTTATTAAGTGCAAACAATTAGTGCAACCGTAATTAAAGTACTCTCACAATATTCAAAGTGCAAACAGAGAACAAATTTTTCTTCAAGCATGACGCACAGCGAGAGAGATGTTTACAAATGCACAGCCAAGCCTATGATAGCTTTCATATTGGGAGATATCTCTACGCATCAGGGAAAAGCGTTCAAAATGCTGGTATTGAAATGCACGCTAGCTTTTTTTTTCGATTTCGAAATTGCACATATTTCTTGTGAACAGGGAGCGGCGGTGCTGATCACGCATTTAACAAGATAAGACGTTTGTCAGACGCAAGGCTCTGTTGAGTTCAACCAATCCTCCGCCATGGTCTTGTCAGTCATCTCGTCACTTACTCTCGTCACGTGATCAGTGAACTCTGAGTCCTGCTGAACTAAACATGAATCTGCAGCTCGTGTTGGCCGAGCTGGATGGATTGAAGCGACCGATATCCAACTGAATTAAATGTTTTTAATTTCTACAAAAACAAAACGACAGTGTAAACCTAGAGGTGGCATATTCTAACCTAATTTCACCCTCACATTAATGTCAAGGCAATATCATGAGACAGCTTTTCGCCTCAATGAGAAATCTCGTCACATTTTAATCTAGCGAGATCTCGTGGCAAATGACGGGTGAGTAAATGATGACAGAATTTTCATTTTTGAATGAACTATCCCTTTAGTAACTGTCCTAAACAACACTACTTGCTTTTGCCAAATTTGATTTGCTTGTTAACTAAATGCAAAATGCCACAAACTATATTATATTATATTTAGTGCTGTCAAACGATTAATTGTGATTAATCACATCCAAAATAATTTTGTTTAAATAATATACATGTACTGTTTTTTATGTATATGTAAACACCCACACATACATGTATATATAACAAAATATATTATATTTTTATATAAAATATTGATATTTATATAATCTAAATTATATACACACACATAAATATTTCTTATATGGACATGTACAGTGTGTTTGTATATATATATATGTCCTGGTTCTTTCTTCCATAGAAGAATATTCAAGTTGCTCTTTTCTATATGACCAAAGTATATAGTGACCTTGAACAGTCAAGCACAAAAATCATTATAAAATAATTCAAATGTGACTTTTCAGTGAATAACATCTTAAATTATCATGCGGTTTTGGAACAAGGTGTGTAAATGTTGCCATGATTATCTTTGGGTGTACTATCCCTTTTTCTAACTATTAAAACAAAGAACCATCAAGATAATATCAGTTCATGGGGTAAAATGGGGGGGGGGGGGTGATATGGAGGAAAATATATTAATACATGGGCAGCTCATCTTAGAAAGGCCATTTCAATCCACCATTAGTTCTGTTTCACCAACCTTACCATTTTTTCTCTCTTCTGTCTTTTTCTCTCTCCGTGACTTCATGTATGAAAATGGATGTGTGACGCTTTCTGATGAAAATCGCATAGTGTGAAAATGTCAGCCTCTTCTTTCTCCTATTGCTTTGTTTGTGTTGACATTTATCATAAGAAAAATACTGCATATCAGCTCTATTTCTAAACAACAATAAATGTCACCTCGCATCTCCTGCGCTGAACTAAAACGGTCCCACTATCTTGTTGACTCAATATCATATCAATCGTAAATCGGGGCAATAAAACAGGTGTATGTTTTTCATCTGCAGTCAGTTGAGAAGGCTGCTGGAATTCCTCCAGCTAATTTCACTGTGTTCCTTCATTTCTGTCAAGAAATGCTTTCCAGCAGTGTTAACCCATAGGGCACAGCAGACTAGCGACCTTTTCATCACAGCAAAATGACCTGAAGGTAACTTCACCGCAACAACTGAAATCTCTCTACAGAGTTGTTTCCTCCAGACAGCAATGAGCTTAAATTGAGAGCAAATGGAGTCATGTCCTGCTTCCATTTCCTTTTTCTCCTGAGAAAACGACACCAGTTAAATCTCCTTAGAAAAAACCTTCAATACCAAAAGTCTTCACTCAAAAGTCAGATTTCAACATGAACTAACTATCGACATAATTATATAGTTGTACTCCTACTGTCACTGCTAAGAAGAACAGCTTAAACTAGCATGAATTTCCATCCTGGTCCAGGTTGGTGGTAAGGATTAGGAGGTCAGACGAGGCTCACGACAGGAATTCCTCAAAGACAACGTTTAATGCAATCCTTGATATAATCCAGGAGAAACCAACATGAGAACAACACCTCTCAAAACAATGTTAACGCAAGAAGACGAAGGCAAGACAGAAACGACGAGACTAATCACAGCTCAATACAAATGAACTAATAATGATGGTTACCATAGAGACAAAGGAGTGGCGGGAAAAATCAAACAAAGAACACATGTGACAAAGGAAACACTAGTCCAAACACAGAGACATGTGGGATAGTTCTCGAGAAATTTGAAATGAAAGTGAAATTTCCTTATTAAGCACGGTTACCACATTCTCCGTCATGTTTTTATCATCTGAAACATGCAGTGACATATATTCCACTTATATGATGCAATAACATCAAGCATGCAAAACATGTACACATTTGATATTTTGTGTCAAATTTGAGAGGGATGTGAATCCAAGTTTATTTGTATAGCATATCTAACTTATCTGTATTTTTCTCAACAATACATTTTTGACCGGATGCAACGTATAGTCACGTGCAACTTATTTTATGGAAAGAGATATCCTGCAGGAACACCAGCAGACTAGAACATCATGGTGAGAACACAACATGTTGTTTTTTTTCAGCAGGACTATGAGTCAAAAAATGTGTTTTCATTTGTATCTATTTCTGTCTTTCCGAAGGAATGTTAAGAGAAACATCCGAGACAAAGCTGATACTTCAGGACCCAGGTAAGCAAGTTTTGCTTCAGGACCAAGGTTTGAGACACCATAGTAAACATACTAAAAATAAGTGCAGAAAACACCATGTGAACCCATGTAGTGTGGGTCATATTTTCTTCTTTTTTCCCCCTAGTTTTTAAGAATGCGAATGTCAGGCAACCCGACCACATGTTGACGTCTAACTAACATCTTGTATATCAAGTGACAGATAAATTTGAGCTAAAATAGTAAATTTAACTCATATCATTTTATGTCATCAACAAAAGAAGTGCTTGCTTTTTTTAAGCTAATACACCTATTTATTTTCCCATCCTAATTATGCTTGATTAAATGGTAAGCTTTATTACATTATTTGTTTTTAGCATTGCATTTAGCATTAGTGTTGTCAAAAGTACCGAAAAGATTTACCAATTTTAAAAAGATGACGATAGCAGCATTTCACCCTTGCATTTTGAGCGCTGTTGGGTGGATTCTTAAACGCCTCTGATTGGCCATTTTGTTAACGTGCTCACCAGAGATGCCTGTGATTGGCTTCAATGATCAGCGCTTCAAAAGCATGTTGTAAATAGACACTGAGCGCTTACACCAGTGGTTCTCAACCTTTTTTCCCAGTGGGCTTAAGTCTCACGGGCTGCATATCATTAACATATGACATCACCAATAAAAAACAATCAAATTTAATATTATTGTGTTAGCAGATAATATTATTATTATGTTGCACACACAGAAGAGGTGGTGTTTTCTGGTGGCACATACGGTATTTTATTTCTGTCACACTGCAAAATCAATAAATACTACTGGCAACAAATACTATAAGAAATTCGTTTTCGTTTCACAGTACGTTGAAATGGCTGACAGTGTGACTTCTTCATATCAAAGTGAAACTCTCTTGTTCAATAAACTCACAATAAACTGAGCGCACTGTTACAATCTGACGATATCAAGCCCTCGGATGCGGTTATTTTTTTATGGATTTAAAAAACAAACAAATTCACATATCTTTTGACAGTGTAGGTTTTTTATATGCCAACTACTTTACTACAGAGCAAACAAGGCTACCCATCTCGCTCATTGACAGCACACTGATTCTTCCATTCTTCTTCCCTTCGCTGTAGATGACTCTTCCTGTTTGCAATGTGTTCCTTCATTGGTACGTTCCTCATTTCGTTTTTCTCCTCTAATAACAAATTTGTCCATTCTGATCCCTAAATTTACAAAAATAATGGCTACTATTGGAATTCTGCCAAAGCATGTGCTTGTAAGTGTTTGTTAACTGAGTCGACTATTCGGGCTGTGCAAATCTGAAAATAATTTATAATCACCAAAATGATTTTATATAATAAAAAAGTAGTAGTTCAAACTTATATTCATTTAATCAATTTTATTTTAATTTAAAAACAACAATAAATTGTAAAACTAGAAGTTATTTTTTTAAATGTGGTTGTTTGAGAACCACAGGCTTACACAGATACAAATGGGAGTGTTTGAAAGCAGGCGTCAGTTAACGGATCCCTAATATATCCACAGATAGATGGAACCGCTGCTTTCAAACGTATCTGTGTAAGCGCCTGATGAAGAGCGTCAAAGATGTCCATTTAAAGGTTTTTGAAGTGTTGATCATTGTAGCCAATCACAGACATATCTGTTGAGCATGTGAACAGAATGGCCAATCAGAGGTGTTTAAGAATCCCATCAACAGTGCTCAAAGCGTCACATTTTTTAAACTTAAACCTATTACTTTGTAAAAGTCGGTACTTTTGACAGCACTATTTAGTGTTTCAACCCATCTCTGTGTCCTACAGCTGAGAACTACTAGCTTAAATAAAACATTACTGAGTACCAACTGTTCCACTGGGATTTAACATGGCTGGATAGACAATTCGTCCCTTAACACACTGATTTAAGGCTGCTCCATTAACATCTTGGCTACTATCAGTGAAACCATCACAATATACGTGTAGAGTTTCCATCAGTTCCCAGAGTTCAGTTGAGATGCTTCCTCTACACTTCCTCATTTCCTCCTGTTAGCCGCACCCCCCACCTTTTTTTCCTCCCAGGTGGCTCCGGGGCCGCGGCCGGCAGAAATGTGATAGGCCTAATCCCATTTAGCCTAATTGCATCTGCAGTATGAGCGCTTTCCCTGTGTTCGATCACGTGCCTGCCTGCCTGCCTGTCCTTCCAGAGCTACAGAAAAAGCTCTCACATACACAAACACACACACACACTTTCTTCCTGTCACATCCGAGCTCTGTCCTGAAGCACGCTGTCTGAAAAAAGTAGGAGAGAATGACACGTCTACACTCCAGACATCTTCTCAAGAGAAAAGGAGCTTGTCGGGATGGAATATTCTCTCTCCCAGAGGGTTGAACCGAGGCATGGAGGATAATGAGAGAGAGAGAGTGGGCTATTGTCAGACATTTCTCACTCATTATCCTGGTGCATTCTGGGAGAGGGTGCATTAGACAAGCAGACAGGAGTAGTGTGAGACTGGAGTGGTCAATCATCTTAGACGGTGAGACTTCATCACCCTCAGAAACCCTTTCATCATCCTGTTTTTCTTTCCCTCCATCGTTCACACACTTGCATGGACACACGAACACACACTCACACCTTCCCACACAATCAACCCATAGGGAAATAAATTGTTAGTGGTGATACGAGCAAATAAAAATTCACCTGCCGGCCAGTATATCTAAAAATTCACCAATCGCACTGAGACTTTGCATCTCTCTGACAGCTCATCTGAAGCCTTGAGACTCCTGAGAAACATTCTGAGAAACAATTAAAATAGGAAAATGACATGGACAAATTTCTAATCGCAATTACAATTTATGTGGCGCATTTACAATAAAAATATCCACTTACATTATTATGTGTGCTTACGAGGTGTATTTAGAGCATGTTACATTACACAAATCATGACTTTCAGAGTGTAAAAGGTCTAACCCAGCACACAAGGAACTACCAGTGACATAAGTGTACGCCGACTGGTAAAACGAACTTGAAACACCAGCACCCGCCATTTTTAAAAAGCCATGTACACAGCCTATATATTTACTCCATGAACTAAGTCTACAAACATGGAAAACAGTTATGGATGGACCTCTCAACCTTATGCTAAAGAGAAAATTCAGCGCAAAAAAGGATTTTATATTTCGGCTAGTGACATTGGGCATCAACCACATGGCAAAAGCTAATACCTTTTCGTATACGGTCTACTTTCTTTGTATGACAGTTCTATCTAATAATGTATTAGAGAGGACTATTAAACTGACTGTAAACTAATGAAGATGGAGAATGTGAGAAATGTATGCTCAGTCTCTGCTTGGCCGTCAAAATAAAAGTCACAACAACAAGCGCTGTTTACGTCACTTCAGAGTTCCTACTGGCGGTGTGAATGCAACCAGGAAAATGGTCTCAGGGAACCACCCTGGTGTCGAGTTCCTATAGCTAAGTTCCTAGAACAACATGATGCAAAAGCCACTATTATTATTACATGCATATGTTTACTTTTTTTCTATATATTTAAAGAAGAAACCAAACCAAAGTATACTTGACATCTCAGCTTGTCTTTTATTTCTACATAAACACATGGCATGTAGTTGCTTCAAATAATGGTATAAAGCTATTCAAAACACCATTCAATAATAAATGTAATTAATAATCGCAATTACAACTTTGAAAGGAAATAAACAACAATTATGATTTGTCATAAGCGTGCAGACCTAGTTCACAATATGTTTTGTAATATTACAAATACAAACTAGATGCATCACAAACTCAAAAAATTCCCTTATTTTTTTCTAATAAAATAGAATATAAATCAAGAATGTTGCAAAACAGCATTACTCACAGTGTTCTTCTATGATAAGAAAATATCGGTAACACTTTAGTCCGGGGAACAATTCTCACTTTTAACCAGTTGCATATTACTAGAATATTGGCTGTTTATTAGAACTTATACAGCAAATATTAATGCCTTATCTGCAAAATTGTGTTCTACATCTCTTAATCCTACTTTAAGTGTTACAACACTTGTGCTACCTTACTAACTTTTAATAAGAAGGTAAATTAGGAGTTTGAGTCAAAAGTCATAGTTAATAGTGAATATGAGTTTCCCATACTAAAGTGTTACCAAAATTGTGTTAAAAAAAATGAATAAACATCCCTAGCACAAGTGGTGGGCAGGTGTGCAGGACACAATAAATTAAATGGAAAGTAGAATAATAAAAAAAAATCCAGCACACTGTCATGTAGCTTGCAACTTTATTTTTATTTTTTTTGAATAATACAGCGTTTCAGAGACCTTCAATGGGCATTTTTGAAGAATGAAACGTTCTTGATGAAGGTCTCTGGGTCAAATGTTGTATTATTCAAAAAAGATTTGCAAGCTATATGACAGTGTGTAGGGTGTATTTCGAGAAAAAAAAAAAAAATTCTACCCACAGGACTAAAAGAAAAGGAGAAAAAAGTATTCCAGGATGCCTGTGGGATGATAATAAGACCGAATTATATAAAACCTGATTTTTCTCTCCCACCCTTCCTAAAATGATCCACCCTATGTAGGTTTAAATGCGTTAAATCTCCCAAACTTGAAGCAATTTCCTGCTTGTTAAAAAAAGCTTTTCTCTGCTGTGTTCAGGTGAGTCGCCTGCAGACAGCACACTGAAATCTGTCACCTTAAAGCACTAGCTCCAAATTCAATTAATATGCAAATGCTCCCAACTTGATGAGGTGTCTTAACAAATAACCCTGAATAAAGATAAGCTTGTTTAAGGTTGTTTTGTTAAACAGGCGCCCACCCAATGTCAAATCACTAGGTGACAGGCTCTTGAAAGACCAGCACTGGCATATCCAAGCTCATACATTACAATACCTTAGCGCTCAGCTACGTCTGCCGCTATCAAATTAACAGTCGCAACTTTACCGTTTAATCCAACTGTAGTCAAGATTGAGATGGAGCCAATTTACAAAGTCTGCCTGGGCTTGTTTTTTTCTCTCTGTTGCATTTGTAAAGAGGGTTATGGAACTAGGGACAGGGTCGATTAATAAGGTTCTCTTGGGAGTGAACGCTGCTACCAGCATCACATCTACCATCGTGCCTCTGGGATAACCAAGCACCTCTTGCTTAACAGCATTCATCTCTCATCAGAAGAGTATATGAGCTGAAACCGGTGACTGATTACTTGGGACGGTCTAACTCAGCAGTTTTACAAGATTTCAGCTCGGGTTCCTTCATCTCACACGCGGGTGCTTTTGATTGGTGCGCACTTGAAGGTGGTGTTTAAAATCCTTGAATGTTTACAAGTAATTACTGAGGGGGGATTAAGTGAAGGAGACACGTCCTCCCGGAGCAGGACGCCATAAAGCGGGGTGAATTAAAATCAGGATGATAATAAACCGTAGCGGCGTCCTCAAGAACTTAGAGGGTGACGGTGAGATGCTGACTTTACGTGATCTCATTAGTAATCGAGTTACATTTTCATACGATTGCATGATAAGGAAATTAACGTATTGACACCTAAAATATAACCATTTCATACAGTATATTAACTTACGATCTATTTTTACATGATTGAGAATTAGTTAGTTTTCGGGTAGATGTGGGGTTATGGGCTTATAAATATCTATATGGTAGGTTTTTTTTATAATATTAATATCATATGAAGGACTATACATTATACATTATACATGTATGCAAATACACATTTTAAATGCAATCAGTACTCAAATGTATATACCGATACCTGTGGATACTAATGAGATCAAGCTGGACTTTATGAAGTGATTTTAGGTTGTTAGTAATGTGAATTTTGCTATTGATTAGAAAAATGTAAAAAAAAAAAAATGTTTGCTTAAAGATAAAGTGGCATTTATGGCACTTCCATCTAAGTGCTTTGCAAAATATTATTAACTATAGTAACATTTTAGTACATTATATTAAAGCGTGCAACATAATGAATTCCAGCTTTAAATACTGTGCCTTTAGTGCAAAGGTGGATCATATCAATATTGCTTTTTCCTGTTGTGGGACACTTCCTCAATTTAACGATGAATTTTTAATTTTTTCAGATTTCCCATATATTTGTTAATTCAAACGTATTGCTCCGTCCAAAACTCACACCATTGTTTAAACTATAGTTGCTGTCAGTAGTGTTGTCAAAAATATCGATATTTTGATATGTATCGATACTGAAATATCTGAAACTGTTCCAATAATCCTTTTCTGCAGTATTGATACCCGATACCAGCTGCGTGTTCTCACTCTCTCTTCTCTCCGAAGGCAAATTGACACACAGCCGCCTTTATGCACCTATTTCGCACAATTTTAGTAATTCCCACAGGTTTAGCACTCACCCCGAAAGCATGCGCACCACTGATCTAAGTGCCGCTTCTTAAACATCTCGCGAGTACCAAATTGACTTCTTTTTCGTGGCTTATTGCACTTAAGCAGTCAAATACACACAAAACAGTGTCAAAATACCTGTCTTGGCGAGTATTCAGTTAAATACAACCAGATTTGGAACGTATTTTGTTGTGTAACAGTCTTTTGGATCTATGCATTATCTCTTAAAGTGACAGCAGCCTAATAAACCTGCTGTCGTCTCTCATGTTCATCAAAGAACGAAAGAAAGAGAAAATCACACGCTGCTCTTAACTGAATAACTCTTGTAACTTTAATTGTAAACATTCATCTGCATTTATTTATTTTTTTACAATGAAAAGTATCCAGTGTTATGTTATATTTGATTACTTTCATTTCTGTAGTATTTCTTACCTGAATACTACTGTTAGACCCAACTAACTTAAAGCCATGTTTACTTCATTTGTCTCTTTATTCTATTGTATTTATTTCTACTATTGTTTGCGATTTGTTTTTTTTTTGTTATTTTATTACTGAGTGCTCATCTTCTTTTTTTGTAAATGTAATTCAACAGGTCAAATAAAGCTATTACAAAAAAAAATGACCCAAATTATCAAAACATTATGAGATAACAAATCAAATTTTTTTTTTTTTTCATGTGGTATCGGAAATTATATCGAATATCGATATTTTTCATGGTATGGTATCAAGGTTGGATATTCTAGTATTGTGACAACACTAGCCGTTGGGATGCTCAAACAAACAGTTTTACACTTTTGAGAGGAATTAAACAACAGATTGGTTCTAGTTTTCTCTGGACATTATGCTGTATTTTAAGAAAGTATGTAATAACTTGAATAACAGAGTTATAAAACAAACATAAAAAGGCCAAATAAATTGGATGTCATGCACTTATCAGATGCAAACTTATAAAGTAACGGGAATTTTGTATTATCACATAGACACATGCACTCTCTCTCTCACTCTGACACAAAAGGGGAATTACTGGCCAAGGACTGATCGTGATTAAAGTGTCCCGCGCTCACCTGCCCAAGTCTAATCAAGGCGAGCTGTGATTGCGCTGGTAAAGTGACTGTGTGTGTGTTGGATGGGCAGCTGGAGCCCTATGAGAGCCACCCACCCCCCATCCCTCCCCTTGTGCTCCAGTCAGAGGTGAATCAATCATGTCCAAAGATGTCAGCATCTGCCCAAGCAATTTTATATGGGAATAAATGGCAGATGGGGATGTTGTTCTCTGTTTAATCAGTTCCACCAAACGCGGTTTTATCTCGTATAAAATGAAACCATCTGTACCACAGAGAGGTGTAAAGGTTCAAGCACGAATACACAGAGGCAGGGAGAGACGGAGGAGGATATGCCGAGCAAAAAATGCTAACTGTCAAAACAAGGGCAAATTTCAGTGGTGTACAAGCTGAGAAATATTCAGTAAAAATGATTTCCTCCTGCTCTATCATTCTCTCACTCCCTCTCACAGGAATATTACCCACGGGCTGCAACCATTATATCCAGACCCATTTATTTCCAGCACCTCCAGTCAGGCACACAGGCCCTAATTTGGTCTCCAGGAACGGTTCAGTAGCGAGGAGGAGACAGGCCTGATGAATCCCCTTTGTTTTAAGTGGATATGATGGCTCCCAGTGTGTAGGAACTGCATTTAAAAGGCCAGCTTAAGGGAGGAGGATGAGGAGCGGAGGAAGATGGAGGTGGGTAACTGAGAGAAAAATGGTCCCCGAGTTACACAGACCAAGAGCCTGACAGACTCCATTAATACTCTTCTGTCGCTGAAAGACACTAGAGACAGTAAAGAACATGCAGGGAGTGGCACACTTGCAGCCCTGCTCATATTAGGAATGTCATCATGTAGGACATTCTAACATTTCTTCATTTTCCCTCATAATTCACAGACTACCTGCCAACTCTTGGTTTTACAAAACATATCTGTGCCAAGAGCAATAATAAGATTAAAACATTTACAGTGAGAAAGACTTGATCATAATATTTCCTATATATTGTCGTCTTACATATCGGTCAGATTATCATTTCCTAAATATCTGTGATGTGCACTGGATGCTGGAATTTAGTCAGTTAAAGGATTAGTTCACTTCAGAATTAAAATGTCCTGATAATTTATTCACCCTCATGTCATCCAAGATGTTGTATTTCTTCCTTCAGTCGAAACGAAATTAAGGCTTTTGAGGAAAACATTCTAGGACTTTTCTCCATATAGTGGACTTCAACAGGGGACCAATGGATTGTAGGTCCAAATTCACCCTTCTCCGGCAGTTTGATTGACAGGCGATCTGACCAATCATAACCCTGAATCCACCATTTTGTCCGACAAAGCAGTCAGGGGAGTTAGTAGATTAACGTTGGTGAACTTGAACTTGAAAAATTGTGTGTACTCACGTCTTTCTGCACTTGAAACTTCAAATGTTCATTCATGTTTATTTGATGCTATAAATGAACTAGTATGAAGAGATGATCGGTTCACGAGGAGCTACAGCGATCTGTCACCACACATTAAAGAGACACTATACGCTATTTATTGTTTAAACTTCTTTAAAAAATTACTATATTTTAAATATGAGACTTTGTTTCTTATCAAAAGTAGCCTGCTCTGTCTTGTCTGTCGACACGTTGTCAGTGTCCTAGTTGTTTTACCTTTTTTGTAAAGGGCGTTTGACTTAGTCTTTGCACATCCACTTTGTAAACACTGGATCAGTACTTCCACCTACATCACGCATGACCTTTCCAAAGTGATTACGTAATGAGTGAAGTCTTGAACACACATGGAGCTAGTGTAAAATGAGCCTTTGTGGTTAAAAATTATATATATATTTTATTTATTTTTATAAAATGACAGATTGATTCTCTAGATAAGACCCTCGTCTGGGATCATGTAGAGCCCTCTGAAATGGCACTGAAACTGCAATTTGGACCTTCAACCCATTGAACCCCATTGAAGTCACTATATGGAGAAAATCCTGGAATGTTTAAAAATCCTTAATTTCTCTTTTACTGAAGAAAGAAAGACATGAACATCTTGGATGACATGGTGGTGAGTAAATTATCATGAAGTTTTAAATCCAAAGTGAACTAATCCTTTAAAGGAATATTCTGGTTTAAACAGTTTACGTTTTACAGAGATTCACTTACAATGGAAGTGAAAGGGGCCATTGAGTAAACTTTTGAGTAAACAAAAAGAACCTTTTTGTGTTACAACATAATGCCTAAAAAAATGTGGTTCTGAATGTGAAAGTGCTTCTATTAAATTTTTGGCTTCACATGTAATCTTTTTTTTTTTTTTTTAATGAATTACCTAGTTCTGACATGAAACTCTAGATGGTGCAGGCTGATAGTTCTTTAACTCATTTGGTGTAGTGGTCATCTCATTATCTACACAGCACAGCTGATTGGTTGCTGTTGCATCGGCGATAAAGGTTTAGTTCACCCAGAAATGAAAATTGTGTCATTACCCGCAAGACCTTCGTTCATCTTTGGAACACAAATTAAGGTCCAGCAAAGTGGTAAAGACACCGTTAAAATAGTCCATGTAACACTTAATGTTATGAAGCGACGAGAATACTTCTTGTGCGCAAAAACAAAACAAAGACCTTTTCAACAATTTCTCTTCTACCCATTCTACTAGAATGCCAACTCATTATTGGCCGACGCTGTTCATGTGAGCAGCACGACGCATATGTGTGAGAATGTTTGTTGATCGAACTTGATCTTGTATAATACAGTTTGTTAATCTGATATTATAGGAACAACTTTGAAAATCCCTTTTAACTGCACCATTTCTTGAATGCCAAAAACCCATAATACAGAATAACAATACCACTGCAACTTTAAGAGCGATCAGACAAAAACATGAGGGTGGATTAGAGGGATTTTCAATGTAAAAATCAATTTGCTATGTCTACACTTCTGATCACGTTTAGAGTAAATCACTTCTGCCACTTATGTCTGCTATTTATGGTGATTTTTTATTATTATTTCGAGAATATTGCAAAAGAACAATTACTGAGAGAAATACAACAGAGCAGATACAATAGATGAGTAAATGAATAATAAATCAGCATTAACAGAGATCTACTTTAGAGAAAAAAATAACTTGCTAATTAGCAGATATTTGCCCTGTGTTTATGCATGTGCAGCAGTAAAGGCAGCAGGCTACTGCTGATAGGACAGACCCCTCTTGTTACATGAAAGCCATCTTCCCCCTCACCCCATATCAGGGGTTTTAATTAAATTTTCTGCTTGGTTTAAAGATGAGAGCTGCTGACCTGACTTCAGGAGCTTTTTCTCCTCCTCCAAGTGGCTCACTCCCATCATCCACCCTAATGTGACTGATACATTGTGACACAAGTTAGATACGTAATTTGTTCCAGAAAATGACTTAGCGTCATGCACCGTGCTAAATCGAAACAATGAGGGGGCCGGGGGACCGTGGGACGGCGATATCTCCAGCCCACAGCAGCCTTCACTCCTGTCTGCCTTTATCTAGCCAGCATATGAATATTTAATATGAGCACAGACCAAAATTGCTCTAAATAAGTGGTGCTGATGAGAGATTGCCCGCTAGCAAGACGCAGTGAGTCAAACGACACTGAAAAAAAAGCTCATTCGTTTACGGTCAGGAAGAATTTTAAACAAATACGCATATTATACAAGCAAAGTAACATGCTCACACAGGGAGATTGCTGGAATAAGAGACTGCTTGTGACAAAATAATATGTGTGACCAGGCCTCAGATTGGAGACGAACGCTTGCCGGCCTCTGCTTGTGATATTTACAGTGAGTTTAGTTTAAAGTCACATTAGCAGATAATCTTTGAGATGGCCAGCACGAGACGTGACTCTAAATTGACCCGCCCCCTTTAGTTACTGCTGCTATGTCCGACAAGCCATGCGCTGTCAAGCCACACATCATGTTCTCTACAGATCGCTGTAGCTCCTTCAAGCGGCTCATGTACCACAATAAGACGTGAGTACACACAATTTTTCAAGTTCACCAACATTAATCTACTAAGTCTCTTGACTGCTTTGTCAGAAAAAATTACGGATTCCTGGGTTATGATTGGTTAGATCACCTGTCAATCAAACTGCCGGTGAAGGGTCAATTGCCCCCCATTGATTACTTCATTAATATGAATTGAGTCATTTTTACACAAGAGAAGAGCAATAGAGATGGAGTTGGGGTGTTGGTGTTGGTGGGAAACTGGAGGAATTGTGACAAGAGAGAGATGGCTACATTGACTGACAGTAGTAGATGAACTCTCGTTTCGAGCTCTGTTTATGTTGACTAGACAGTGTCAAGCCGAATTATAAAGGTGGTATTTAGCAAGCCATGCGGATGAGCTGCATGATCATTACACAGAGAGTTAGTTGGAGAACAGTAGGAGTCAGATGCTTATTTACCTCTTTGTCCTTTTTATTTTTACGTTCTGTTTGCGCAGCACATGCTTATTTTTTTAAGTAGTATTTTTGTTTAAAATATATGAACATCCTAAGAACAAGTTTTGATAATAATAATAAAATAATATTAATAAAAAAAAAAACAATATGGTCCTGATAAATCATGAACCACTAGAGAAAATATATAATAATAATAATTACTTCATTCAAGATTTATTCTCTAAAAAAAATGAAATAACATTAAAGTGTGGCCAGAAGGTAATTTCAAATATACTCTTTTGCTATCCTAGAAAAATAAATAAATAAAAATAAAAGAGCAAGAAGAAGAAAAAAACAGTCAATTCAATTGAGGACATACATTCGGACTATAAAGGTCTAAAATAAAGGTCTAAAATGATTGTGGATTGCAACTGTTCCTCCTCAAAAGCAAAGAAAAGAAAAGCCCATTTCCAGTGAGCTGCTGGGCTTTGGCGATACATATGGATGGTTTCATGTCAGTCTTGCATTAAGCGTATCCCTGTGGAATGTAAAGCAGTGTAACCGGGCAGGGAGGAGCTCCTGAGGGAAATCAACACATCAGCCACAGCTAGTCTGCTCCAGCCCTCTCTGACATCTCCATTAGCAACACTGCCAACAGTATCTCCTACTGTATATGCAGTTTGTGCCCCACATCTCTATCTATATATCTTTTTATCTATATCAATATACTTCTACTTCTCTCTCTCTCTCTCTCTCTCTCTCTCTCTCTCTATATATATATATATATATATATATATATGTTATTTTAGCAATGATATAATGACCATATATAATTCATTCTCAGTCTCTTTATTGGCATTTAACCAGATAATACAATAAATTTGTATGCAGTATTAAAAAAAAAAAAAAATCTATCCTTTCATTTCCTCAAATCACTCCCTATTCTTATCCTGCTCTGAGCAATGTCTGAAACTTGTGTTGTGAGCACTTCCTGTGTCTATTTGCCCCTTCATGATGAAATGCTTGTTGTTTTCCTCACTTACAAGTCATTTTGGATAAAAGCATCTGCCAAATAAATAAATGGAAACGTGAAATCAGAAAAAAAAAAACCAACACAGCTTTTATAGGCTAAAGTGGCAAGTATTCAGTGACCTCTCCTTACACTTGAGCAATAGCAGGAACCTGGCTCTCTTAAACCTAAATGGAACGGGAAAAGACTGGCCAAGAAAACATTCAAAATATGAAATTTCTCAAAGTTTCGTTTTTGAGAAGTCCAGGAGGTCACACTAAATACTGATTTTTGCTTTTCTTTTCATTTTGGGTACATATTTCCTGTATTTTCTGTTTGTATCATAATACAGAGACTGAAACATAAATGGATTGCTACATTGCTAAAACAACAAAGCTGGTGATGGCCTATATATATATATATATATATATATATATATATATATATATATATATATATATTATAGACTAAAAGCTTTAATTGCAATTAATCACACACTTATCAATTCAATTATGATTCATAAATCAATTATCTTGTTTGACGTGTTAATTTTCTTATCATTTTCTGTATCCAGCCAAAGTTTATTTTGTCATCATTTGCTGTTTTCTTCGGCAAGCTTTTTTCAAAGTAAATTTAGGTGTCTTTCCAAAAAAGGACACTTAAAGACTCCAAAAGAACACCAAATAACCAAATGAAATAAGGAGCCCATATAATTCATAAATTTATGCTCACCAAATCACCCATGGATAAACAAAACAAAGCAAATAATAATAATAAAATAAAGCTTAAACCGACCGCATTGACCTGACAGCATACAGCACTGCTACACACGCTCAAGATCCTCAGTAACAATAACAGAATATGACAAAGCTCGTATTTTAAAGCTAAACAGACACTGGAATGAATAATTCACTGAAAACTGGCCATGAGTCACTGTTCTCTCAGCCATCTCTGATGTAATAACCCTGGACTTCTGAGATCATGTAACGGCGTGACATAAATTACATTAATGATGCAATTTCACGTGCTTCAGCAATTTGAGGTATTTGCCTTAAATTATTTTAATGTGTTAAGGATTTTGAATTACGGTAACATTGACAGCCCATGTTGTTTTATATACATGTTATATATATATATGTGTGTGTGTTGATTTCCCTCACATACAAATGTGCAGTAGTTATTTTATTTTTTAGTAAGAATGATAACTTAAGAATTTCTATAATATCATAAACTTATACTATTCATCTAAAACGTGACTTAATACTCTGATACATTAATATCAAAGAGAAAACAGCTGCATTTCTACTGCATGTCCATAGGAACAAATCACTGTCATGTGATGCTGCTTTTGACTCTGAGAGCTGGCGCACACGGGTCATCTGTGATCATGACCCCGTGTGCACACTGACCCCCGAGCAGCAGTTAAAAGCCCTGTCTCTTCTGGAGGAGTGACAACACAAGGCCATCACAGCTTTACTGCCCTGTTACCATTCATTGAGGCTTTTAGACACGTGTAAAACTCATCCCTAAATACGGGTTCAATCAGGGCTGGGTGTTATATCGAATATTCACAATATGCTTGCTATCGAATAAGCCTGAATGCACTTTTCATCGGCCATTAAGTTTCCTTAAAGGCTGCGCCTTTAAACTAGTTTGAAAATCCTTCGGTGTCATGTGATTCACAAGTATGAGAGCACTGAGAGTGGTTTTATGAGCGGCATGGAAATCTCTGCATATATTTCATACATTGAAAAGCTTTTAGCAAAACTATCTTTTCTGAAAAACTATTTTTTATTAGATAATGTATTAAAAAAAAAGTAAAAATGCTGTGGAAAACCAAAAAAATCTGGTGGAAATCATGAATTGAAAATAAACTACTCGAGCGAACACATAAATCTGGATGTACTGAATATTCATCAAAAATAGAAATCTGGAGAATTTTTAGCTACACTTTATTCGCCCCACAATAACTAATCCACATTTGTTCTCTAGACGAGATTTGTACTTTTCAGGCCCTTTTTGAGGTCTGATTTATAATAGGCAATTTGATCAGTATGTAATCATTGGATTTTTATATCACCCTAAGAATTTCTGTTGTTTTTACGTTCACGAATTTCCATCAATACCCTCTTAAAATGTACTCATATCTTCAAGGCCAAGGCAGCGGTTAGCCCGCTCTGATTTGACCAAATCAAGGCTTAAACCCCATCTCATCATCTTTCCCTGACCTCTCTTACCGCACTGGCTTGTTAAACAGTGCGCTGTCTGTTCAAGAGAGCGGTACACAAATGCAAAGCGATGTAAGGACATTGCAGCGGTTTGGTAGACAAGAGAGAGTTCACTGACACAGCCGGTTTGGTTGGGCTCAGCAAAAAAGTGAACACTACACTCTAGTGATGAAAACAATGGGCTGTGTGTGTGTTTGTTCGGCTCACCCCAAAGACCCCCTCACACCCCAGCAATGACATGTGAATGAGGGTCCGCAGTCACAGACACACGGCCTTTCCTCTAGCCCCGCTCGTGTGAAGCCAGCGGAGCGGCAACGCCGCAAACAGGCACGAGAGAAGAGAGAAGTCGTACATCTCAAGACCTCCAGAATGCCAACTATGTGTCTGTCATCTACATGACAAGAGAGCAGTGACCTAGCATTGACGCACACCCTCCCACACACACGCACACACACACTCACAAACTCATCCAGTGTGTCTTGGAAGAGATTAGCTGAAAATTAGCCCCCACTGGCACAGATAGAAGGAAAAAATTGAGACCAGCATTTATAAGTGAAATGTGTATTATATTGTACATGATTAAATATGTCAAGGCCTGCCAAATGTGGTGGTTTGAATCCATTTTAGGCCTTTTTCTGTCGGAACGGCTCATGCCAGCAAGATGGTGAAGTACAAATACTGCAGTGTTGAATTATGGACCTTATTTGAACATGCTGTGAAAACACTTTGCTCCTTTTTAGGGTTATTTTTCTAGGGGCTCTTGTAAAAAGTTTACAATTAACCCAATGACAGATAAGATCCTATTATAATCAGCCAAACATCATTATATTACACAGATCATTTTTATTCTGCAATTAATCAAGCAAATGGATTTACCAGACCAGTCTATCATTCATAATAAGCTTTATTCCAAAACATAACTATCAAACATTCTAAGGCATCCTTTCAAAGGGGACCTATTATGCAAAATTCACTTTTACATGGTGTTCGAGCATAAATGAATGTTGGCCGTGTGTGCACAACCACCCTGTAATGGCAAAAACCACCCACCCCTATTTTTTCCCCCATAAATCAATAGCAGTGTCTCAGAACACACCCACCCATTTGCACATTGTAGCTTTTGTGACATCACTTTGCACAGGCCCCGCCCACAACTGCTGATGGAATCTGCCTTATTAGCATAGACCCCGCCCTGAGTGATGTGCACACAGTCCACCATGTTTATCTCCTCGCCAGAGCATTTAACAGAAGCATTCAAGTAAGAAATGCATTCTCATTGAAGCTACCGAGTTATTCAATCAAGAGCAGGGAGTGATTTTCTGCTTTTCTTTTGTTGTTTGATTCATATTAACAGCACATTTAGTACTGTATATTGCACTGCTTTTAATACGCACATCTAATATACACATGCAATTTTTTTACTTGCTGTTTACGTTCACAGACATAACTGACTTTGTTTATGTGAACTTTGTGTTTTTGTCATAACCTTGTGTGTATTTAACAGTTTAAGTGCAATAAGACATGAAAGAGAACTTAGTTTGATACTCACAGGAAGTGCCGTCAGCTGCCGTGTGCGTGCAGAAAAACATATATCAGAAGTTTATGGCTTTAAAAGACATGATAATAAACCTTCATGATCTTGAAGAACTGCAATGTCACATTACTGAGATAGAAATGATAATCAAAACCAAACAGATGTTTTAGTTTTTAGCAGAGTATTCGAGGCACAAGCTGTAGGCTCCACCCTCTTCTGGAAAGCAGGGTAGGGAGCAGCAGCTCATTTGCATTTAAAGATACATACACGAAAACTGAAATTTAGGCTTCTGTAAAGCTATTTGAGCATAAGGAACACCATTTATGAGACTGTTAATGTCAGATGACTGTTTGTACTTTCATTTCTTTCAGTGCTGAACCATATTACTTTTCAATCCTTCATTCTCAATCAGAAAATGACTATTCAGTTGCATATTTATACTTATTAAAGTCTGCTGTGTATTTTTATGCTTAGTAACAAATTTTATCCTAGCAATATTTCAAACTCCATTGAAAACTTCTAGTGCAGTTCTTCGTTTGTATGGTGCTCATGCTATACAAAGTTGTTGCCTCTGTCGACAAACTCTCTCTCTCGCTTTCTCTCTCTCTCTCTCTCTCTCTCTCTCTCTCTCTCTCTCTCTCTCTCTCTCTCTCTCTCTCTATCTGCCTGCTCTCTTCTCAGCTCTCATCTGCCTCATTCTTTAACTGAAGAACTTCCTCTTATTGTCCATCTCTCCCTTTTTCTGTAATGTGTTATTGCGTTACTCCCTAAAAAGTAACTAATTGTGTTACTTTTTATGGAAAGTAATGCGTTACTTTATTTTTGCGTTACACTACGGCACTTGTGATTTCTCTCAACATGGAGAAAGGAGAGCTGTCAATCAATAAATGGGAAATCAAAGTAACTTGCATTACTTATTTGAAAAAGTAACAAATATTTTGTTGTAAATTTAAACATAATGTATTACCTTACTAGTTACTTGTAAGTAATCTGATCACGTAACTCGGCCTGTTTGACTACCTACACAAAAGCAGCATGTAAGCGATGCAGCAGCATAACAGTAGAAAATATCATAATTATATAAAATAATAATTGTAATAATAATGCATAATTTATTATTTGGGCATTGACAATTTCACAAGTCAATACAATTTTGATTCAAAAGCTGTGAACAATTTTTAATTGAAGGGAAAAAAAAATTATATTATATTGAAGTTTAAAACGACCAAATTTATCAATTTGTATACAAACATTTAAATTGCACGTAAGGCCGCCATTATTATAATCATGACATTAATAACTCCAAATAATTTTACATTCTACTTCAGCTATTCCAGGCAGCTTACTACATTTTAAAAGTGTCAAAGGTCAATTTTTAATTCCCACAGTGACTGGAACATGATGTATAATAATAACGTCCTCACACTTGTTTTACAGTTGTTAAAATGCAATTTCACAGGATTTTAGCAAGTGAAAATAAAGAGGTTCTGACAAATCTCATTATCCGTCTCATCTGGAAGAGATATGCCAGCTGTAGACCACACGCTCACAGAGAGGGAGTGTGAGAGAGAGAGAGAGAGAGAGAAAGAGAGTGAGAGAGAGAGAATGTACTTCTGTTTTGACTAGTAGTGCATTTCTGATGAGTATCATAAAGAAGTGTCCCTCTTTCTTCCTCTTTCACTCACTCGATCACCATTCATCTCCAGCAGTACTGTATTGTAATGCAGTGTGTGTGCTGGAGAGAGAGAGAGAGAGAGAGAGAGGAGAGAGAGAGAGTTGTGGTGCGGCGGCCGTGCAGTGATTTATAACCCCTGCAGTGTGCTCGTAAATCACACCTGAGTCTGTGCGCTTCTTAAACGCCCTGCGTCCTGACAGCGTTTACCTTTTATAAATGATCGGGCTTTACCTCCCATTGCGATCCAGCCGTGGTTACTCTCTCCCTCTATCTCTCTGCCTGCTCTCTTCTCAGCTCTCATCTGCCTCATTCTTTTACAGCCACTTCCTCTTATTGTCCATCTCTCCCTTTCAGCCCCTCTGCCTCTCGCTTTAGTCCTCTCCTCCTTTATCCCTTTCTTTATGCTTCTTTTCTGACTCTGTTGACCAGTACCAAGGCCTGTTTGAATACATGAAGAGTTCATTTGCACAAACAGATCATTTTTTTTTAAATTACTTCTCACATATCATGCAGCTGGGTTGTTTTGATTAAGCAATAATAACTCCAAAAAATAGAGGTAACTTACAAAATAATATATATATATTAAAAGTTTTTTTTAGCAAAAGCAGATAACTCCACATTTCATGTTTCAGAGTTAAACCAAACCAAATAATTGCTTCGTAATTGCATTAAAAACATGTGCGCACACAAACGCACACACACAAACGCAAAAGGACAACCAAGGGTTCAGCATGTAAGATTTATGTGGTGTGCAAGGACTTACATTAGTTTAAATTATAAAAACTTGATCACTTTTAGT
Source organism: Opsariichthys bidens (assembly GCA_037194245.1). Classification (NCBI taxonomy): domain Eukaryota; kingdom Metazoa; phylum Chordata; class Actinopteri; order Cypriniformes; family Xenocyprididae; genus Opsariichthys; species Opsariichthys bidens. The sequence goes on along the minus strand of CM074286.1, from coordinate 6,434,911 downwards.
CAGCTTTGATACTGAGTGCTGATTTGCAAATATGGACGTATACAAAACGCATATATATTTCTGTATACAAACAACAAGGTTTTCTGCTGTAAAACGGGAACTCGCAATGCCTTGACAGTGGACAAAACCGGCTTTTCTGACAAAACGGATTTAGGGTTCAGAACGGGCTATATGTGGAGAATAAAACAAAGCAATCAGTTCTTTTTTTTTATTTTTCATTTATCGGTTTTCGCAAATGAAATCTTCACATACACGAAAGCAGCATGCGATGCAGCAGCATAACAGCAGAAAATTGACATAAATTTCACAATTCAATTGACCCTTCACAAAGACCCGTCCCCTTTAGTTACTGTTGCTATGTCCAACAAGCTATTCATTCTCACGCAGTGAAAAATACAATGCGGAACAAATGGGACACTGACAACACGACGACAAACAAGACAGAGCAGGCTACTTTTGATATGAAACAAAGTTTCAAATGTCAAATATTGTAATTTTTTAAAGAAATTTAATCAATAAATAGCGTATAGTGTCTCTTTAATGTGTGGTGACAGATCGCTGTAGCTCCTCGTGAACCGATCATCTCTTCATACTAGTTCATTTATAGCATCAAATAAACGTGAATGAACATCAGCAGGAATGTTGTTTCAAGCGTGGAAAGACGTGAGTACACACAATTTTTCAAGTTCAAGTTCAAAAAGGTTAATCTACTAACTCCCCTGACTGCTTTGTCAGACAAAATGGTGGATTCGGGGTTATGATTGGTCAGATCGCCTGTCAATCAAACTGCCGGCGAAGGGTCAATTCAATTTTGATTGAATTCTGAATTCAAGCTGCGAATGTCAGTTTTTAATCAAAGGGGAAAAAAAACGATAACTAGTCAAAATAGCAAATCAAAATGATCCATTTGTATACAAACATTTAAAAAATTATAATTACGAAATCAATAATAATTTTAATTGTCTTTCTACTCCAATTCATTTTTTTAAAATATAAACATTTAAACGGTGGCTGTCATAATTATTTTTCATGACGGATATATGGACATTCAATGACTTTTCTGAGGTAGATGTAATATTTAGTAACATTGTTTACAAGCTGTTTTATTGATGTTTTTCCATGGTTGAAACACTGAGCAATTACATGATATATTTCAGCAAATTCCTTCATTCATGTTTATTTTGTGCTATAACTAGTAGTAAAACAGAAGAGATGATCAGTTCATGTGCGCTACCGCATCGCTCGAACTGAAGCACTACAGCGATCCGCCACGCCACGTTAAAGAGCTCTAAAATTGTATTTATTGTTTGAATTTCATGAAACTTTGTTTCATATCAAAAGTAACAAAGAACAAAACTTACAGCAATTTATTGGACAGGAGGTGCGCTACAAATAATGTTTAGTAATGTTTTGTTCATGTATCATCTGAAAAGCGCACAGACCAAAAAAATCAATTCTTGAGGTTTAAGAATCAGTATCGGTTTATCAAAATGAGAATTTTTAGATAAAAATAGTTGATTATTTCTTAACACAACCTAGTTTGAGATGGCTATGCTGCTGCATTGTTCCCATATCTCTCCATTTTTCTTGCCTCTTTTAAATGCAAAAATAAATAATATATGAGCGTTTATTTGTGCGATTGAGTCTGGATTTGTCTGTTTTGCTACTTGTTTGCTTGTGTTTGTTCACAGCACACCTGTATGCTGTATATTGTGCCAGCGTGGGGTAAAAGACCAGAGGCACAGCTGCAGGGCTGTGCTGCCAGATAAAGGTGAGGTCCTGTGCACCGCAACAGTGGATATAATGCTGCTGACTCCATATAATAGCCTTGAATAGAGCCGGCAAGAATAGATCTCTCTCGCTCTCCACTTAAAACACACACACGGTAAATAGTCACGCCGCCGCACAGAAAAATATAGTTTTTTTCACCAATGTTGGACAAAGAGTAGCAGAAATCCAAATGCACACTTTCACTGCACTGAATCATTTCTTAATCAGTATTTTTGTCTTGTTTTCCAGTAAAAAAAAAAATATTTTAATTATGGAAGCCCATTTCCACTTCAGATAAAACAATAATAATAATTGACCCTTAGCCGGCAGTTTGATTGACAGGCGATCTGACCAATCATAACCCCGAATCAGACATTTTGTCCGACAAAGCAGTCAGGAGAGTTGGTAGATTAACGTTGGTGAACTTGAAAAATTGTGTGTACTCACGTCTTTCCGCGCTTGAAACAACATTCCTTCTGATGTTCATCCATGTTTATTTGATGCTATAAATGAACTAGTATGAAGAGATGATCGGTTCACGAGGCGCTCCAGCGATCTGTCACGACACATTAGAAACACTATACACTATTTATTGTTTAAACTTCTTTAAAAAATTGCAATATTTTAAATATGAAATGCTCTGCCTTGTCTGTCGACGCGTTGTCAGTGTCCTCTTTGCTCCGCGATGTATTTTTCACTTTGTGAGAACATGATGTGTGGCATGAGAGTGCATGGCTTGTAGGACATAGTAACAGTAACTAAAGGGTTTGCGAACGGCCAACTGCGAGATGTACTGCATAATGTTAGAAAGTCGCAATTGCAAGATACTGTATGTAATGTGACTTTTTTTCTCATTTTAAACTTTATTGCAGGCTTCTAAATTCATAAACATTCTTTAAACAACATTAATGTAGTTAAAAATCTAAATTACATGATTTTCTGAAGAGAAAGGGATTTAGTTTTAGATCTACCAAAAATAATTTTTTCAGGTAATGTACCTTGAATTAAGTCTAGTCCTGCACAATTACACAAATCTTGTTTTTATGGATGTTTATACTGGAAAACAAGACAAAAAATGCAGAAAATTGTTACATCCATGATGTTCACGCGCCACACTTTTGTGGAGTTTATATAACTCGATTCCAAACATGAAATGGATACATAAGAAACGGCATAATTAAAATCACATGCCTAATTTCACACGGATGCAGCGAACAGAGGCATTGATGTATGACTTTGCTCTGGTCTTCTGCAGTATCTTTCAACAAGATTCATCAGAATATTCATCAGAATTCCAGACCTCTGGAAATGCTATCCATTGCAGTTTATTCCTCCTGCTGACCGGTCAGTGTGAAATATGCAATATTAATTTAGCTTAAGTCAAACACAAGATGTTGTGGGTTGGTGTATGTTCACGAACCTTCACATTTTTGCCCTAAAATAGGTGAAGTTTTAATTTACTATATGTTTTTATCACAAATTGTATTATTTTTCTAAGAATTTGAGTGAAAAGTTGAATTAAAACATTTACATAATTGGTATTTGATTAGTCTCTTTTACTGTAATGAGATGAAGTTTATTACCATGTTCTCAAGCATAATGATAATAATGAAAAACACCATCTTGTGCTCCGATGGAAACAAGAACATCTGTACAATTATTCTGTATAAAGAGTCACATGACGTAGAAATTGTGCAAAAATATATAGTCGCCGAAAAAAAAGTGGTATTTCAATGTGGTCTCATACTTTTGAACCTGACTGTTTTTGAGCAACGCACTAAGAAAGAACAGATTTACTGATCTCATTTAATAAACAGCTATAACGATGTTTGCAATTTTACGCAAGTAATTCACTTCATTTAATGTTGTCGTTATATGCATCGCTGCATAGCCAGATGAATGCTGCTTAAACCTAAAGCAATAAAAACCCTGTAGTCTTTTTGCAAAACGAGCCAATGTCATAAAACCGTTCTTACTTATTTTTGTATGATATACACTAAATATTGCTAAATAAGGGATTAAATATATATAACACTGCAGAGGTGATTCTCATCCAAAAATATTTTTACACAAATTATATCTCAAATAACAGAAAACACTTCATCTAACTGGCCATGATGTATAAATACTATCTATGTATCAGCTGCTCATTTAGTCAGCTATCCATCTGTTAGATCGTTACACACTTGATCTTTCCTCAAAAGCGTCATTTCTTATTCAGTTCCAACTTTCTGTGGCATGATATGAAACGGAACATGCGAGATGAACCAGAAAGAAAGACATTTCTTCTTCTTCCTTTTTTCCACATTTTTAACGTGACAGTTGCTCTTTGTGTTTGTGTTGGCTGGGCTACAGTGGAACTGAGAAATGCAGTAGATATGCAAAATTGTCCACCAGCCAGCCTGATGGGTAGTTCAGTTTGTTTCGAGAGAAAGAGTGGAAGACAACGCTCTCCTCGATTGCACGACATCAGGTGTTCCCTCAAATCCAAAATCATCTCATGTCCTCATGGGATGCATTGCATTTATCGCAAATTGCGCATGATGTTACTGCTGCGGTATTTTTATCCAGTCGTGTACTTGAAATTTAAATATAAACTAATTTAAATAACAATAATAGCAAATTAGGGATGCACGATTTATCACGATTTGGCAAAGGCTGCGCAGCTTGTCAGAGCTGTACGGCTCGGTGATCAGAAATAAATGCCTCTCCATCTGAAAGCCAGAGGGCGCTCTTGCGCAGAATCTCAAAATATGCCCTGCAGCAGAAGAAGATAACACGCGTCATATCGCTGCAGCTGAATAAACTGAAGATTGAAACACTTTGATTGATTAAACATGACTAATAAACACTCGACTGCCTTATTCTGTGTAAGAAGCCTCATCATCTCACAGAAGGATGCTCAACTGTCGTTATGAAGTGAGTTTGGAGTAAAAACATGCTATTAAATGTTGTCTTTTGTTGGACAAGATGTTAATAAATCCTTCTCATGTCTGGAAAGATGTTTGACGTGCGTTGCTTTTTCAAATGTTCATAATAAGCGACTCAAACTCACAGTGCTCGCAGATGGATTAGCATTTGGAGCCGTACTTCACTGACAAGCTGTGCATGAAAAATATTTGCAGTCACTGCGATTTCATAATCGCACTAAGAATTGTGTTTAAGCGATAATCGTGTTTCAAGTTCAATGTTATTTTCCGTAACGTGCGATTAAATCATGCAGCCCTATAACAAATTGTTATATTTGTTGGTTGATAGATTGGATTTGCTTCTCAAGTAAACATATCTGCTTATTATTATTATTTTACTGGAAAATAAGAAATAAAATGCTACTAAAATTTATATATAAATATATATATATATATATATATATATATTGGCAATTTTGATATCGGTACCATGGGGAGAAAATGCAATAAAGATATTTTAAATATTAACTATATTTGGCAGCAGATATATTAGGCTGCTGTCACTTTAAGACCTGCACCAATTGATTCACGTGCGTTTTCTTTTCTATGTTCACTTAAGACTGTTTATGTATTTTGTGTGTATTTGACCATTTGAAGTAGCGAAAAATAACTCAATTTAGGTGAGTTGAGGTGGCTTTATGTGTGCACACTTTGGGTGTGAGCACAAAATCTTAGAGAATGAGCAAAACTATGTGCATTTTGTGCAATCCCACACTGAAATTCAAGCCCTGTAACACCAACAATATTCATCCGTAGAAAATGAGACGAGTGAGTGAGGGGAGGCATGTTTGTGTGTCAACTCGCTGTCGGAGAGATTAGAGATAGAGAAAGAGCAGCTAGTACTGTGGATCTATTCAGCTGAAAATTAATATTGGAACTATTTCAGAAATTTCAGTATCGATATGGATAGAAAATTCAATATTTTTGACACTACACTACATACTTTATTATTTTAAATGCCTTCAACCCATCGAAGTGGATAGTAGGAGTGACTGTGTTACACACCACTGCTGAAACTCACCCGCATTTGGCGGATGTTCTTTTTAACAAAAAGTGTATGTTGATGTTCCCTTCGATCTGAACCCTGGTGCTAGAAACATGCTGACCCTTGTCTTACAAACACCAAGCGTCACTGGGGTCATCACTCCTCATCACATATTGCACGCCAAGGACAATGTTATTCAGTTATTCAAACCCCCAGCTGCTAATGTAGATGCTGTGCTCACATGTTATTAATTAACTATGAAACAGGGGGTCCAGGCAAGGCCATGCAGGTTCCTCAATGTATCACAAATATAACACCCATTCTTTGACCTCATCATGTAAGTATTTGGTTTAAGCGTGGTGGCCAAAAACATGTTTTTAAAAGCGGTTCAATGCTCAAACATCTCTCAAAAATGTCTAAGGGAAAGAAAGAAATAGTCACAGGAAAAGTATTTGGCTTACCGAGCCGTCACATAAAAACATGAAAGTTGAAATTCAATGACTGCAATCTGCACCTTTGATATAACAGCTAACAGAATGCAACTATGAAACCCAACAGGACACGTGGAAATGATCTCGTACAGTAAAGTGATAGTTTACTAAAAAAAATCCTGTCATAGGGCATGTGTCAAAAAGGCTAAAGAGCAGTCACACTTACCACTGGTCAGTGAGATTTTGTGATTGAAACGAGCCATTTCAATATGAATCAGCATGATTGGGAATTTTATGTGTGTGTGTGTGTGTTTGTGTGGTGATGGTGGTGGTGGGGGAGTTCAAGTGTGAAATCACCCTGTTGATTATGCTTATGTTCCCACAGCTTTATGGACAACCCAAATACAACTAGGACTTATTTCCAGTAAATAATAACTTAAAATGACAGTTTTTCACACAGTGCAATGCCATGACTTTAGAAGGCATGAACTATAGTGTATGGACCACATTTATGGTCCTTTTGTGTGCATTTTAAAGCTTGAAATATCTTAGATCATCACAGAAAAGCCAAACAAGTAATAATGCTATAGAAATATATGAAAGCTTGTTTCTACCACGGAATAAAACAATTTAAAAGATAATTGTGACTTTTTCATCTCACAATTCAGACTTTAAATAACACGCAATTGCGGCTTTAAATCTCGCAATTCTGACTTTATAACTCACAATAGTGAGTTTCTATCTCGCAATTCTGACTTTATAACATGCAATTGTGAGTTTATATCTCGTAATTCAGACTTTGTAACACAATTGCACCTTTAAATCTCGCAATTCTGACTTTATAACTCACAAATGTGACTTAATATCTCACAATTGTGACTTTATAACTCACAATTGTGTGTTTATATCTCGTAATTCTGACTTTGTAACGCAATTGCACCTTTAAATGTCGCAATTCTGACTTTATAACTCACAACTGTGTGTTTATATCTCCTAAATCTGACTTTGTAACGTAATTGCACCTTTAAATTTCACAATTCTGACTTTATAACTCACAAAAGTGACTTAATATCTTGCAAATCTGTCTTTATAACATGCAATTGCGAGTTTATATCTCATAATTCTGACTTTATAACACAAATACGAGTTTCTATCTCGCAATTCTGACTTTATAACATGCAATTGTGAGTTTATATCTCGTAATTCAGACATTGTAACACAAGTGCACCTTTAAATCTCGCAATTCTGACTTTATAACTCACAAATGTGACAATATCTCACAATTCTGACTTTATAACTCACAATTGTGTGTTTATATCTCGTAATTCTGACTTTGTAACGCAATTGCACCTTTAAATTTCGCAATTCTGACTTTATAACTCACAAAAGTGACTTAATATCTCGCAAATCTGTCTTTATAACATGCAATTGCGAGTTTATATCTCATAATTCTGACTTTATAACACAAATACGAGTTTATATCTCGCAATTCTGACTTTAGAACTCACAATTGTCTTTGTATTATGCAATTCTGAGAAAAAAGTCAGAATTGTGAGATAAAAAGTCGCAATTACCTGTTTTATTCAGTGGCGGAAACAAGCTTCCATAGAAACAGGAACCCAAAACATAAAGAAAAAAATGACCCAAACACATACAACAGAGATTCAGATCAGAATAACTCCCAATACAAACCTTTATTTGCGATGTCATTGACTTTGAGCCAAGCCACAGCTCGAGTAAACTAGTGTTGCATATAAAAAAAACATCAATTCTCCATAGAAAAAAAGATCTCTCATTATTTACTCTATCCTCATGCATTTCCACACTTGTATGTCATTTTGTTCTGTGGAACACATGCACAGATTCTTCAGATTTTCTTTTGTGTTCCACGGAAGAAAGGAAGACAAGCCACATGTCACAAAGACATGAGGACACAACGACAGAAATAGGTTTTAGAACTTTTCTTTTAAAAGAAAAAAAATGTTGTGAACAAGCAAGACATTTTCTGATGGGAATGTTTGGAGATAAGGCAGTGTAATGCCAAAGAAATGCTGAATTTAATGAGTTGGATCACCTTGAAACAGCTCTCTATGGTGGCGCACCGGCCAAATGATACTCAGGTGAGGTGATTAGAACGGGCCGCCTCTGCTGATGAGTGTTTTACGGGTCTCTGTTTTCAGGGAGTGCTGTAAACTCCTTTTGAAGTGGTCATTTATCTCATTTTTAATAACGCATTCATTTTCGCTCCAACCGGCGCTTTAGCACGTCAGGTCGCACCAACCTCGATTGATTTTTTCCGTCGGTTTTCTCAGTAAACATCATTAAACGCAGCAGACGGCTGGTTACGAGCAGATCTAGAACTGGTTCTGCTCGAAACAATCACATATTTTTAATTATATATAATTATATTTTTTTATAGTATATTTTTAATTACGTAATTACAAAATCCTGAAACAACAACTGAAAGGTACTAATCTAAGTCTGACTCAGGGATAATTGGAAGGACGCCGTAACCATCTGTGTCTTATACCTGCCCGGGAACCGTATCGCAGCTGGAAACACTACAGCAAAATATCAAACCTTATTCTTTCAAAATACCAGATTTCCCTTCCTCTCTTTGCACCTGCAATAATTGCACCACAATGGAGGTACTGTACGTAGCACAACATTTTGCTGTAAAAATAAATAAATAAGAGTAAACAGCAGCTTTCAGCTCGTTTTTTCCCTTGCTTTTTCTCAGTACATGCACGAGTAATGAGGGGCTACCTGTAATTACATCCAGCTGCTGTCTTCCCTGACGAACGCTAATTGCCAATAATGATTTTGGAGTGCTGTAAAATTCGCAGGCTGGGCTCTGGCATCGTGGTGGGGAGCCCTTTTACCACTGAGAAACGACGTTAATCTCAGCCGCTGACTTATCGAGAATCTGCACTCACCTGTTTGCCATCACTTTCATGAGCTGATAACAGGTTTATTGGAGTCATAATGCACAGGTGGGGGTTTAAAGATCCCGTTCGGACGCGAGGCCTCGTGAAAGCTTCGGCGTGGAAAAAAAAGCCGGGATGATAGCTGAGGACACTAATGAGATGTTTGTAATTAAAAGGCAACTGTAACTGGTAATTAATAAATTGGTGTGTTGAAAGGGTGTGCGGTAACACTCCATAAGCCTGGTCGGGTTCATTCGGACGAGTCTAACGCAGAGGAGAGGAAAAAACACGGGTCGATATGTAGTGTGTGAGGCTTTTAGGGATCTGCCAATATTTGAGTTGTTGTTTAGTTAAAATGTACACCAAAAAGCAGGTTGGTACAGTAAGTGACTACCTATTGGTACAGCAACACATACTGTAATAGCACCAACTGGCTCAGTGGATTTGGAATAAGTTTTCCATGGAATGACATCTTGACTATTGTAACTGCCTTTTCATTGGCCTACCCACAAAAAACCATCGCCAGATTACAACAAATCCAAAAGGAAGCAGCAAGAGTTCTCACACAAAAAAAATTTCCTCATATCACTCTCATCCTGTTTTGATTTCAAAAAAACTTAATGTCCCTAAATATTTGGAATGCATGATATATCCGCCACCATATCGCTATCGTCCGATACATGTTCAGATACTTCAGATGCGCCATGATGGTTTGAAATTGCTTGAAATATGATTGGAGTCACTTCAAAAAGGAAAAGTGCAGCGCAAGTCTGTCATACAGGCTTCATACAATCAAAATGAGAATTTTGTGCTTTTTTTAATGGTTAAACTTTTGTTTTTGCAACCAGGCTCTCAAAAATGACATAATATGGATTTAAATTCATCACCCGATTTATTGGTTATCGATTTTCAAGTTTTCACATCGGTGCATCCCTACTAAATATTACCATTTATGCAGATGTTTGTGAATGTAAAAGATCTGCCAAGTTTTAAAAGAGCAAAGTACACAAGAAATATAGGTAGGTATTGTCTTCTAAAAGAAAGAAACAATTCTGAATTGCAAAACAGGTCGTCAGGAATTCTGTTACGGAACGTGGTGTAGATGTAGAACACTCCAGGCAAAGCAGCATGCAGACTTTTAATGGCAAGAAAAGGATCCAGGAACACCACAAACAGCCAAACGCAAATCTAACACACACGTAAATGTAACTGAGAACCGACAAGCGCTGGGGAAGAACACAGGGTACATAAACACAGGAACACAAGGGGATAACGAGACTAATTAATGATAAACAGCTGACGACAATGAGCTAATTAAGAACTCAAAACAGAAACCAATGAACAACCAAAACTAGGAAGACGCGTGATAAGACAAAACACAGAGTCCAAACAGATACACGCGTAACAAATTCAAGTCTCACTTCCTTTTACTTATCTACAAATTTGCATAATGATGTGGCTCCCTGCAAACAATGTCTACTTGGACCTGCCCTCAAACACTGCAGTTGTATCCGAGGTCTGGAAGAGTTTGCTTCGTGTTGTCAAGGCTTTTTTCAGAGCTATGAATTTATTTTGCATGTACTTCAAAAGGACAAGGACTCGCGGCAGAACTGATAGAGAAGAACCAACGCCCTCGGTTCTTTTCGTATCACTGTGTATCAGGAACCGAGGAAACTCCAGAGCCGAAATTCAGATGTTTCATTTCCAACATGTGCTGTCAGCGGAAGATAATATTTTCAAACTAGAGACTATGCTAAATTTGCCCTAAATGTGTTACCTAATAAGGTATTTTTTTTTATTATTTAATCATTTTCATTTTTAAATTTGATGTACTTTTTATTGCTAGAAAAATTGCAAGCACAATAAATCAATCAATAAATAAATAAGTCCCACTTTTTATTAGGTGTCTTTAACTACTACACGAATCATTTTATACAATACACTTATTGTGGATGTATGTTTTTAAATCGTACTTATATTTTTTAAAAACCTGCATATAATTAAATTTATAATTACATTGTTGACCCATTCCTTACAACTTAACCCGCCCTTAAACCTACCCATACCACCAAACCTGTCACTAACCTAGGGACAAAAGTGTTTCGCAATAAAATATGAACACAATAAGTAAATTGCACTTATTTTTAGACACCTAACATAACGTGGGACCAAATTTTCAAACTGTAGTCAGACATTTCCCAAACTTTGGTAGCAGGGTTGCTTGACAGCTCATGTCATATTCAGTTTGACCATCAACATTTTCTGAAGGTTAAGAATCTCATTTCGCCAAAAATGTATTTCAAAGACCAAGAAAAAGGCTTAATTTTATGAGTTTCGGGTCCTATTTTGTAGCCCATTCATGCAAAGTGTCATTTTATTTGACGTCCCTCTTGAAACTGCCATAAGAATTTGAAAGCTCATTTACTATTATTCCAGTCTGTCTCTGTCCAATGCCCTTGTGACATGAGACACCCAGTGGGAGATAATCTCTCTGAACAGCTTTCATCTTTATCTGCTGCTCTATTGATTATTCTCTTCAGTGCTTTTGTTCATTGGTGAGATTACTCTGGAGAAATAATGCTGTGCTGTACGTGCCAAAGGTCTGGTTATAAAAAAGCCTTGCAGAGTTTATGAAGGCCTCCTTGCCACTATATTAAAGAGGAAACTAAATTCTTTCCAAAAGTAAAATCCAGTTTTGCACAAACATTGCAAAGTCCACCACCATAAAAGTGGTAGTTATAACCAAGGTTGAACTAAGTACAGATAATATGTGAGTAATATATGATATATTACATTTTATGAATATATGCCATGCTATAGCAAAGTTTCAATGGGTGCCATGCAGGAGACAAGGAATAAATCATTTATCATTAGGGGAAAAAATAGCTTATAGGTCATTTTCCATCAATTTCTTAACCCAGGGATTCTCAATAGCACTCACATATTGAACATCTGCCACTAGTATTGTCAAAATCATACTTAAAATATTGAGCTGAAAACAGACGGAAAGTAAAACAAAAATCTGCAATTTAATTGCGCTTAACTATCATTTTTTCATTTCTTTTTTTTTTTTTTTTAACTGCAGCGACAACTAATGAAACCAGGAGAAAGAAGAGATTCTTATTAAAAGTAATTTTGATGAACACATTTTAGAAAGTGACCCATTTAATCTTAATTTTCTTAATTTCCCAAAGACGGAAGTTTTAGGACAGACCAGATGTTAAACTGAAATTATTATTAATATATTAATAGAGCATTTTAATACAGAAGAAGAAACAAGTCATGGAGACCTGGGAAATATGTACTTCTGAAGATAAAACTGCCTACAGCTATTCAGTTTTAATTGCAATTGCGTAACATACAATTATAAGCAAAATATTAATACCTTAAAATTCCTGGACATTAAAAAAGGAAGTATATAAATATAAATGTCACTGAACAGGAAGGATCTGGAACATGTGATGTCAATAAAACCTGACTTTAATAAAGTGCATCTCACGTTAGTCACACATCAACCCACTGACTTTTATGAACTTATGATGTTCAAGACGGTGGACCTTTGAACATGAGGGGCTGTGGGAACCATTTAAAATAACATCTTGTAAAGGAAGTTATCTTATCTGCACTGCCATGCATTTCAAAGGTTTACATGTTTATTGTTGTGTGCCCAGATAGCAGTAAACTGTGTGGGCTTGTGTGTTTATAGAGGAATAATTGCAATTGTACCAGCGCAACTGACAATTTTACTAACATATCAAACATTCCTCAGCACCTCTGCTTATCACTTTTGGCCTCTTTCCGCTTATAAATATGACAGTTTTATCAAAGGCAAACATCTTTTAGACCTATTGCAAAAGTTACAAGTGATATAGAGTGTAATAGAAACACTTTGCGGTGTGTTTTTGAAAAAAAAACAGAGCAAGAAACAGATACTTGTCAAACTTAACATTCAGGGCTAGGAAAGAGGGTCACGCACACACTTCAGATCTAATCAAAATATGGCCCTGTTTACACCTGGTGTTAAGATGCATTTTAGTCCATCAGATCACAAGCGAACGACACTAAAAACAGGTATAAACCGGGTCTAAGACGTTTTTAGCTTGTCCGCTTTCGAAACACATTCGACCGGATTGCTTTCATTGTGTCGATGTGGTCAAATGTGTTCGAACAGCCACAAAAGACCGTCTACTCTCCGCCTACTGACCTAATGGTTAAATGGGGGAGCGTGCTAGCCAGACGGGATTTAAACTTTGTTGGATGAAGCCCCAAGTTTGGTTTGAAGACGAAAAATGTACCAAGCACAATGTTCTCTCACCATTCCTGATTTCTAACACACACTCACAGCGTTCGGCGGGGTTTTGCGGCTGTCGGAGCAGAAACGAAAGCTGATGCTCTCCGTGTTTTTTTGTCGTCTCCAGTGTTGTTCATACGTACATTACGCAAGCTAATTTTGTCCATTAGATCGAAAGAGCTGAAAAAGCCGACACATTTACCTGCCCATAGACCCTCGCCTCAAAGAAAACAGGACAGAAGTTGTTGAAAGTGAAGAGCAGGTGTAAACGGGAATGCGTCTCCCTCGTATACTTGTGATCCTATTGATCAAAATGAATAAACAGGTGTAAACAGGGTCTAAGAGTGATGTAAACTATACTCAAGGAAGCTTAGCTGACTAATTTTATTTAAAACGACAATTACTTTGTTTTATTTTCATAGTTCATCTTCAGTGCTAATGCAGTGAACCACTGTAAATGGCTAAATTCGGCGAAATGCAACACGTAGCCGCTGGTCTTACATTTCGGCACGGTGTCCAAATAACATCTCCATCCTCAACCGAACAGCGGTTCTCTTTCTTTATTTCCAACCTGCTTGGAGACTCAAGTGAAACGGCCTTGGATTCTGAATCTTGGCAGGCTCTCAGGAAATTAAATTTAATATGGGGATGTGCACAGTGGGGAAAAAAACATCAGTGGTAATTGGAACGGAAGGATCTGGGTGGGGTAGTGGGGGTTTGTAGAAATTGAGATGTTGTCACCCAGTCGTCCCTATCATCGCCTGGGCACTGAGGAAAAGCAATTAGGGAGTCAGGGGAGGATGTCAGGGATTTCCACGCAATCCAAAGGAGCAGAACGCAGGGCGACCAGGGGGCCGCGACTGTTAGTGGGGTGCGGAGTAATTGGGGCTGGGGGTGACAGATTGAAATCATTAAGGCTTCGTGTTTGTTTAACTGTGCTTTTGCATTTAATGAGTAGACCTGCCTATTAATTTCCACTGTAAATCAAGATTCCTCGGCTCCGCACTGGCAGAATTGCTTGCGTAAAAAAAACATAATTGATCCTTAATACGGTTAGAGCTGTTAGGGATCAAATGCGTTTATGGGAATCTTGGACGTGCCGTACCGGTCCTGTTACAATGCGAACATTACAATAGGCCTAATGGTGGAGTCGTGGGCCGCTACGTGCCTGTTTTCAAGGACATCCCCTGGCACAAAACAATGAGATTAATACCAGTCTTTCTCTCGTGCAGAGATTAAAATGGGCCAGCTCTGATTGATGCAGAGAGCTATGGAAAATTAAAAACTTCTGACAATTTGAGGGTGAACGCATTTGGAGACCATTCATCTGTCCCTTTTTCCCCGTGTCCAATAAAGTTGGCCATATCTCTCCATGGCGCTGGCCTCCCAACCATCACGGCCTGAATCAGATGGTAGATTACGTTCCACTGAAAACCATCGTCCCAGAGGCTCTCTGCTCCCGCCATCGAGAAAGAAGAGAAAAGAGGGGAAAAAAAAAGAGGGGAGTGAAAATGACTGTGGCTCGGCAGGGGGGCCCATGCTAATGAACAGGTGGTGTGGGAGAGGGAAGGTTAAGCCCGTTCGGGTGGGTGTCTCTGGAACCCCGTGCTGCGTGGACAGATGTGCGGACGGGCGCTCCTCATCCCCCGCCTGTTCTGCCAAGCCAGTAGCCTGTGTTCAAAATGCTCTCATTTATCCCTCTTTGTTCTTTGTTATTTTTGGACTGGCTCACGGGCAGCCAAATTGTGTCTCTCTGAGGAAAATCACGTCTTCTCCTCTCTATTGCATTTGTTCTCCTCCGTGTGTATTGCGGAACATTGTTGCAGAATTCTGCGTGACACTTGGCTCAACGTGACAATGGTGTAAAAATGTGTATAAAGAACCCAATATGGGCTTTTGTTCCCATTGCCAAGGAGCTAAGAAAGCCACGCACAGCACAATAGTGTTGAAAGCGAGGGCCGTCACGCGAAGACCTTTGACCTTGCGGATGAGAACAGGAAGTGGGCGCTAAACAGAAGCGAGGGTTGGGTCGCATTGGTCGACTAAAGGATTAGCAAGATCTAGATTGAGCTTTGATATTTGTAGCAGAAGTGCTATGCTAATTCACATGCTATGCTTTAGCTATTAGACAGTTTTCATCCAAAAACTTTCTCAAAAGCATCTTAGTATTCATCCCCTTTAAAGTACCAGCCAAGAAAATCATACACACTCAAATGAAAACTGCATTTCACACAGTTTTTTTTTCACAAGAGAAAGGTGTATAAGACTTTCTTCTTTCAGGGAGTTAACAAAGGCCTTCTGAAGTGAAGCGATGGGTTTTTGTAAGAAAAATATCCAATATCCACATTAATATAAAGTCGACTGGGCAGCAAAATCAAGCGTTCTCAAGGCCAACAAACCCTCACTCTTATATCGAAATCCGCGATATTTCTCTTTGATAAATTGTCGTTATAACTTCTAATTAATGAGCGGTGTTTTGCTTTGCTCTATTCTCATGCGTCAGGTCAGATATTTCACTTTTAGCTCAAATCGACTTGTTTTGGCCGTCTGCCAGAAGCTTGTTTTTGTAGTTTATAAAGTTTTAAATGTGGATATTTTATATATTTTATTAACCCCTGGAGTTGTATGGATTACTTTTATGATGGTTGGATGCACCTTTTTGGGCTTATAAATCATAACATCCATTCACTATCATTAAAAAGCTAGGAAGAGCCACGATGTTTTATAATAAATCTCCGATTTTCAAGCTGTTGTTTCTTCTTTATGTTCTTGCGTTCGACATGTATGTTCAGGGCCAGGTGAACCCCAAACTGGACTGATCATATAGGCTTCTTTAAATGGAAAGTTCACTCAAAAATGAAAATTCTGTAATCATTTACTAACAAAAAAAAGACAAATTGTTTTTTTTTTGTCCATACATTGACAGTCAGTAGGATCCAGTGTTCCTTTGGACTCTATTGAATTTCATTAAATGGATAAAAATAGTTCTTCAAATTGAATTCTTCAAAACATCTTCACTTCTATTCCTCAGAAGAAAGTCACAGGTTTGGAATGAAGATGAGTAAATTATGATGACGGAATGCTAACATTTGGATGCACTATCACTTCTAGGCCAGATAGTCATTCAGGCAACTCACCAAGTATTTGATTCTGAAATATATGTAGTTTTACATATAAAGGGATGAGCGTTGGACAGTTAGAAGCTTCAGCAGGTGTCACTTCAAATATATTCAGGCTCTCAGTTGTGATTGATTAATCAAAACGCTAAAGTACTGTGGTAAAGTGGCGGTTGCCTCAACTGTGGAAAAAACAACAACTGTCTGAACGATGAGAGATACCGTGATCAGACGGGGAATGCGAATGTGAGTCAGGGTGGAAATCACCTGCCTACTGCTGCTGTCTCTTTAGCTGAATGAACGCTGCACCTGCCATCGTGGCGGAGGAGGAAAAATCAGTTAACAGAGCTACTACTCCTCTCAGAAGCTCCCACCGCTGCTCCTCACATTACCCTACTGGCCCGGGCCTGCGAGTTTCATTTTGACACACACATGAAAAGGATACCGAAACCCCCGCTCGCCACAACAAGCTGAGCAAATGACAACTCACACTTGTGTCGCACAATACGCCGCCGCACAAAAAAAAGCGAAAGAAAAAAGCGGACAACCCAAAACTGCTGTCGCCGTTTTTTGGCGAGCACAGGCAAGGCTGGAGGTCAGTGGGGATTTTTGGAATTTTTTTTTCTGTCGCCTGACACCCACTCAGCATGCCCGTTCTTTGAGCGAGGCGGCACGGCCACCTGCTTGCATTGTGGCCGGCAGCTTTGGAGCGCGGCAGGGGGGCCTGCAGGGACGGCCGAGCGCGCAACATGTTCCGGCGAGTTTGTTTGGAAACCGGCGGGCTGGGCCAGCGCGCTGATCAGGGGGAGGACGGAGCCAAGCACAGCTGACAGACACGACACGCCCACTCTCTCACTCACAGTCACTCTCACCACCGGCTGTCTCGTTCTACATCAGCTTTTTCTACATCATCTTTTTTTTTTTTCCCCTCCTCCGCTCCCCATGCACACCCTTCCTCCCCACAGGGGTCTGAAATCACACTTTAATTGCCCATTCTTTGCCATCTGACGGTCACCACTTTGTTTTTTGTGTCCCACAGGTGTGATGTCATCACTAATGGCCCAGGCAGAGTGCAGGTGAATCTTTATGGTCTCATTATCTTTGTGGTTTAACTGACAGGAGCGGCCCACCTGAACAAGTCTCTGTACTCCCCTATGACTAATTTACAGTCAGCTATATATTACCGTGCCACTGCTAAACGGTCCGCTGCGGGAGCGGCATGACCACATATTCAGAAACAGCTCTCATGTGCCACAGTGTCACATAATTATGATAGTTATAGTGATGAGTCTCATTTTGATAATTTATTCGAGCATGTAGTTATTTTCTTCCAGCGGTCCATGAGGAGATGTTTTACTTATTCATAAAGCAGTTTTCACACATAATTCAAATATGAATGGGAGGATATACCTCCTCTTCCAAATGTCCAAAACAAAAGATTCGAAATAACACGTACACTACACCTCTGTTCCGAAACGTAGTGAGCTGACTACCTAGACAACATTTTAAGGCGGTAACCTTATGTTATTGCGATTACACTTTGTTTTACAGTATGTGCACTTACAGTATACTTTTCTAAGAAAGTACTGGGTAATGTAAGGTTAGAGTTAGGTTTAGGGGTAGGTTCAGGGTTATAACCTAGTTATTACCCAGTTATTGTAATTACTGTAATAAGTACATAGTATGTACATGGGGAACAGGACTGTAAAATAAAGTGCGGTTACACTTTATTTTAAGGTGTCAATATTACAGTGTAATTATACATTTAAGTACTGAGTAATAGCAATTAACTACATGTACTTACTATAGGTTTAGGGTTAGGATGAAGGTTTGGTTTAGGGTTAATTGCATGTAATTATGCATAATTTCTAGTTATTACTACAGTAAATACATGTAACATATGTAACAATGACACTGTAAAATAAAGTGTGCTACCGTTATTGTGATTTTAGTATCACTGAGATGCTATTGTAGTTTTTTTATTCATATTTTAAATCTTTTTTTTTTTTGTATTTTACTTTTTCATTATAACTGTAGGTAAAGTTTTAGTAATTTTGCTGTTTTTGACCATTTTTTCCTTTTTAAAAAATATGTCTCTACAGTTTTTATTTTATTTCACTCTTAAGACCCCGATATACTCACAGCCAAGTTCTTTTTCGTTCCTCGTTTGGGGGTAAAACGAATACGTGCGATACACTGTAATCGAACATCTGACGCCGCCCACACTGCTGAGAGCGGTGGTTATTTGAATATGTAAATGTGTGCTTTCCTCTCAGTAACAAAACAAACTAAGCAACTTTAAACATGAGGTCGACTAGTCGCTGGTCATGGCCTATAGAGGGCGCAGCATTTACGCTCGTTATTAACTAACAAATGCATACTCCAAGCGCGCTGCACAAGATATCAATGATTATACCATCTGGATTCTCAATATTGATCGGACGAATGCACGATCTTTAAACAGCTATTGTACACGTTAAGTTAATCGCCGCTCTAAACCGCGCTGCTACGTTACGCGCACACACACAGACAGTGGCGCGCAGATCGCACACGCCCAAAGAGCTCATATCTTATGTATAAATACATAGTGAAGGAAAGCAAACAACTCAAACTGATTTTCTGATTGCTGACAAGCTGACATTGCATCTGATCTCCAGTCACAACCTTGAAATGGAAACTTTCCATTCTGCATTATGTAAAGAGTGACATTCAAACCATCACTCTTCAAATGTCACTGCAGATGCCCCATGATAAACATTGTCAGTGTTGTCAGTGCAGGTATTTATGATACATCATCCACTCTTGTCATATCAGCCATTCTGTCATTTCTCAATACATGATCAGGCAGTGCTTTTAAATGCCACCTGATTCCACCCACGTTAAAGTTGTGATTTTTCTCACCATAACAATCAGTATACAAACACACATGCTTATCTATACATAGACTTTACTGTCATTTTGAGAATGAAACCTGGTGCTGTAAGGATAGTAGCTTATAGGACAGTGAAATGAGAGAGCGAGAGAGATTAGAGAAAGCCCTCTGGGGGAAAACACCTGGCCAGCAGAGGCACGGGCCAGAGGAGATGAAAGAGTGTGAGAGCAGCTTTTTGATACTCCTCTTCAAAGCCGTAACAGAAGAGAAAGTCTCCCGGAAGACTGCTCTCACCTGCTATATCTGGCGCAGCAGGCTTCCGGAGTGTTCTGCACCACACAACTTTTGCTTTTTTTTTTTTTTTTTTTTTGTAGAGTGAGGCCTTCCTCTTCCTCTACTTTTTCTTTCTCTTTTTCCTCCACAGCAAGGGAAATCACCATATTTTTTTCCCTTTTCAAATAAATTCTTAAAATAGTGTGAGCACTCGAGGTATACGACACTACAGAGTTCATTCAAGTACAAAGTTCATTCAAGGAGTGATTTCATCATGTCACAAAAAGGTTATCAATTAAAAAAAAAAACACATTTATCGTTTTTAAGGACCTATTTACACCTGGTATTAAGATGCGTTTTGGTCAATCGGATCACAAGTAGACAAGGGTGACGCATTCCCCTTTGCACCTGGTGTTTTAATCCGTCTCTTTTCAACCACTTCTGTCCTGATTTTCTCGAGAGGAGGGTCTATGGGTGGGTAAATGTATTTTTCAGATCATAATAAAAATAAGATGTCATCCGGAGATGACGGAAAAAAACACGGAGAGCATCAGCTTTCGTTTCTGCTCCGACAGCCGCAAAACCCCACCGGACGCTGTGAGTGTGTGTTAGAAAACAGGAATGGTGAGAGAACATTGTGCTTGGTACATTTTTCGTCTTCAAACCAAACTTGGGCCTTCGGCTGACAAAGTTTAAATCTCGTCTGGCTAGCGTACTTTATAATGTTTACGAGTTAGGTCAGTAGGTGTGGAGTAGACATTCTTTTGTTCTTTTCTTTTTTCGACTACCTCTGGAAGTGGACAAGCTCAAAATGTTTTAGACCCTGTTCACAACTCTATTTAGTACCATTTTAATACCAGGTGGAAACAGGGCCTTTGGGATGCAGACTACTATAGACCATACAGTCACAGACTTCTACTCAATGATAAAAAAAAGGAAGAAAAAAAGGTAACACTTTATTTTACAGTGCCGTAGTAACACGTTACTACATGTACTTACTATAGTAATAACTGTAAATTATGCATAATTACAAGTAACTAACCTTAAACCGAACTCAAACCCAAACTGTAACTTTATTGTAAGTTCATGTAGTTAATTAATAGTACTCAGTACTTTTTTGAGTATTTTACAGTGCCATAGTTACATTGTAATTAAAGTGTTACTAAAAAAAAAAAAAAAAAAAAAAAAGACAGTTTCAACTTTTGGCTTTTCTTTAATGTCTATTCAACATTTTCACATTTCACAATAATTTACCAACATTTTATAATAAATTTCATTTATGGGCTAATTAAATGACAGTAATTAATCAGCATATACAGTAATTTGATTTTTAAAATGTTGAAGTTTAAAAATATCGTAAATGAATAAAAACTGTGAAATTTAATTAGTTTTATCTTTTTTTAGAACCAATTATCACAAAACAACTTTGCAGGATACTTGGGTTTTATTTTACACTATGTGTACTTGCCTAAGAAAGTACCTCATAATATAAAGTAATTACATGGGTTAGGGCTAGGCTTAGTGTAGGTTCAGGGTTAGTACCTAGTTATTACACAGTTATAAACACATTCCTTGATATGTCATCAATACTTTCCCCATCTTCACAAAGATACCAAGCAAACAAGATTCTCCCCTCCAATCCCGAACCACCGCCCAAAAAACATTCGCACACACGACCCAAGCTTGTTAAACACTGAATCTACTTTTGTGTCTCATAAGTGATAAAGCTTTAAAGCAGCAGGGGGGTGTGCGGGGAAATGGAGGTAACATCTATTATTGCTTTTTTTTTTCTTTCCTTTTCCTTTTTTCCCGTTTGTAAGCCTGTGAGGCAAGCCAATTATTGCACAATCTCACTTTTTTATTGTTCCCAGCTGCTGAAATGATTTCTAAATGTCAGTAAGATGCAACATTTCCTGTGGAGTTACTGACAGTAATCACTTCCCCTCCCAGCGTTGCAGTCTTTAATATGAATACACTACAGAGCAGCCCGCCCTCTACACTTTACACAAGGCCTTCTCCATTTTCTTTATTGGATTCCTCTCTCTCTAAACCCAATCACGCTAAACACACACACTGCATCATTTTCTCATTGAGTGACTGCACCTCCTGGCACATTCTGTAATAATAAAGCTTCCTGTCTAGATCTGTTTCTACATTACATTTGTGTTCGGCGAGACCCCCGTATCGTGGCGGGGGGCTTTTAGGATTGATTACAGCCCTTCGCTGATGGACGCCCACTCTTTGTAACTCCTTTATTCAGTTGTCATCAAAAAAGTTGGACATAAAAGCGCACTTATTGAGCATTCATGAAGTTGCAAGTTAATTGGTGAAAAGGCAGCCCTCTGATGGATCCAAACGCCGCTGTGCACGTAATACAGTGGTTGGTTGTCTCCGGCACCAGTGCTGTCTGGGAATGTGCCAGAATTATTTTAGTGAGACACTAGCCAAGTTTCCATCCAGTTTTTGCGATGTTTTGTTATCGATAAAGGTTGTTTCCATACAGTTGGCCTCTTACCGATAAAATGGTGTGCTTGGTGATGTCATCCCTAAAAAAATGCATTGTCTCAAAAGTTCTTATATCGGTAAAAAAACATATTTTTGCGTATATCGCACATTCATAGCTATATTTTGCATCCTAAATGTAACAAGACAATTGAAATTCGCCTGTACTGCTTATCATCACATATAATGTTATTAAATGGGAAATAAAAGATGACGGCAGAGTGGAGCAGCTCGTCTGATAAGACTTTACAGCCTTTATTTGAAGAAGCGCTGGTTCTGACACAGAGCAGATCATTTGATCTGTGTGAAAAAAAATGTTTAGGGTCCATAAAAAGACGAGTACACTGAAATATCCAGTCTTTGCATATTGCAACGATCTTTAATGCCTTGAAAAGTAAAGTCAGGCACGGTTTGATGCGGCCGAGCACACAATCAAAGCAGAATAGTTGGAATTCAATAGCACCAAACCGACCAAATTTATTTGTGCATTTAACTTTTTTTTTTTTTTTTTAAATGGTCTGCATTAGCTAAACTGAGGCTTGTTGTCAAATAACATTTCTAGAATTAGAGTCAACCACTTTATTTTCCTAATTTATCTGAGAAAAAATTCTATAGGCTTATTAATGAATTGCACTTACAATCTTATCTCATTTACAAATGTCATATTTGTGATGGAGCCTAGAACCTAGATCATGAAATCGAAACAGACTATAATGGTATTGAAATGGGCTTGAGATTTTGAAGGCAAAAAAAGTTTAAATGACTTGGCACATGTGTTTCAGACTAGATTTTTTAAACAAATGTCATTGACTGACCCTCATTTCATGTGTTCTATCTTTTGTAGAACACAAAGGTTACTTTTTGAAGAAAATCTTGGCCACTCTTTCTAATTTAATGAAGTGAATACTTTTTCTAAGCTTCAAAGAGGATGAAAAAGCACTATGAAATATCATAAAAGTATTTAATCCAACATAAAATTTAAGTTACCTTTTGTGTTCAAAAGAATAAAGAGAGTCAAACATGAAAATTTGAAATGATATCAGGGTAAATAAACAAAAATAGAATTTGCTTTTTTTTTTTTCTTTTTTTTTTTGCATATCCCTTTAAATGCCATGTTAATTCCTTAAAAAAAAAAAATCTGAAGCTTTTTCATGCGGTAAAGTATGTCCTAAAATATATTGGCATGCGTATCGCATTCATTCTAAACACAGAGATAAAATTTATTCCAATCAAAGCAGACATATTGACAAATATCCAAGCGTCAGACAAATAGAGGATGTTTATCTGGGATAAGAAACAAGACATCTTACAAGAGACACAGCTGTCACTTACCGGGGAACCGAACACATGCGCGCACACACATGAACAGACAAACAGGCGCGTAACCTTAGTGAGAGGTTGAGGATGTCTAACTAGGGTTGGGTATGCAAACAAACATTCCAGCGATTTTTTGCCTTTGTGCTGGTACCTTGTTAGTCAGGGTGATCATAAAGAGCTTGCAGGGCTGTTTGATCTGGCGAACACATAATACTCTTGCCATTTTCTCTCCCCATTTCACACCCACATGTGGCATAAAGAGAATTATTCATTGTTTTCCACCGAGCAACAAAGGTCTGGCAGCTCAAAGAGCATCTGCCTTCAACGTAGTTCGTTTGCTGCTCGTCTGGATCAACATTCATTGATGATTTAGGGCTGAAGTGCTCATTTTTTTGCTGTTAAAATGCGTTTTTCTATCCCAGATTAATACGTAACCGCAAGTAAGCCATTTATAGGGGCATGAATACTGCAGCTTTGTGCTACTACCAAAACAAAACAAAATACACTGTTAAAAAGTAGTTCAGGGAACCTGTTACAACAACTTAAATAAATTCATGGCTGCACACTGAAAAATCTAATTTATTGTTTTAATTAAAACAGTTACAATTAACTGTATTTTAAACGCTAATTTCTGTGTTAAAGGTACAATATGTAACATTTTTATATTAAAATATCCAAAAACCACTTCAGCTGTGTACTTACATTATCCTAAATGTTTCCAAGCATTTGTAATTTCAGAGAAAGTCACAATTTTAAATAGTGCCCCGTCCCTCTCTTGTCATTTGCGCCTGTCAGTGACGTAATATCTGCATTATCCCTGGTTTCCGCTTGTACTGCACAGTAACCATGGCAACAGACACAGCTGCTGTTGTTTCATTCCAACATCACGGACCATGGCAAGCAAACTTTGGGACAAAAGGAGAAATAAAACGAGAATCAATATCGGCGTGGCGTTTCCGAGATGGCGAGAGGAGAGCTTTGCGACAAACTTCGACTTGACAGAGACCTTGTCTATTAGACAAGGTAAGCAAATGCAGGCTACATAAGACTAATCAATGTTATATCGCTCAACACGACGAAGTGTTTGAATATCATCAGTATGATAATCTAATGTTGATCTAGCTTACTGTTAAGTCTCATACAGACAACAAACTAATACTAAACATTACAACTTTCAACACACTCAAATACAGTTTAGTATGATAGTGTAACGTTAGATCAAGTGAAACAGCGCTGCGTTACCTCACAGTTTTTATTCACCAAATAAACTGACCTATATGAGTAGTATTTCAGCGGTGGAATGAAATGTCCTCGTTTCTTTATATCCCCTGAACTCACGTGTGTCACTGATATCTGTCTCTCATTAGTAATCGCGTCCGCGATTCTCGGCCACGCCCTGCTTCACACCACAGTCATGTTAAAACATGCATTCACTCATCCATAAACATTATTTCCCAATAAATAGTACTAGATCCATCGACATGAGGACAAGTTCCATGATTCCATATTCACTGCGTCATCAATCAACGCCTTTGTTATTGTTTTGAATTGTTTAGCGACCCCTAGGGGACGAAAAAAAACTACATAGTGCACCTTTAATTGTCTTTTTTTTTTAATAGGTTGCATTGTCTTGATTAATTCAGAATTAGGCAGTGGATTAGTTTCCAGCATGCTTTGCACAGGACTGGATAAGGAGAATAAATGTTGAAATTAAGTATTCATTTATTTGGTTTTAGTGAATGGAAAGACCTGTTACAGTGTTTAATGCTGTTATGTTTGACATTGAAAAGAGCTTCCGCTGAAGTTTTTGTGGTTACCAGTGTGCTGAAGAGTAGATACACGAAGGTGAACACTACTGACTCCATAAACAATGACAGTGCTAATGCCTTATATGCTAAATATCTTACTTGTTCATTACATATACATGTTAAATACGTTATGTTAGCATGTGCTATGATAGCTGTTGATTTGAACTGAAATAGATTAGATAAATTGGTTTCATGGATATAACTCTGGTTGTTGGAGCAGCTTCATTTTTTGAGCAATCAACTTAAAAATGTGAGTTTACGCGGCAAATTCTTCAGTTCGTCTAACTCGATGTAGCTTGTAGGTTGAACGTAAATTCATTCAAAGTTGTCAGAACTCAAAAAAAAGATTTTTGAGCCTACTTTAGTTTTTAGAGTGTACTTTTCTTTGACTAGCCTAACAACAGCAACATTCATTAAATGATGTGAGTTTGTGGGCGGGGCTATCTGTTTCTAAATTCCATTAAGTGATGCAAGTGGTGCATAAAATATACACTTCAACTTTAAGAAAAGAAAGTAAAATAAAAGTTTGGTTTTTGGGGGGGTTATATTTCAGAGTCAATACATGTGAGTCATTACTACTGTTCTTACAGCCTCTTGTGAAAATAACATGTAGTTCGTTCATTTCCGTTTTAGAAAGGAAATTCTGAACTCATTGTTTTGTTAAGTGTTTCTCCTGAAACGGTTCCCGTTTTCACAATTTCCTTATTTTTGAGATGTATCAGCTGGATGCCCCAGGTTAACTGTCTTTGTATGTGTTTCTGCTTGTTAACAGTCTGCTTGTTGAAAATCATGCTTTGTTAATCATTTTGACAGGGAACAAGATGATGACATTAAATAATTACAGCAAATACAGCTTGGTGTCTAACAAGGGACATTTCCAATAAGGAACACCCCCCAAAAATTTCCATATCTTGTCTGAGTCACCTTCAGACTAACTCATAAAAAGATGTCAAAATATCAGGGGATTTCTCATGACAATGATTAGAAACATAATAAATATAATCTTGAAAATCTTGCTCATCCATTCAGACCTTAAGGCATCACTCTCTGTACCCTGAATATCAGGTGTAAGTCAAAGACAGGCCGTGACTTGTGCCAAGCCTCATCACTAAAAATCACACACGATTGATTACAATACACACCTTGAGTTCTGTCTAGACGAGTGTACCAGCTCTGGCTGTGAGTGTCTGGCTTTTACTTGGATACTGGAGGTCTCTGGTCGCTCTTTGCCACCGGGGTGAGCGCACTGGCCGTAACCCTTCACACAGGCACACTGAGCGCTGCTCACTGCCAGACTCACACCAAAAATACCATTAGCCAGAGACAGATGATGGTGCTCAAATCAACAATGAGGGAGAATAGCTTCGGTCTCACTGTCACTGTGTCAGACCGTGATGTTATTGCTTTTATTTGAAGAATGACGGTTATTTGGCTGTCTAGGTTTCCCAATTTTCATAACGTACCACCACACTCCCCATTATTTGGAACTTAACCGACACCAGATATCGCCAGAAATGTCTTCCTTTTGTTTTACAATTCATATAGTTTAGCACTGTTGCTAAAATAGTTTTAACAGTAGTAGTAGAAGGAATAATAATAGCAAGAAATTTCATTTATTATTATTATTGTTGTTATTGATAATACAAGTAATATATGATAAAAACAATAATAAATTAACTTAATGTTTTTAGCATTGTTATAATTATTAATGTCTAAAGATTACATCTATTAACAATAATAATAATGATAATGAACTTTCTAGAATCTATAGAATTTCTTCTATAATAAATGGACTTTTAATGTTTGTATTATTGTTAATTCATTTCTACACATTTCATTATTAGTAATAATAATGATAATTGAACTTCCTATGATTTATTATTGCTGTTATTATTATGATTATTATTATTAGTAGTAGTAGTAGAAGTAGTAGTATTTAATAATATAATATAATAAATAATAATTCTCATTATTATATAGAAATGTATTCAATAATAAGTAAACTTTACATTTTATAATTCATATAAATTGCATTTATTAATAATAATAATAATAATACATGAACTTTTTATAATTTATTACTGCTGTTATTGTTATTAATAGCAGTAATCATTTAGTATTATTTAATAATTTAATAATATAAAAAAGCAAATATTACATTATTAAATAATACTAAATTATTACTGCTACTACTACTCCAAATAATAATAATAATAATAATAATAATAATAATTTAATAATGTGATAATGTAATAATAGAATTTAAATTTGCCTAAAGTATGATAAACAAGAAAACGGTGTGAAGAGCAATTAATTACAGAAAACTGGCAAATCAAATTAAAATCAAAGACTATACATCATGGGAACAACATCAGACAGAAGGAAACAAAAGCACAAAGCGAAAGCAGAGTGGTGAGAAAACAGGAAACACAAGAATATTTGAGTAAATCAACAGCAGAAGGAGAGGATCTTCAAACTGACATGTGAGAGTAGCACAGGGAAAAGACACTGACGGAAAGAGAGGGAAGAGACTTCACGGAGGTACTGCAGCTCCAGGGCCTGGGAAAACGGACAGGGCAATGGGGTGGAGTAGCTCAGATAAGAACTGGGGATAAAGGAGGAGCATCGTATACTGTTTGCGGTAAGAAACAGGTAAGCAGTGCAGGTGACGGGAATGGGAATGATGTGAACAGATCTTTTAGTGCGAATGAGGAGGCGGGCAACTTTAGATTGGCAAAGTTCGCCTGGAGAAGAAATGTCTTGTGATTGCACTTTTTTTCTCTCTTTTTTTTTTTGTTGGTCCTTTGCCAGGCTGTGTTTCTGGCCAAGACAGAAAAAAAAACAGGAGAGTTGTCTAAACCTGGTAGACAGCACAGAATGTGTGAATTGACAGGTATTCCAATGGCTGCCAAAATCAGCTGTCTGAATCTTCCGCCATCACAAGATCTGCCTTAAATAATTCAGTGCGCGTATATTCACAGTCTCTCTCTCCCTCTAGGCTGAGAAGCAGAGATAAGTGTACAAACTCAGGAAAAGCTGAAAAGTCAATTACTTTAACAAAACTTTCGATTTCAAGGAGAGCGGAGAAACCAAAACCGATCAGAACATTTTTATCATCACAACTGTATGAATTAATGGCAATCCTTTCAGTTGCAAAACTTGGACCGAAATTTTATAGACAAGTTGTAACCATATTAAATCAATATTGCAAATTAAGAACACCGAGTTATAACCACTTTAAAAATACAAATGGTGTTGGTATAAAGTGAAAAGACAAAGTGTCCATGGCTTTTTGGAGTTGAATTTGGAGTATTTTAACTAAATGTCAAGTTGCCATTATTGTTAAATTTGCCTATTATTAGATCACATTTTAAAAAATCCTTTATGCTAATTTATTTCATGTTTTATGAGAAATCTATAGAATATTGAGGACTAATAATTTACTAAAGAAAACAAAAACAACAACAAAGGTGCACGGTCAAAACATGCAGCCATGTTAATTATTCATTTGCCAGGACATGCTGGAAATAGAGTGAAAGGGTCTAAAGCAATTATTTTTATACATTCATTTGGAAAGTTGGAATATTATCAATGGTTCAACAAAAAAAAAAACAGTATATTTTAATCAAAAAACTGCATCAAAATGTTCGTAAAGACCCGCCCCCTTTAGTCACTGTTGCTATGTTCGACAAGCCATGCACTCTCACGGCACACATCATGTTCTCACACAGTGAAAAATACATCCCGGAGCAAATAGGACACTGACAACGCGTCAACAGACATATGAAACGGTTTGATATTTAAAATCTAGTAATTTTTAAAGAAGTTTAATCAATAAATTGCATATAGTGTCTCTTTAATGTGTCGTGACAGATCGCTGTAGCTCCTCGTGAACCGATCATCTCTTCATACTAGTTCATTTATAGCATCAAATAAACATGAATGAACATCAGAAGGAATGTTGTTTCAAACGCGGAAAGACGTGAGCACACACAATTTTTCAAGTTCACCAACGTTAATCTACCAACTCCCCTGACTGCTTTGTCGGACAAAATGTCGGATTCGGGGTTATGATTGGTCAGATCGCCCGTCAATCAAACTGCTGGCGAAGCGTCTAATGTGTTTTATAATCATATTCAGTTATTTTTTATCATCTAAGAATCAATGTCACATATCCAAAGCACTGGATTCAGAGTCGTTACACAAACACCATGAACTCATAACTTCTTTTCACCCTTACGATGAGCCAAATTACAAGCAGATGACAAAGGATGAGATCTTCCTTTCACTACCTTGATAGAATAAACATATTCAGTCTTAATAGTAAAACAAGACAAGAAAAAATGATATGGTAAACTGTGAGATCTGCTCAACTATTCTTGGATAGACTGTTGATGTGTAGCGTTCACACAGCCCACCTGCCTGTTTTCTCTCAGGACTCACACTGGAAACAGATGAGAGCGCTCACAGGCAAAAGCCAATAGATGAAAGAAACTCCACCATTGGATTAGCAAAATCCGTTCTGCATGCCTTGATGAGACTTTGGAATGTTCCACCTCCAAGTTTGCAATCTTTAAGGTCTTTCAGAGACTGTGACCAAAAATAGGCTCGTGCTGTATGTGACCATGTGGTGTTTGTATTTGGATGAAATCTGTTATAGGGACACCCAGCTCAGTATGCATTGGCTTTGAAATATGGAGCGGCAGTTTCGGGAAGCGTTCCACACAATGATAAATATGCTAACAAAATGCTTCAAACACAACAGGACAGACTGATGATTTACACTGAAACATGATGGGAGCTTTTTTAGCTCCATGGCAATTTAACCCTCGTGGTCTGTTTTTTAAGAGGACTGACAACCCTTTCAATATCTCAAAAACGTACTTAATACGGAAGAACCGGGTTCATGTCTTCACAAACTTCCAACATGAAAAATGTTGCATTGCTTTCGGTAAATCATTTAATTAAATTTTAAAGGATTAGTTCATTTCAGAAATAACGTTTCCTGATAATTTACTCACGCCCATGTCATCCAAGATGTTTATGTCTTTCTTTCTTCAGTCGAAAAGAAATGAATTGAGGAAAACATTCCAGGATTTTTCTCCATATAGTGACTTCAACAGTTACCAATGGGTTGAAGGTCCAAACTGCAGTTTCAGGGCAGCTTCAACAGGATCTACACGATCCCAAACAAGGAATAAGGGTCTTATCGTTTTGCTAGACAAGACCATTATTCCTTGGCTGGGATCATGCAGAGAGAAAGAAAGACATGGTAATTATCATTAAATTATCATGAAATTTTAATTCTGCAGTGAACTAATCATTTACTTAGAACTTCCTACAATACTGAGATGCACCAGTCGATCGGACATTAATCGAAACTGGATGGTTTTTGCTCCAACCACATGATCGGCAACAGTTTGTTTTTTGTTACATTTTGGCTGATATTGGTTGCAAACTGCATTGTAATCATTTTCCAAAATGTTTTTTTTTTGTGTGTGTGTGTGTGTGGAAATATTATGAAGTCTGTTAACGGCACATCAACAGGCCAGACGGGACACACTAAAAACGGATGCAAAGAGGAGAGAATAGCACAGAAAACACTGTACCAGGAACAGCAAGCTCACTGGTCGTGATGCTCGAAATATTATATCATATTATATTATAAAATAAGAAACGTTTTGATGTTTTCTTTTCCTCTTACCTCTGTATAATGCCCGTTTCTAAGCGCTGCTTTGTGCAACACTATTTCACTGCCGCTGCATAAGCGCCACCTACTGTCGGAGGTTTTTGAATTTTGAGTGAATTTCACTCAAAGAATTTTCACTTTTGAATTTTTCGTATTTTCAAGTATGGTGACCCTTACTCGAAATTAGTGCTCTGCATTTAACCAACCCCAAGTGCACACACACACAGCAATGAGTAGTGAACACACACACACCTTGGACGGGGGGCTCTTCTTTTTTTATACCCAGGACCCAGACCTTTTTTCTACATTTTTTTTATATTTTATTTTTTATTTAATATTTTTATATACCAAAATATAAAATACAACAGATTATTTATAGATAAGAAGAATATTTGAATAGACTTATAGAACAGTTAACGTATAGTTGCTGTTTTGTTTCGGCAAAAAAAAATGAGTCAGAAACGCGGACGGAAAAAAAGCGAAAGTTGAAAAAGAAAGAAAAAAACTTAGGGGGTCGCTTGTTACATCGTCCCTCCAGAAAAAACGCGGGATTTCTTTGTGATTGTTGCGGGCAAAAAATCTTGATTATGGGCACGTTTTCTTTAAAAAAAAATTGTATTTTTGCGCTTTTATGCGGTGCATTTTATGCGACAAAAAAAATTGCGGAACTTGCAAAAAAAAAGTTTTTGATGCAAAAGAGGAAAAAAACAAAAAATTCCCACCACCCCCCCAACACCAGACTAACTAATTACTACTACTAATGTAAAAGAGGCAGATAACACATTTCACAAAAAATTCTTCCATTCATCACACATTCTTCACACACACACATTCAACAACAACAAACAAGAACAAAACATTGAGTCAAAAATCATCAAAAATAAAAAAAAAAAATAAATAAAATATAAATAAAAAAATAAAAAATAAAAAAAATAAAACAAAATATGTGCTTCCAACAAACAGACAATCTTAACATTAACCAAGTGCTTCCAGTGCACAAAGTGCATAAGTGCTTGCAAAAAATTAAATTTTTTAACACAAACTACACTAGCGTATATACACACCACCTTTATACACGTCATGTAACAAGGCGGGAAACTTTTTTCGCGCGCTCTTTTGTTGCAAATTTCAATGGCAAAATCTTCTGATTTGCGTCTTCTTCATGGTTTCACCGCGGCTTTTCACGTATCTTTCACGTCGTCACTTCATAAGGTTTCCATAATAAATGGCAAGATAATAATATTTAAATTTTTGTACTTGTGTGTGTGAAGTAAACGCAACATTTTCAAACTTTGCTAAGATATTACTTGATTTTTTTTTTTAAAAATAACAGCAATAATGAAATAATTTGGCATATTTTTTCTGCTTGAAATCGGCAATTTTATGCGGCGAAAGTGCGGCGTATTGAAAAAAATGGACCCCCCATAATATAAATTTGCGTGATGAATGATGCAATATGCAAGAAATCAAGCGATCGCGCGTTTGGACTTTTCTGTTTATTACAGATTACAGTGTGTTCTTCTTTCGTTCCGAGAGCCTCCCTTGAAACAGAGCCATGTCACTTCTTCAGGACAAACTACAAGAATTACAATTAATTACCTAATTAAGAACGAACGTTGTTCTCTGATGCGATTGGTATTGCTTTGCAGCAATAGAAAGCAGCAATGGAATTGATAGTAGAAAAAAAATACAAAACTCTAGTAGTTTTATTAAAAAAAAAAACGAAAAAAATTTTGTTTATCCATTTTGGTAAAACAGAAAAAAAAGAAGAAATGAAGCGAGACTCACTACACGCGACGCGATGAGATGAGATTCGCAAAGGAGGGAGAAATAAATATTAATAATCTAAAAATTAAAACCCCCCATATCTTACTCACTCATTACACAGAACTATAAAGATAAGACAAATAAAACGAAAAAAAATAATATGAATTAAAAAAAAAAAAAAAAATAATTCAAAGCACAAGACAGGCATGGCTTGGCTGGGGGGGGGGGGGCCCCCCCCCCCCCCCCCCCCAAACTCCGCCTATGACACACACACACACACACACACACACACACAGTGAACACACACCCGGAGCAGTGGGCAGCTATTGCGACAGCAATTAGGGGTTAGGTGCGTTGCTCAAGGGCACTTTAGTTATGGTATCAAAGGTGGAGAGAGTGTTGTTTATTCACAATCCCCACCTTCAATTCCTGCCGGCATGGGAATCGAACCGGCAACGTTCACGTTACAAGCCCAACTCCCTCACCATTAGGAAATTTGAAATTATACAATCTAATTCAAATAAACACAACTGCTCATGTCATGTCTTTGTTTGGATCGTGATTAAAATGCAGTGTTTGTCTAATTTAAAATGGCTACAGATATTGTTTTGTTTACAGCTAGTTTGGCCTGTAATAGTGCAAATATACAACAACAAAAAAACTGCTTGTAGAAAGAAAATTGGCAACCGCTGTCGGAATCGGCCATGAAATATCATGATCAGTACGTTCCTACTACAATGTGTTTTTGCTGGGGTTAAATTGACTCCAATATTAGTGGATTTAATTGAGGGTTAACATTTCAATCATTTCTGTTTACTGGATTTTGACATAAAATAAGACATTATTGAACAAAATAAAATACTTTATTAAAAAATTAATTTATCTGGGACCTAAGATAGTCAATCTCAACTGAACATAATGGATAAAAAAAAAAGTTGTTGTTAGCACATTTTCTTTGAATATGACAAATGAAGGGCACGGCCGATGTTCCCAGGTTTCCATCAGGGTACATCATCTTTTGCTGACTTCCCATTTTCCATACACCAAAGACCGAGGTAGAGAGTTATTTCCACACCATGAGATACACCACCTGCACCCTCAGAAAAAAAGGCGTTTTCACAACTATCACTATCTTTCGGCTTTTAGATAGTTTGCAACGTGTCTGCAGAAAGTTTGAGCTGACCTACAATTGGTTTGGCATATTTTCCAATAATAGAAGCACAAAAAAAAAAAAAAAAAATCAGGATTTTAGTGACAGAAGCCAGTTTACCCTTTGCAACTCGAACTAAAAGAGGCCATCTACCTATAGTGTATGTTAAGAGACCCACAATGAGCTAGAAGTAAACTGGCATTATGGGGTCGGACCGTAAACAGCGGGCCCGTGGGAAGCTGTAAACAAAGCAAAAGCTTGATTATCAGAGCCGATTAAGATGCAGACACAGGACTATGCTAATTTTACCCTATATCCTACAGAAGTAAAACAACAAGAGCACGCTTCATTAAGAAAGGCCATGCATTATTCAGATAACATGGCCAGAGAAACAACATCAGGCCAATTAAAGGACTGTGCTGGATTTCTCCGTAGCCTGCACATACACAGAAACAGATACGCCATTCAATTTCGAAAAAAGCCAGATCTCTTATTAATGACCAATACTGCTAAAAGGTCTCAGGCAGGGCAAGGAGACACAGCAAAATAGATGAAAATGGTGTGGACTGAACTGCTGGGAAGGAGAAAAAGAGCATATATCAGCTATTAGAATGCAAACTGTGCAGGTTTCCCCAGGGTAAAATGGTTGACCTATTTCTCTAATGCCAAGGTTCAGTGCTGCTCTTAAACGCGCGCACACACACACACACACAGAGTCAAAAGAAAGCTTAAAGGTATAGTACATATTTTAAATGTTAAAATTCTTTTGCAAATCTTCTAACAATTATTTATGTCTCTACCAGCACATCCGATTGGACACTTTACTGTTAAATATGGCCACAGAAGCTGGCTAGATTCAAGGCATTATACATACCAAGAAAGCTGTTAAATGGTACTTGTAAAAAGAATTGACTCTGCTGTTAAACATTTTATTGTATGTCAAAAGTTTAAGAACATCCAGGTCAAATGGCAAGCATGGCAGATGTAGTTTGCCTAAGAATATGTTCACACTACAAACCTGTATATGTAATTTAAGTACAAAGTTCTTGATTGAATATACATAATTTCAGACACAGCTAGTCATTATTTTTACAGTAGTGGCCAAGAAATTCACCTTTAATCATTTTATGTTAAAAATCTGGGAGTGATTTTTATGTTTGGGGTCAAATTGGCCCTATTGGATTCAATACAATGAGCTGCTTTTAACAATAAAATATCATAGGCTAACTGTAGTATGAATGTTGTATGCCCATTCCACAACACAATTTCAAGAAAAAACTGCAACAATTTTAAGAAAAACATCATAGGTTAACCAGCATTTATGACAACTCAAAAGTCAAAATGGGTCAAATTGACCCGCAACAGAATATATTAAAGAAAAGCTACAATCAACCGTCTAAGTAAACAAAAAAAGTCACCGATTTTTTGTAATATAGCCAGTGTTGCTACTTTTAAAAGTATTATATTACTCCCTAAAAAAAGTAACTAATTGTGTCAGTTACTTTTTATGCAAAACAATACGTTACATTACTTTTGAGTTACTTTTGCTCATCTGGGCTGGGCTGGGCTGTTTGTTTGTTTTTATAATGCTATATAAAATGTACAGGCCCTTTCACACCAAAAATGAAATGAATCGGCTGAAGGAAATGCAAATTCATACCTGTACAGGAGAGGGCCTGTGCTGCCATTCTGGAATACAGAAGAACAGAATGCAGAAAATGAATCAACGCATACTCTCATTTAGTCTACAACTAGTCTAAAATAGCCATTGTGTTTACACCGCACAAACAACACCTCTGCACCTACTCCCGATTTCTCTTAACATGGGGACAGGAGAGCTGTCAGTCAATAAATGCGAAAACAAAGAAACTCAGATATTTTGTAGTAAATTTAAAAGTAATGCAATGCTCGTTACTTGGAAAAAGTAATCTGATTACATAACTCGAATTACTTGTAATGCGTTGTCCCCGACACTGAATATAGCGACTTAAATATTATATAATGTATCCACTTAAAACCATATCTTTCCGTGTTTGTATTGCGTATGTGATTTTCAGGTTAAACATTAGCCAGTTATTAGCTAGTTGGTTGCTTGGCTGAGTGAATATGACTCTAGCGGACTACTGAAGTGAACCATGCTTCTATCAGCATTCACTCTCACACATTGTGTCTTTCGGTCTCTTTCTTTATAACAACCGCCCTTCACTGTTAAATAGCCCCCGGAAAGTTCCATCCTCCCTCAGTACAAGGACAAAGCCTCACAAACCTTACTTTAAACCACTTAAAAGTTCTCATAAACGCACATGAACAGATGTGAAACTCAGAAGCTAACACTAATGTGGTACACAGGTACATTTTCACCATGAAAATCAATATCACTTTCAAATGCTGATGAACAAATTTGCTAGCTTTTAGCCTCTGTGCTAATTCAGCTATGAATGCCAATGATGCACTCATGTCATGATGCCAATGTCATTAATACTGAAGTAAAGAAATGGGGAAAGGTCACAGGAACATTATGTTTTCAGCATGATTCTACTGTTCTGTTCTGTGTTGTGCAGCAGCTGGCAGGATGAGGGGGCGCAACTCGCACCAACAGTAGGAAGTGATGAGGGCTGCTGACAGGAAGCCTGGAGTTCAGGCCCATGCTAAGCTAACGCCAGTCCACTGGCGATGCAGTCACATGCCCTGCGGAGACTGCGGTTGTCAGAAAGTGGTCTGGAGGCCCAGCTGGCGGGGTGTGATGAGGTAACAGTGGGGGAAGTGCAGGGCAACATGTGGCATGTGGCAACCGCACTCAGCCCTCGACTGTTAGTGACGAGCGGCAACTCATCCTGTCACAAGATTTACCACAACTTTGTGAGATCCACGGACACTGAATTCTGTTTCAGCACATGGGACCTCCTTGGGTAATCCAGAACAAGATTAATATTATTCTGATGTTAAAGGAATATTCTGGGTTCAGTTCACTCAAACAACAGTGGCATATTGCTGATTACAGCAAAAAATAATTATGACATATCTTTTAACCCATAATAATCATAGAAGTCAACATACGTGTTTTCACCCCATTTACTTCCTTAATGCGATGTAACTTTGAAGTGAAAAAGGATATTCAACATTAAAAAAAAAAACTTCTTTCAAGAAATCATTGGATTGAAAAGTGGACATCATGTACCAAACTTAAGCACCATGGTTGAAAAATAAGAGAGATTTGTGACATCAGCCAAAAAATGAGTCGTCTTGATGCACAACATTTATTTCCCTTTGGAATAATATGCACAGATTGTGCACAAAAATACCAGGAACATTTATTTGATTTCATGTTGATTCTAACCAAATAACTTAAAAGTAAAGCCCTATGAAAACTCCCGTTCAACAACAATAAGCTATAACATAGTGTCTAGTAACTATTATACACTCTAAAAAAATATAGCGTTGGCTCAACAACAGCAACAAAAAAAATAACGTAACAGTTTGCATCAATTTTTTGGAGTTATAAAAACTTTGAGTAAATTTACATTCAACCAACAAGCTATATTGAGTAAGAGGAACTTAATTTGCAGCATAAACACACATTATTAAGTTGAGTAGCACATGCTAATATAATTAAACTTAAGTTATCAAGTGACATATTACCTGTCACTGCCATTGCTTATAGTGTAGTGTAGTGTTTACCTTCATGTATCTACTCTTCAGCACAATAGCAACCACAAAAACTTCAACATTACAGAAGTTCATTTAAATGTCAAACATAACAGCATTTAACACTATAACAGGTCTTTCCCTTCACTAAAACAAATAACACTTAATTCCAACATTTATTCTCCTCTGCAAAGCATGCTGGGAACTAGAAATCCACTGCCTAATTTCCGAAGTTATTGAGACAATTTCATTAAGTGACTAACTTTTTTTAAAGCCAATTAACGCAGAAATTTGAGTTTAAATTAGCTACAATATTAAGTTGATGTAATGATCAACATTTTTATGTCAACAAAATAATGTTAAAACATTTAATCAAAACAATAAATTAGAATTTTTAACTTGCAGCCATGCATTTATTTAAGTTTATTTTTACAGGTCCCCTGAATTATGGAATAAACAAAATAGAAGGCCATAATCATGCATACAACCAGAGACTGACATATTCTTGGCTCCAACCAGGTACATCTAGTGTTTCAAACCACATAAATAGGCTCTCTGCCCTGCATCTGCAGCAGGTCTCAAATATGAACTAATCTCATCTGTAAATCTAACTCTACCTGGTCTACATATCCGTCTCCTGCCCTGTCCTGACCTGCCCTGCTGTGCCCAGCTGGCCTCGACTTTTGCAGATCTCATTATAGCGAGATGCTGTAGACCAGGACCATGAATTTTCTCTTCTCACCAATACAGCCAACACAGAGTCCCACACACTTCCTCCAAAAGTCCCTGAGGTCAGCACCCCATCTGCTACGGAGACAAGGCTGAGTCTTGACAGACATGTCATCAGGTGTTCAGCTGCACTCCGAATGGGACTAACGCTGGAGATCTCAGTCTATGCACAACAGCAAATAAGGAGCCTCACCTGGTGATTTACACAAGGGCTGATTAGGTGAGCCAGGCTTTAGGGGATGAGGCTGTAACCAGCATAGGCACACAAGGACTGGGCTAAACATAGCAGCTGCGCCCGCTGTGATCTCTACCTCGGTGAATACAAGAACGGGGTGTATGGTAGCTTGGAGGAATAAGCTGAATGTGCTTCTAAAGGGTGTTCTGAAAATGATAGACTTCAGTTTAGTCCAGCATCCTCTTGTCTGCAAATTAATCCATCAAATCTAGATCAAGTAGTGTGTCTGGTCTTCACGATAGAAGTTTGCTCAGGTCTTTTGAGTCACCTGTACCGGTGTTTCCTCCCTAATGGATGATGAAATGGCAAAGCAAAAGGGTCAATGACAAATAAGAGTGTCCAAGATAAAGAAAGTTTCAAAATCTAGTTTAAAACACATGTGCCAGTAATGTCTCAGGAATACCAATACCATTTACATTTATATTTAATATCTATAAAAATGTGATGTAAAAAGTATGAATGTGTACTTTTGTATACATGTACAAATGTGTACAAATAGGTTTGAGAAGGTTTTTATGTATATGGTAAAAGGTTTTTCTAATTTATTTATTTGACAAATATCAAGTGAAATCCTTGTTTTTGGAGAGTCATACACATTGCATTATACCTTGTCTTGTCATAAAAATGTCAAATTATCTTAAATTGTAAAATACTTGACCTTGGCACACAGACTCATGAGTGGCTGCAGGGTTTTATCTTTATATTATGTTTGTCTGTTTGCTCTGCATGTTAGTTTGACTCATTTGGTGGACCAATTAAAGTTTTTCAAATGTTAATAAGCAAATAATATAACAAAACAAATGCTATAATATTCCAAGTGTCTAGTAACTATTATACACTCTAAAACATAATGCGTTTGGCTCAACAACAACAACAACAACAACAGCAAGAGTTTGCATCAATTTTTTTGAGCTATAACAACTTTGAGTAATTTACTTTCAACCAACAAGCTATATTGAGTTAGAGGAACTCAATTTGCAGCATAAACTCACATTATTAAGTTGGGTAGCACATGCTAATATGAGTCCCGGCTCGTGGATCATTGCGGATCCTGCCTCCCTCACTCTCTTTTCACGTTGTTAAAGCTGCAGTCCGTAATTTTTTTTGGTTAAAAATGATCCTAAATCGATTTTTGAGCAAGTACATAACCAGCCAGTGTTCAAAACTTTCTCCTTGCCTAGCCCGATTCACAATGGTAAGCTTGTAATAATGTTTTATAATAAAATCGGTACCGATGGGTTTCCACGGGAAAATCGAGCATGCAGCTGTTCGTCTTTGCATCATTACGTTACGTCTGTAAACAGAAAGGAAGGAGTCCCAACTAGTCGGTTAATTCAAAGCAAAAGACTGCGGACTGTGGCTACAGAAATTGAAATCTAAATGTAATGCTAATACACAATAAATACAAGTAGTCATGCAATTCTGATGTTAGCATTAACAATTTGAGAACAAAGTATAACAGTAATAATAATTTGCACGGTTTGACGTGATCCGAGCTTAGCGAGCTTAGTCATTAGATTTAATCACCATTGGCAGCGCGAGTTATTGTAATGTTTTTTTTTCCCTCAGTTTCCACATTTTCCGGTGGAAATTCTTATTTTGGTCAAAGATGTAGAATCTGTGATTCCGAAGTACAGTATCCACACCGATGCTGTGACTGACAGCAAACATTAAATTCATCCACAATGATGAGTCGTGCCCATGCACTACCCATGTAAAGTTAATAATCCCGCATATAACTACTATTGTAGGTTTCGAACAGAGATGGCGACAAAGAGGCAAAACGCACAGACTGCAGCTTTAACTTACTGTCCTGTCACAATAAAAGGCGTCAAAAATAAATCGTAGAAAAGCATAAATATCAAGCATATAAACAATTATAATTTTTATAATAAATTATGATAAACAAAAGATTACGTCAAACAATGTAGCGTTTCTTTTCAAGAATTTGAAGACTTTTTTATTCCTTATGATATCAGGACAGTTGTATCATCCTGACATTCCAAACAAACAAAAAAAAACTATTCAAATGAATCCAGATTTATATTGCATTTTTGAATATATAGATCAGAAACACTGACTCTACTGATTCTAAATCAAGCTCAGTTTTGTCACCAGTGTCTCCTGCCCACATGGTCATGTCTAATATAAAAACAACTGCAGACTGACTTCAGTGGTTCATCAGACACATGTGACGGTGACAGAACATCATTAGTCAGAGTCAGGCACAGATAGCTAAGTCAAACAAAAGCAAACTGATGCTATTATGAGTCCTGTTAAACAAAGAACACGATATCAATCCAAAGTTTACTCTGTTTAACAGAAAGATCTTCCAACTGTTCAAGAAATTAGCATGTCTAATTTGTTTGTACAAGTTTCCCACTCCAGGCACTCAAGGTGAAAATTCAGTCCAGTGCTTATGCAGGATTATGATGCCGATGGCAGAATTGAGCCACCCTGCTTCTGCACAGGGACCCACTGAGTGTGCTGGCTTTTGTTCCAACAGAGCTTCTAATTACCTCAGCTAATTGAGCTGTTAATTGAACTGTTGTCTTAATTAAATATCTCCTGACGCTTCTTTGCTCCTAGTCCCTGCCAGCAGAGATGAGTGGCCATTGCCACACATACAGGAAAAAGCCCAGAAAATCCGGTCAGCTAATCAACCTCCTTCTGAGGCCTAAACAGCAGCAATTAAAGATTAGCCTGTGACTACACTGAGATACAAATCAGAAATTCAAGAAATTAATAACAGGTGAAATTAAACTAAAATGCCCTGTTCGTCACACTGAAATTAAAAAGTAACACAAATGATAAAACTCAAATTATTGTCATTTATCAGAACTTGGCATCTAAAAAGAAGTCCACAACTGCCAATCATGGTCTAACTAGACCCAAAGCAGCAAGATCGTCCATGTTAATCTGAGTTTTTGTCCAAACGAGCGGTGCAATAGGACATTTTGATTTTTACTCCGGTCATGTCACACAGGTTAACCCCGCCCACGGCAAAATCTCACTGGCTGAAAACCCCACTCCGTCAGGACTTTTGTCACTTCAGTTGGGACAGAATTACAGTTGTCATGGCATAAGAAACAAAACTCAAACTCGAGCCTAGCAAGCCTGTGATAGTCAACCACCTGCAACCACAAAACACCCCTTCACCCACCCATCCTCCGATTTCTCCCCGTTTCCCCTCCCACAGGGCCCTCATGGGAGCCAAGTCTGGTCAGCCACACTCAGCTGGACGCCTGACTCACACACACTTCCTGGAAGAGGCCAGCACTGAAAAGGAGGAGGATGCAGTGGGACGAAGACGCTAGCGATGATCATGCTAACTTTATCATCCGCTCCCAGCCTGGTGGCAGATGGTGCCAAGCTGCATTTGCGACATACACAAGCATTTCCCACGAGCTCGGTACCACGTGAAGAGAGCTTTGTCACAGGCCTCCAAATGTCAACAAGAACGACAAGACGCTCAAGGCACGGCATGCAGTAGGGGTGGGGGTGACGTCTTCTGCTTAACATTTACTCATGATAATGATTGACTTTTGTGAAGGAAATGCTTTACCAGCACAAACCCATAGTGTTTTTTTTTTTGTTTTGTTTTTTACTTGAAAGGATCTTTGGACTAGTGGATGAGGTTCCACATATGGAGAAAGAGAGAAAGCGTGAGAATGAGAGCAAACGAGGCAGGAAGAAGAACTGCTGAGGAATGCGTCGCTCTTTGGTCTGAGCGGCAAGTAAATGAACTATTATAAGTGTTTCCATGGCAGCAGTGCACGGTCAACAAAGGATAAAAGTCCTGCAGAAGACAACAATGAGAAAACACATGAGGAAAATAGCTAAAACCCAGTTTCAGAAAGACTACGTGTGACAAAAACAGTATTTCACAGCTGTGCAAGTAGCTACAAATTAAAAATTTAAGATTGAGATTTAAAGGGTTAGTTAACCCATATAATTATAATTATCCCAAAAGGTACTCACTCTCAAGCCATCCTAGGTATATATGACTTTCTTCTTTCTATCAAACAATATATATTATATTATGTTATATTAAAAAAGTCTTGGCTCTTCCAAACTTTATAATGGGAGGGAATGGGGCTCAAGATTTTGAAGGCCAAAAAAGCATATTGGTCCACCATAAAAGTAATCCATACGGCTCCATGGGGTTAATAAAGGCCTTCTGAAGCAAAGCGATGGGTTTTGTATGAAAAATATCCATGTTTATTACTATAATAACTGGCTTCTGCTAGCGACTGTCTGCGCGTTCATGAGTGAGTCGAGTTCCAGCGTATGACGTAGGCATACCGTCATTTTAAGACTTTCTTTATTCTGAAATAAAGGATAGACGCACGAACGTACCATTTTAACAGTAATACAAATCTACAGTATAGCTAAAACAACACTTCTTTTCGCTGTTTTCCTTTGCTGTAAACAATGCGCACTTCTGCGTTCTTCTCACCGGAGCTCATACTACGCCTACGTTATACACTGGAACTCGACTCTCTCGTGAACGCGCCGGC
This sequence comes from Opsariichthys bidens, assembly GCA_037194245.1. Classification (NCBI taxonomy): domain Eukaryota; kingdom Metazoa; phylum Chordata; class Actinopteri; order Cypriniformes; family Xenocyprididae; genus Opsariichthys; species Opsariichthys bidens. The sequence goes on along the minus strand of CM074286.1, from coordinate 6,391,915 downwards.
AGCCGTTACCGGAAGCCAGTTACTGGAAGCCACACAAATGAATATTTTTCTTACAAAAATGCATAGCTTTGCTTCAGAAGGCCTTTATTAATCCGCTGGAGCCATGGGATTACTTTATGATGGATGGATGCACTTTTTTGGGGCTTCAAAAAAAATGGCACCATTCACTCCCGTTATAAAGCTAGGAAGAGCCAGGATTTTTTTTTTTATATAACTGCGACTGTGTTTGTCTAAAAGAAGAAAGTCATATACACCTAAGATGGCTTGAGGGTGAGTAATAATTTTCCTTTTTTGGGGGAACTAACGCTTTAATTAGTCTAATATGGAAAAATAACAGTGGCTTTACATTTATGTACCATTCCTACTCATCTATAATACCTGGAGTAAGTTACCTGTCAAGATCCTGAGTGACCGCAAGTACAAATTGAAAACTGATGTGACACTTTTTTGAATAAACTGAAAATAAAGTCAATTTGGAGTTTGTTTTGGGAGTTTGCTAAAGATACGCATCGGGGGGTAGTCGTGGCCTAGTGGTGAGGGAGTCAGGCTTGTAATCTGAAGGTTGTTGGTTCGATTCCCACGCCAGCAGGAATTGAAGGTGGGGATTGTGAATTAACAGCACTCTCTCCACCTTCAATACCATGACTAAAGTGACCTTGAGCAAGACACCTAACCCCTAATTGCTCCCCTTGTAAGTCGCTTTGGATAAAAGCGTCTGCTAAATGATGAAAAATGAAAAAAAAAAAAATGAAATGTATTGCTATGCTTTCTTAACAGCCGTTTTCTCACCACTGTCATTATTCTGTAGGTTTTTTATATATTAACATATTCTTCTGAACGCCACTTCCAGCAACATGACTGACATTGGGATTTTTGCAAACAGTATACCACTGCTCCGGAATTTTACATTTTCTTTTTTAAATTGAAGTACCACAAAGAAGTTTACCATGAGTATATCAGAGGCAATAGTGTTTCAATTTGCCTCAATGGCAACTACTTGTGATATAATAATTTGAGTATCAGGATTTAAATGTTTAAATGCAAAAAACAAAAAGCGAGGCAATTTGACTAGCTTAAGTAGCAAGACTTGTTCAAACAGCTTCACCAAGTTAGCCTTCCTCAGTTATGTTGGTCCACCAGCTAGACCACCACCAAAGCAGAACTAACTGACATGAACCAAACTAGACGAATCAATGTGGAAATTCATGCTGGTCTGAGCTGGTTATTTCATCACTTGGCAATTTTGTGGCCGGACCTGTAATGTACAGCATAAAATGTTGAATGTTTGTCGGGTAAATTCAATTCACATTTATATGTAAAGCTCTTTTCGCAATACAAATCATTTCAAAGCAGCTTTACAAAAAATGCATGTATACATTACAACAGAGGTGACCATGTTCAATGACGTCCATGTATTAAAAATGCACCATTCTAAGATAATACAGTTAGCTAACATCATGTATTAATTTAGCCAGAAACAATAAAGCAGCTATTACAAGTCGTCATCATAATGATTACAATATATGGAAATTTTGGCGGTGGTGAATGTTGATTTAGAGTTTGCTACTTAAAGTACTAAACTGCAAAACTTGCCCTTTCACAACAAGACAAACTGCAAAATTGGTTTCAGATCATTTTATAAAGATTAATATGATTTAGAGGTCATTTACAGTTGTGTAGTTTAATATGTTGTGGCTATACATTCACCAGAGAGTTATGCATCATGCTTGGCATCATGGGAGAGGAAGGCCTGCACTAATGTGATTTATAACTTCTGTTAGTGCTGTATTTCAATGATGAGGAAGTTCAGAAATGTTCACCACAGACAGGGTTTCTGGTGATACTGATAAAACATGCTATCCTGTCACAATATTTCATGTTACGTGGGAACAGTGGATGATTGCAATATTTCTTACAACACGCAGACAGATGTAAAAGTCTGAATATGTACTCAGCTACATACCAGCCACAGTGTTATAGTTAAAAAATGGGTGACTTTACAATAAGGTTCATTAGTTAACATGAACTAATAATGAACTGAACTTCTACATCATTTATTGACCTTTCATAACGTTAATCTCAATATTTACTAATACATTATTAAAATCCTGTTAACATGAGTTAATGCACTGTGAACTAACAATGAACAACTGCATTTTCATGGTTAGTTCATGTTAGTTAATATAACTAATGTGTAACTAATGAACTTTATTGTAAAGTGTTACCAAAAAATGATATTAAAATGATTTTGTCTTGATAATATTTCTATATTTTCGGGGACTGTAGTAAGTCATGTTACATTACTATAATGCTATGTTTCATTTACAGTAAACTGAGGGATATTCCTACTCGACTCTTTCATAAAGAGATCATAAAACAAATCCATATGAAAGTTTTTTTTCCTGGGGAGACTTGAATGTTTATGTGAATAAAAGCCTAATTTCAAACGGTTCATCATATCAAGTGAACATCAACTCACACATCAGTTCTGGTAAACGGAAGCTCAAGAGTGACTGTTTCACACATACGAGAACTAATGAGGTTCGCTCTCGTGTTACATGAATAAAAGCCTAAATTAGATCTGTTCAACATATAAAGCGATCGAGTCTATTTAGAAAATTTGGACTAAACCGCTCAATTAATATGGATTAGTTTTACGATCTCTTTATGAACTTTTTGAAGCTTCAAAGTGTCAGTTTCGTTGCTGTCTATAGTGGGACAGAAAGCTCTCAGATTTCAACAAAAAGATCTTCATTTGTGTTGAGAAGATGAATAAAAGTCTTAAGGGTTTGGAACGACATGAGAGTGAGTAATTAATGACAGAATTTTCATTTTTGGGTGAACTATCCCTTTAACTTCACTCTCAACCCACTTTACAACAACGGGAAACTGCAGAGTCAAAGGGCAAACGTTTACACAAAATATAATGACCACTTCATGGGACTTGACTTGTACTTGGAATAGAGTTACTGAGTGTGCAAGAAAGGGGTGGGAAAGAGAGAGTGCGTGAGAGAGAAAGTGAAGGAGAGAGAGAGATCGTAAGCAAACGTGGGGAACTTTTGACAGTTTTGTGTGTTTGTTCGAGGAGTTGTGAGAGAGCAGCAGATGGCTTCACTCTGTGTGAGTTTGCCATGGAGTGTGACTTTGCCTCTGGTTGTGCCACTGATGTTGCCATCCACCAAGTCAACAGCCAACCGGTGAAGTCAGTCTGTTCAGTCATCCCACCCTCTGACAGAAAGACACTCTGTGCCTTCGTGAAGACACCAACATAAATAAATACATCACTGCAGTTTCATAAATGATGAAATAATGCGAAAGTCCAAATAACAGAACAAGAAAGCTGATAGTCCTCGCTCAGATCTTAAAGCTACTGCGTATAATTCGTTTCGGGTATGTTGACAAGGCAACAATGCCTGATTATTAAAAAAAAAAAAGTTGTGGTGTTGCACAGAAAAAAGTCAGAGTTTGGAACAACATGAGGAGGAATAAATTATAAGGAGGAGGAGGAGGGGGGGGGGGTAATCTTTTAAGTTGGAACCTGAGAAAGAGATTTTGAAATCTAGAGGGCTGATCAACGTTTTCGACTAAAAACAGAAAACGTTTTACGCATTTTGGTCGTTCATTTACACAACAACAGAATTTTGGCGGCCTGAAAATGCAAACTTTTCAAAATACCATTATCAATACCATTTTCATCAAAATAAAAAAAGCTAATTTGTGAAAACGGAAACGTCACATGTGTGCGTATTACGTGTTCAGTCATTAGGCACGTAGATTCATTACAAAGTGACATCGCCAACTACTGGCCTGGCATAGAAAATGCAACATTTTTAATCATTTTCACAAATCCGTGTGAAAAGGGATCGTTTTGACAATGTTGTCATTGGTGTGTGAAAAATGCTTCTATTTTTAGTTGAAAACATCTTGTAAACGGCACCTTAGATTTTAAAACCTTTTCACTGGTCTCAGCTTAAAGGCACAATATGTCATTTTCGCCACTTGAGGTCTCTTCAAAACAAAGGCGTAGCTTGATTTCGTGGATTCATGGGAGGTATTGTTTTCACGTCTACAGCTGGTGGAAAAGAATCTGACGGATGAGCTAATGTATTAAAGATGTATTAACATTACTGTAGTATGAAGCAGAACTTAAAAGCCGCTGGAGCGACTGCTAATGAGAGACGAGTGCAACACACGGCTCGAGAGCAGCGGAGCTTTTATTATGACACAGTCGCTGCCTCCTCTTCTTCCGGTCAAGCGTATGTGGAGTAACGCAGCGCTGTTTTATCATATTAGATACATTTGTGAGTTGATTTATTGCTCCTCTGTCTGTGCTTTCGCTCGACACTTGTTGCACACTGTAGATAGATCAATATTAGGTATGGTAAATCAAGAAAACGAAATTTAATGAGACTTACTGTGTTGAGCTATATAACAATTATTAGTTTTCTATTGATGAATGTTTCCAAAAAGTTGCAAAATAAAAACGGAAATCAAGGGTAACGCGGGTATGATGTCATTGACAGGCGGCGCGTGGACGCGGTTAAAATTGCTTTTATTACTCTGGATTTAAACATTCTTGGAAACTAGGGCTATATGATTTATCGCACGGCTCAAAAACTAACTTAAATGTGATTATCAATTCTTAGTGCGACTATGTTCATTCAGCTACAGTGACGCGGGTTTTGTCCTACTGCTGGGCATATTTGGAGTTTCTGCGCAAGAGGCTTTCATATGAAGAAGCATTCAGTTTAATCGCGATAAATTGTGCGGCCCTATTGGAAACATTTGGGATAATTTAAGTACACAAGTCAACAAAATATATAACATTGTTCCATTGGTTTTGGATATTTTAATCCAAAAATCTTACATATTGTCCCTTTAAAAGATCTTTTTGTAAATGCAAGTTCTGTACATGCAATATCAACCCTAGCAATGGGTAAACTGCACAGCTGTACCCAAATAAATGCCCCCCCAACAACAAAAGAGCAGCATTATGACCACAAACTCAGGTGTTTTGTCAACTAGTGCTGCCAGCACAACTCAACACGCTCCCTTTATCCTCACACGCTCCTCGCAAGACGTGTTCCTCTTTAATGGAACATCTGTTTTCTGTCCTTTCATCTCATGGGATTTTCATTTAGCCAAGTTAATTACCCTATCAAACCAGGTTGATTATCATATTCCTTGACTTAAATAAATTAATAAATAAAAGAAATGGTGGCACGGTCTTCCGGCAGTGGTTCAAATCCCATGCAGCCTCTTTCGCAGGTATGGCCCACCGCAGCACAAAGAACAGCTGCGTCTGGACCAGGTCCCCTGGGTGGATCCGGTGCTATGTGCTAAATCGGAGTCTGGCGCAGGTTTGTTGAACAATCTCACAGTAAACATCATCCCTGGATGCGCCTCTAGGGAACAGCCTATAAGAAAATGTGCTAATGGTGATGAAAAGCAATTTATTGAATCGGCAAATAATCCTTGTGCCCTAGCCTTAATCCAAACAGCTCTCTGAGCGTAATTAATAAAGCATTTCTCTTTTCACATCAACCTCCACTGACCTTCGTCGCTAGACATAATTGAAGTGTCTAGTTATTCTTATTTCAACCCTTCGAATGAAGCAATTAAGCTTCGGAGGCGTCCGTTTCTCGTCAAAAACAGATCTTTATAATTTGGCTCTTTGTCCTTTACACATCAGTTGATTAATGTAAAACAGGCCATATTTTCATGCCATATTTTCACTCTCGAAGGTCTGAAGGAACCCTCCCCCACAAGTGTTTGAACACGCACTATAAACTACAGAATCCGGACTGTCAGAAAGCTTTATACAGTTACACAGGGATCATTACTTTAAATAGGTACCTGTACTTGAAATGACCTTTAACACACTGTCGTTATTGTATGAATCTATTATAAAGATAATCTGTTAAATGAATTATACATAGCGTATTTCTGCCGAGCAGCGAGGCACAGGAGACCAGATGGCTCAGGGTGGAGCATTAACTGCTGTAAATTGTCAAGACGAAAATGGATGCTCTAAATATGGTCGTCATGCTGCTTTTAGGTAGAGATGAGGGAAGCAATGGATGGAGAAACGAATATGACCAAATACGCCACAGTATACAGCATCTTAGAATATATCATGATACTTTAAACATAAAAGGACAGAGTTGGAATGAAAGCCAGGTGAGACTGTCAATAAAATAGTGGGGCATGATGTTACACTGGGGTCAGTCTGGCTATTCATCTTTTATATACTGGCTATTCAACATAAAAGGTAACACACAAAAAAGGAGAGGACATAAATGCTGTAGATAATAAACTGTACGAATTTATAGCATTTAAAATGTGACAACTTAACCCTATCTGTCAAAAAACGGCCTTGTCCTGACACTGTTCAATTTTTCAAATCTGTTCTAGCTGTCTCATGTAATAAATAAATAAATAAATGTGATCTGTGCTGGCAAAATGAGTCGGAATGCGCACGGGCTAATTTCGAGCGACACGCAAAACAGGTCAAAAATGTCAATTTTGGTCAAAATTGAGGATTTCACAAAAATGAGTTCATTAAGCCCTCGTCTAGTGATGCTAGTGCTCCAAATAGCAATTAAACCTGTAAAAGTATCTTTATTTTTATGTTTTCTGAGAGGAGTATCTCTCCTTTGACCATGAAAAATGCTGTTGCTTCTCTGCTCGCTTCTCGACAACTATCGCTTCCTTCGGCACAAGTTTGGTATCGTTTTAAAGCGCATTGTGAATATTCATAGCGAATTCTCGATGGCATGAGTCCGAACCAATGAAATGTGAATTTCAAACTCATGCTGATGTAAACAAACTATCTTGCTCGAGCTGACTGACACTCTCCCTTACACACCCAATACACATCTACCGATACAAATCAAAATAGTTTACACAATACCTAGTAACATGGCACAGAAACAATTTGATGAGAGTTACAGTGTCTCTAAACCACAGGAAACTTTCCCCTCTTATCATATTTTTAGCCTTTTGCCACTTTAATTGAAAGTGAGAAAGGACCGAAAAAGAACGAGAGAAGTAGAGCCTTACTAGGACATGTTGCGAGCCATTCACACTAGCAACGCAACTCATTGTGTAGGAGCATGCATGGTAACCAATAGACCGCATCTCTGATGCTTAACTCTTTTTAGTAGAGTATACCGAGGTGAAACAGAGGTTAGTTTATCTCCTAATTAATCACGTTCAACACATGCCTGCACTGCCTTAATTCCAACCATTTGTGTTTACCGAGAACATTTAGATAATATTCCACAGGTGCAGCAAATCAGCGCAAAGATCTAAACTTTTATGAAAAAAGTTCAAGGGATGTAAGTGAGCCTTTTGTCACGAAAAAAAAAAAAGAGAAAGATGACTGCAGGAGCTGTTGTAATGAAGAAGAAGACTTTCTCCGGGTGACACAGGGGCCGCTGTTTTCCACGCCGGCACGGTTACATGCCAGCAAGTAGCATGCGCCTCTGCTACTGTTTAAACCTGCGCGGGTGTCCCGCGTGCACACGCTAATCGCACTGAGTGCTCCCCTGCGTCTCGTTTTATTACCTTGTTGACACCAGCTGCTAGTTTTTAAGCACTTTTAAATGCGGGTGTGAGTGGTGGCTCAAATCACAGAATTAATGCCGTTATTCGCCACGCTTTTCTTTTTGGCAGCGACTTAAGCCCCAGACTTAACAACAAGCCTGTTTTTTTATGCATTCCGACAGCTGGTGGGAATAAGACTCATGCCAGTGGAATAAAAAAAGGCCGTACATGAAAACACAAAGAGATAAGTACTGTGCACATAAACCACTCCTGATGGCTCTAATTCTCAGCAGTGGGCCTCTGAATGTTTTATTTATTTATTTTTTTGCACTGAGAAAAGTTACTTTCCGCTGTCCTAATATTAGCATGCTGATAAGATTTTTGTTTGGTTGTTAGTGTTCTTGTTTTATTCAATTTGAATTCCCTTAATAAGAAAGTAGAGCACTCTGTTTTCCACAGTGTATAAGCAGTAACAAGGGATCCAGATCTAACAACTGATAGGGTTTTTTTAATGTGAGGCCAAACAGTTCTGCAATGTGAACACTCCAGTTTTAAAAGCCGCTTTTCCACTTTTGGGCCAAAACATTCTCATTGCTTGAAGGGATAGTTCATCCATTAATTACTCACAATCATGTTCTTCCAAATCCGTAAGACTTTGTTCATCTTCGGAACGCAAATGAGGATCTTCAGAATCAAATCTGGCGCGACTGACACTTTGACGCTTCAAAAAGTTCATGAAGAGATAGTAAAACTAATCCATATGAAATTTTCTGAAGAGATTTGATTACTTTATATTATGAAGATTTCATTTAGGCAGAAATCGCTCAGATTTTATATTGTGTTGTGAATATTGTGTCAAATTATTGTGTTAACGAAAGACTTTTGGAACAGCTTGAGGTTGAGTGAATGACAGAATTTTCTTTTTTTGGGTGAACTATCCCTTTAGCCGTTCCATTCCGTGCCGATCCGACCCGATATGGTTTCATTTTCCACTGTGGGGCTGATAACAGACCTCTTTGGATGATCAGATATTTCTTTTAAATGCATTATTAACTTGTGTTAACTCAAATAGTGCACTTGGCCAGCTACAGAGAAACTCCCAGCAACGAACACGTAACCAACATCATACAAACATTCTAAGAGCACGGAGAATTCCAGGCCGAGAACGGTTTGTAATTGTTCCGTGCAGAACAGAGCTCATTTGAAAATATAACTGGAACTGTTTCCTAGCATTTTTAGAACTGTTCGACCCGACTGTAGAAAAGCTAGGCAGTACGAATAAGTGTGCTTTCATACTAGTGTGTGAGGGGAAAAGAAGTTATTAAAAGAAACGAAAACCAAAAATTAAAACAAATACTGCTGTCAAATCTATCGATACCGAAATCTCTTAAACCGTTCCAATACTTCCTTTTTACAGTATCGATACAACGATACCACTTGCTCATGCTCACTCTCTCATAAAGCCACCTTTCAAACAGCTCGCAAGTACCAAATTGACTTCCTTTTTGTTGTTTATTGCACTTAAACGGTCAAATACATAAAAAATGATGTCAAACTGCCCAGTGAATACAGTCAGTTTTGAAACATAAATAGTTGAGAAAACCCATGTTGTGTACCAGTATATGGGATCCGTGCATAAGCTCTTAAAGTGACAGTAGCCTAATAAACAGCATTAATCTGCATTTAATTTTTACAATGAAAACTATCCAATGTTATTTTACATTTGATTACTTTCATTTCTGTAGTATTTCTTACAGGAATGCTACTGTTAGTCCCATCTGAAAAACTAATAGTTGTTTTTATTTCATTGGTCTATTTATTCTATTGTATTTATTTCTGCTATTGTTTGCAGTTCTATTTACTTGTTCTATTCAACTTTTTTTTGTAAATGTAGTTCAACGATTCAAATAAAGACTTCCTGTGCTTTGTATAAGTTATTACAACAAAATTACCCAAATAAATAAATAAATATATATATATATATATATATATATATATATATATATATATATATATATATATATATATATATATATATGAGAAATTACATATTATGCGGTACATATGGCACTTTTTCATATGGTATCAAAAAATGTATCAAATATTGATATTTTTCAAGGTATCGTATCGAAGTTGGAAATTCCAGTATCGTGACAACATTAAAAACAAAACAAAAACACGCAACAAAAATAAATTAATTAAACAAGCATTGTGGCAGAATGAGAAAACGTTAGTGCTCACATTTTTGTGCAATGGAGTCAAGTGATGAAAATGGCAGGATGATGGAAGAGTAACCTTGACCACAGTATCTTGAGGGCCTGTCAGAACGGGTTGAGTCTACAGACGAGAGGCGTCGTGATTACACTGACAACAACAAGCTGCTAGCGCAGAGTGTGTGTGTGTGTGTGTTTGTGTGTGTCGACTTCTCTTTGGTGTAATGTCGAGAAAAAGGGAGGATCTGAAGCCTCAGGTAAAATAAATACAAATTCCGAATGGTGCCAGCAGCACCTGCTTGATTTACATTTTCTAATTGCAAAAGAAGGAAAATGCCAAAAAAAAAAACTGTTTCATCAATGCATCGACAAGAGAATGGGAGGTACAGCACTGGAAGCGCAGAATAATTAATCCACAGACAGAAAGAACTATTTGTTCTTTATTCATTGGTTTGAGGGCCCGCAAAGTCTGTGTTCTTAAATGGGCTCTCTAAATACTGTTACCGCAGCTTTTATTTAAAAAGACAGGAGACAGGATTCCATATGACTACAACACAAATCTCCAAATAACCACAGTTGTTTTTCCTACAAAGCAATAGAGACATTAGTTTAAAGAAGTTTTTTTGCTTTGAGAACATGAATATGTTAGTCTTAAGATTATTTATAAGGTAGTGTGCTCCAAAACAATGAACAAAATTCGCATTTAGAATTTTTGATAAGCGATCAAAACTTACAGTCTCATTTCTGACAATATGGATTTTGAGTTTGATCACGCTGCACTTCAGCTTCTCATCAGATTTTCTGTCCAATCAAATGCACTTTAGATTCTAAAGCGTCCCGCCCCCTACACTATAAATAAAATCGGTCACTTGTTCACGCATTTACTATTTTGTACTTGGTGAATGGCACATTAACGTTAGTGTCACACGAACCGCCACTGCGTGCACAAAGTCTGCTCCGGTCCACGATAGCACAGAATGGATCATATGCGCGAATTGGTGCATACCAGAAAAAATATGAGATCCATCTGAATTCTGCATAGAATGTTAAATTTGAAAGCGAAACAGGAGAAACGGTTAGACATTAGGAGGAAACAGTGGCTTTAACGAGCTCTGACATAAACAAAACGCTATTGGCTATTTTTTTTTAAAAAGGGGAGGAGCTGTTCCATATGCCCCGCCCTATCGTCCTGATTCAATGAAAATTAATAACGCTGAGCGTTTCAAGGCACTTTAAGTCACATTTTGAAGATGTTTCACCTGAAAAAGGACCGTTTACATCTCACGCGCACCTAAAAATGGATCTCAAACTTGCAACCATATTTTTTACAATACCAAAGTAAAAATAAGTAAAATAAGATATTGTAATAGAAACTCATATTTCTCATTTTTTCCAATAACAAATTTATCTGTGCTTTGTTAACTAAATTAATTGCGCAGTTTTGACTGACAAGTTTTTGTTTTTTACTGCAACATACAAAAGAAATATGGCAAAAACAATCACACCTTGAATAATGTGCACTGAAAAATTACTGGCAGATGAAGTGCTTTGCAGTTGAGTCCCAAATCAGTTGCAGCCTGTCAGAGACACACAACATACAGAAGTTAAAACTGGTTAGCCAGGTCGTCTTTTGACACCTAAACCAGAGGCCCTTGCCGAGAATTCAAAAAACAACACCTGCACAGGCTAAAGTTGTGTCCTTGATGGCATTCCAGTCACCTGAGAAACTTTCCAGATATGGGGCTCTCTCTCTTTCTCTTTCCCCCCTCACTATCTCTCAGCTTCCAAAACCACACACACAAAAAAATGTTTTGTTGTGTATGACTCGGGTTGTGCTGAAAAGACAAACAGAAACAATGGAGCGAGTGAGTAAGAGGAAGGGAGGGGAGACAGAGAGGGAAAACAGACCGCGGGTCAGAAGTCTCAGATGACACAGGTGTTGTTGCTGCCACCAAGAGTGGCACTAAAATTGGCAGGAGCTTCACTTGAGCTTCCTAGCAATGTGGCTGTTTGGCAGATGAGGACACGGCTGTGATTAGCAGCAGCGCTTTTGCACTAACGGTGAACGACGGCGGAGGTAAAACCGATCGGAGGGGGGGGAACAGCTGCGAACGAATCTCGTAACAGAGAAATGTCGTGCCAGACTGACCAACACTTTATCAGATGTAGCTACTGCTGAAAGAAAGTGACACGGCTGTACAGGAAAGTGAAGATATGCACAAAAAAATATTTAAAAATTTTGCAATATTTCAGGTTCAAGTCAACATTCTGTGGCATAATGTTGATTACCACAAAAAATTTGAAAATTAGACTCCCTTCTTTAAAAAAAAGAAGCAAAAAGCAAAGTTCAAGTACCATTTTTGAAGGTTAAAAAGCAGAAACGTAAGGCTTAAACCTTTATAAAAACACTTACATTAACATTTTGTTTTAAACTTTGCATTATTTGAGCTGTAAAGCAGTTTAAACCATTAGTTTGTTTTTGCATGTATGGCTTAGTGTTGTCATGACTTTGTTGCCATGAAGTTGTTTTGTAATCAGAAGGTTGCCGGTTCGATTCCCACGCCGGCAGGAATTGAAGGTGGGGTTTGTGAATAAACAGCACTCTCTCCACCTTCGATACCACGACTAAAGTGCCCTTGAGCAAGGCACCTAACCCCTAATTGCTCCCGGGCGCGGTAGCAATAGCTGCCCACTGCTCCGGGTGTGTGTTCACTGTGTGTGTGTGTGTGTGTGTGTGTGTTCACTACTTACTGCTGTGTGTGTGCACTTGGATGGGATAAATGCAGAGCACAAATTTCAAGTATGGGTCACCATACCTGACAATACATCACGACTTTCACTTTTTCACTTTCAAACAAGATTTTCAGCGATTTATTTCATGCTGAATCTTATCACACATCTTATAGAGTACTTTTTAATATTAACAAACTAAAACAATTACCATTTTTGGTAATAAATCTGAAAATATAAATATTAGATTAGATAAAATTACTAAACTCATTACTAAATGAAATAAAACTCAAATTAAATTATAAAAAACTAACAAAAAAGACAAAAGCACATTCAATTTCTGAAGCTTACACTAAAATTAAAACTGAAAATAAAAAATAAGAACTAAATAAAAAAATAATAAATAATATAATAGTGTATAAATAATATGTGTGGCTATACTATTGAAACGGTGAGTATTTAGTGCTTAAAGATTGGCTCAATTCACTTACATATTGTAAGTTTCTAACTGCAACCCTTTTTTTTAAGAGGACCTATTATTCCCCTTTTCACAAGATGTAATATAAGTCTCTGGTGTCCCAGAATGTGTCTGTGAAGTTTCATCTCAAAATCCCCCACAGATCATTTATTATAGCTTGTCAAATTTGCCCCTCTTTGTTTTTGTGTGTGTCCCTTTAAATGCAAATGAGCTGCTGCTCCCGACCCCCTTTCCAGAAGAGCTTTAACAGCTCACGCCTCAGTTGCTCAACAACAACAAAACTGGAGAATCTCACGCAGCCAAAATGAGGATTGTCAGTAACGTGTTCAGCCTTACATTGTTCAAACCGGAGTCGACACTGATGGAGAGACTCAGGAAGAAGTTACAACTTTAGAATGAAACTGGACGTTTCTGACTGTTTAATGGATAGATTTATGTAGTTGATTCAACTGATCGACTAGCATGTGCCATCATGTTAATCTTTTGTGCAAATCCAGTGTTGAATTGACCCTCGTTTGTGAAGCAGTCCGGCGTAAAATGCCGACATGGCAACAACACTCTACTACAACAATTCTTCCTCTTCTCTAAAGCAGCCAAACATGGCCTTGCACCTTTGTTGCGTGTTCACGTTGGCAGTTTATATGTAAAAAAAAAAAAAAATAAAAACTTTGAGAGTCGTAAATTTGCAGATGCTCAAACAGAAACATTATATACTAATTAAAGTCAAAAAAGTGAAATCATAATCAACCCCAAACCAAAGAAATGGTGGTAATCAACATTATGCTACTGATTCAGCTAAACTTGTACTGGCCTGGAATATTCCTTCAATGTCCAAAAATTGTTTTATTAAAATGTTAACTTGGCCCAACCGATGCTCGCTCAATAACATCAATTTGACAAATGACTGTATATAAAACCGACAGAGCTTGTATGAAGTAGAAGTTGTGTAGGGAGCCGTCATCTGTGTCAGACTCAGTGTAACAGACACCTGACAACAGGTGAGACTGTCTCCTGTCAGATGTCTTTGTCATGGCCGCCTGTTCCCTGAGGTGACAACACCTGCGAGCTCAGATCCTCCTCATGGTTCACTCTCACGCTAACACAGCCAAAAAGGGACACATGCTAGAGTTGCTCTTGGAAATGTTGCTAAAGACTGAAATCACGCCCATGTGTTAATAAAACTCATTCACTCACATTTACGTTACGGCATCATATAAAGACAGGCAAGTAACTATAGTGGATATAAAAACTCTACAATTTTGTGATGTAAAAAAATGAAACAAAGATAAATGATCACTTTTGCACCTTCAATGCAAAAACCACATTACATTTTTACATTAAACTTAATGCCAATCATTTTTAAGCTGATATTAAAATTCTATATATAATATTCTTAAAATTAATTTTAAAAAACTCTAAAAACAAAAATCAATTTTAAAATCTACAAGAAAAATTAAGCATTAGAACATTACAATGTAGATAATTAAATTGAAATGTTCTCATGAACTAAAATGAATTCATTTTTAGATTTGCCAATTTTAATAGTGTTATTAAATTAGTGTTTCTAAAGATTAACTTTAAAGGGATAGTTCACCCAGAAATGAAAATTCTGTCATCATTTAATCACCCTTAATTTGTTCCAAACCTGTATGAATTTATTTCTTCTGCTGAACACAAAATAAGATATTTTGTCCGTAACAGTTGAAAAAAAAAAAAAAAAAAAAAACTATGAGTCAATCTCCTGTTTGGATATACTGACATTCTTCAAAATATCTTCTTTTGTTATCAGCAGAAGAAAGAAACTCATACAGGTTTCAAACAGCTTGAGGGTGAGTCATGACAGAATTTTCATTAAGTGAGATGACGGAAAAGCTAATCTAAATGTATTGATTAACAAAATGCAGAAACCAATAACTTTTTAGCAATATATTCTGTGTGTAGATTGAAAAAAGTGTTTTTGATTGGCCAACAAAAGAAAAATATATGCTTTTTTCCTACAGAGACTGTAATTACGGCCTTCACCAGCAGGGTTAACAGGCCATGCTAATTGATCTACATTCTAAAATGGAAAGCCTATGGGGTAAAAATCAAATAAAAAGTGAGAGCTTCTCTATGGTTTAGTAGTCTTTGTTTGTTGCAGGTGATCCTGATCATCTCGGAGCAGGTTTTCGTCTGCCTGTGGTGGTTGCTGGTGTGTTCTCAAAGCAGCCAGGAGCTAAATGAGCAGCACAGCAGCACCTGAGGCCTGGGGGCTGCGAGTCTGGAGTCTGCGGCTTCCTTCCTGCCAGTAGGACAGGAATGAGCTCATCACTGCTCTCCCCTGCTGTTAGCAGCCTGGAGAGCCCATCCACTCAGTCAGAGAGTCAGGAGGCTCAGCCATATTGCATGCACACACATGAATTGCTTCCATCATGCTTCATACAATGTCAGACACCTTCTCTGAAATCAAAGGATACCTCTGCATTGTTGTGATTCCTGAGAGTGTACTCAATGTCCCAATTATCTCTTCCTTGTGAACAGTTACTAGAATAGCTTATGTTCAACAATAATAGCTAACCAAGGCTCACTGTTCATTAACCAGCTAGTCAGTGCCAAATAAATGAGGAATTCTTAAAGTCCCTGTAAAGTCAATTCTGAGAATTGTTTATAAACACATTACAAATGTATTGCTGAAACACATTACAGACTGTGAACTCTGTAGTCCTGAATAGTGGAGTTAAACAGTTTTTCACAAATTCTGTGATTTTTTGAGCGGGGCTAAAACAATGGCTCGATGACGCACTGGAGCCACAGAGCATGGCCCCGCCCCTCGCTATGATAACTGCCGATGACGCACTTGAGCCACAGAGCATGGCCCCGCCCCTCGCTATAATAACTGCCGATGACGCACTGGAGCCACAGAGCATGGCCCCGCCCCTCGCTATGATAACTGCCGATGACGCACTTGAGCCACAGAGCATGGCCCCGCCCCTCGCTATAATAACTGCCGATGACGCACTGGAGCCACAGAGCATGGCCCCGCCCCTCGCTATGATAACTGCCGATGACGCACTTGAGCCACAGAGCATGGCCCCGCCCCTCGCTATGATAACTGCCGATGACGCACTGGAGCCACAGAGCATGGCCCCGCCCCTCGCTATAATAACTGCCGATGACGCACTGCAGCCACAGAGCATGGCCCCGCCCCTCGCACTGCAGCCACAGAGCATGGCCCCGCCCCTCGCTATAATAACTGCCGATGACGCACTGGAACCACAGAGCATGGCCCCGCCCCTCGCTTTAATAACTGCCGATGACGCACTGGAGCCACAGAGCATGGCCCCGCCCCTCGCTATAATAACTGCTATAATAACTATAATAACTAACAGTTAAGGGTAGTCGTGGCCTAGTGGTGAGGGAGTCGGGCTTGTAATCTGAAGGTTGCCGGTTCGATTCCCACGCCGGCAGGAATTGAAAGTGGGGATTGTGAATGAACGGCACTCTCTCCACCTTCGATACCATGACTAAAGTGCCCTTGAGCAAGGCACCCAACCCCTAATTGCTCCCCTTGTAAGTCGCTTTGGATAAAAGCGTCTGCTAAATGATGAAAAAAAAAAATGAAAAAAACTGCCGATGACGCACTGGAGCCACAGAGCATGGCCCCGCCCCCTCGCTATAATAACTGCCGATGACGCACTGCAGCTACAGAGCATGGCCCCGCCCCTCGCTATAATAACTGCCGATGACGCACTGCAGCCACAGAGCATGGCCCCGCCCCTCGCTATAATAACTGCCGATGACGCACTGGAGCCACAGAGCATGGCCCCGCCCCTCGCTATGATAACTGCCGATGACGCACTTGAGCCACAGAGCATGGCCCCGCCCCTCGCTATAATAACTGCCGATGACGCACTGCAGCCACAGAGCATGGCCCCGCCCCTCGCACTGCAGCCACAGAGCATGGCCCCGCCCCTCGCTATAATAACTGCCGATGACGCACTGGAACCACAGAGCATGGCCCCGCCCCTCGCTTTAATAACTGCCGATGACGCACTGGAGCCACAGAGCATGGCCCCGCCCCTCGCTATAATAACTGCCGATGACGCACTGGAGCCACAGAGCATGGCCCCGCCCCCTCGCTATAATAACTGCCGATGACGCACTGCAGCTACAGAGCATGGCCCCGCCCCTCGCTATAATAACTGCCGATGACGCACTGCAGCCACAGAGCATGGCCCCGCCCCTCGCTATAATAACTGCCGATGACGCACTGGAGCCACAGAGCATGGCCCCGCCCTTCGCTATGATAACTGCCGATGACGCACTGCAGCTACAGAGCATGGCCCCGCCCCTCGCTATAATAACTGCCGATGACGCACTGGAGCCACAGAGCATGGCCCCGCCCTTCGCTATGATAACTGCCGATGACGCACTGCAGCTACAGAGCATGGCCCCGCCCCTCGCTATAATAACTGCCGATGACGCACTGCAGCCACAGAGCATGGCCCCGCCCCTCGCTATAATAACTGCCGATGACGCACTGGAGCCACAGAGCATGGCCCCGCCCCTCGCTATGATAACTGCCGATGACGCACTGCAGCTACAGAGCATGGCCCCGCCCCTCGCTATAATAACTGCCGATGACGCACTGGAGCCACAGAGCATGGCCCCGCCCTTCGCTATGATAACTGCCGATGACGCACTGCAGCTACAGAGCATGGCCCCGCCCCTCGCTATAATAACTGCCGATGACGCACTGCAGCCACAGAGCATGGCCCCGCCCCTCGCTATAATAACTGCCAATGACGCACTGCAGCCACAGAGCATGGCCCCGCCCCTCGCTATAATAACTGCCGATGATGCACTGGAGCCACAGAGCATGGCCCCGCCCCTCGCTATGATAACTGCCGATGACGCACTGGAACCACAGAGCATGGCCCCGCCCCTCTCTATAATAACTGCCGATGATCTACTCATATGCTAAAATGCTATCAAAGAATTGTGTTACCAATTAGCAAGTTAGCATTTACTGAATTAGCTAGTTAAAGCTTCCACTAATAAAAATATTTAAATTGAGATTTTCTGATAATTGTAAGTGAAATGTATGAGTTTACTCAAATATTTCCAGTTAAGACCAATTAAAATTTACGATATAATACAAATCTGCCAGTTCTACAGATTTACAGTATAGAGCAAGACATTTAGAAGACAATGAGCTTTGGTATCTTTCTCTTCTGAATACCTAACATTGTAATATTCACCTCATTCAGTTATTCAGTAATAATAGCCCATGTTTGGGTCAAATATGGACTAATATTTCAAACTGAATTTTTAAACCCATCAGTTGGGTTTGTCCACCTTTGAGCCAAACATGAGTTGAAACAAACCACCATTTTAAGAATGTACTGATTTAATCACCTTAAAACAAATAATAATAATAATAATAATAATAATAAAATCATAAACTTGATTGTAAACACATTCCTCAAAGCATAACAAAGCAAAATAAAATAAAATAAATGAAATAAATAAGAGCCTTTTGCCTTGTTGTACCCTATAAATCCAAGCAGGGCAATGATTTCTCGACTACAGAACTAGTTTGTCCTTTACTGTCTAGTGAGCTTCTTAATTATTGCAGAACTCTTTCAAATTCTGGGTTACCGGGCAAAACTTTCAGTATCCTTATCACCTTGAAACATGAACAATCTGGGAGACGCTAAGCTCCCATAACATATTTTCATTTGTGTTGGTCTTCTGCTGGGACACGAGGGTTATTAATTTCATTTGGGCTTCATTAAACCACATTCTGCAATTGGGCTCTTCCGTCTTTAATCATCATTTCTCCCCTTTGCCAGCATGGCCTCCAGTGGCTTGGAGTGGAGGGTCACAATGTGTTCCCCCATCATATCCACAAAATGGATGACAATAAAAGATCATTCATCTCAATCACTCACTGTTGGACCAGAGTCATCCAAATCCCTGCTGTAATTCATCCAAACTGAAGAGCAAATCGCCGTCTTACTGACACATCAAGGGATAATAAGAAAACAAATAGGTACATATGAGATTGCGAAAACACTTGAATGAAGAAATGAGAAATGATCGTGAATATACTGACATATGACAGGAGCAAAGTCATAATAAATGCACACAACTCCAAGGACATTATGCAATTTAAACTTCAAGAACGGGCTTGATAGACTGAATGATGAATGAATAGCCTTCATATGATAGAAATATTAAAGAAGGAAAGGGCACCTAGAAAGGCAGTACATAGAAAATAATAAAGCAACAATTTGAATGAAAGTTTTCAGACTATATAAAGTTTTTAAAGATGGTTATGAGCTCAAGGTTTGTCAGGAAATCTTTCAACAAAATACTTGAATAAAAGTTCTCCATTATGATGAACTTGAAGCCAGTAAACTAATAAATGTTTAATAAATTTGACAGAAAAACAGAGACTGAGAGAGAGAGAGAGAGAGAGAGAGAGAGAGAGAGAGAGAGAGAGAGATACATTATCACAAAAAGAGATGATTACAGAACGCACACAGTATATTTAGCTTTGCAATCATGCCAAAATAAATAAAAAAATGTACTTACTGACAATATGATAAAACTGTTTAATATTAAAACTTTAATATTATCCAGAAATGTCACAAACAAAAAACAAAACTGTAACCATGGCAAACTGTTTTAACAGGGCAGAATTTGTCGTAAAAAAAAAAAACTACATTACCCAGAACTGTACAGAAAATTCCACCAATCAGAGAGTCAAAAGTACAAAATGTGCTCTTTAGCTCCGCCCAACTCAATTATGTCATTATATATATAATCTCAACATATAATCAACAATCAATCATATATATCAACATTTTAAGATGAATAGTTTCATTTTTATCCATGTTTATTACGCTGTTTGCAAGGCTTCATGGGATTGTAGTTCTTTCTCTCACTAAAGCCGCTGAAAACACAGTCTAGCGCCTTTGTCTTTATGGTCCAATATTCCAATATTTTTTGCTTCAAATCAAAGTTTGTAATGTTATGATTCACCTTGTAGCTGTTGGATTGGTCCATGGCTTATAACGCTTTAACAAAGACTTAATTTAAATCCCTATGGGAGAAATGATTGGTAAAAAATACTTTCAGAACAAACGTTGCTGAAAAAGGCCACTGTTGCACCCCTTTCTGTCTATGGTTGGCTAAAATGATCAACGCTTCAAAAACATGTTGTAAATAGACATCTGTGAAGCTCTTCACAAAGCAATACCAATCACAGAATATCTGTTGAGCGCTTGAACACAATAGCCAATCAGAGGTTTTAAAGAATCCACTCAACAGTGCTAAAAATGCTAGGATCATCACTTTTTTAAAATTTCAGTACCAACTGGGTACCGAAGTTGGTAATTTGACACTTTATTTTAAACTGTTTTAAATTGGTATAGCTATCACTGCCAAAAAACAAACAAAACACCACAACAAATCAAAACTGTTACTACGACTACGAATACGAAAATTGTTTTAAATAAAGTAAATGAAAAAAAGCAAAAACCAAAGCAAAACTGCTAGTAAAATAAATGTTTTAGCTTGGTATAGTTATCGCAGTTGTAACGATCGTCAGTTGAAGTGCCCGTTTTATACACTAGAGGGCAGTTCACCGTGGACTCGACACCATTCACTCACTCACTGTCACACACTCACTCACACCTGCGCACTACATTTCCCAGAAGCCCTGTACCCTGTCACTGATCACCCCAGCCAGCTGTAGCCTATTATCCGGACTATTTAAGCACCACACACACACAGGCGAAAAGTCTTGAAATTTCCTTGCGTTTCAGTTCTGAGCGATTATCCCCGTCTTGTTTTTCCCGGATATTATCCTGTCTGTTTACCCTTTGTGATTGTTTCTCTGCCTGCCTTTTGGATTGTTTGTTATACTGGACTAAGATACTTACCCTAACCCCGTTTACCGACCACGATTCTGCCATTCCTCTGACATGCCTGTTTGCTGTTCTGTGACCATTGCCTGTATGACCATCCTCTTTGATAATAAAGCCTGCAATTGGATCTCATCCCTGACTCGCCCTTCATTACAGCGGTCATAAAAAAAGACAAAACAGCACAAAATAAAACAATTACTATGATAAAACTGATGATCTCAGCTAAAACGGTCACAAAACAAACAAAAAAAGATAAGCTTCCCATATATATTGTGATTTTGCAGTCCTAATAGCATTTTTGTAAGTATGTAAACCTCAGTATCGTTGACTGTTCTCTGTCCAAGACCCATGCGCATGGGTAACATTAACGGCAACCCACACAAACCACCTCTACGTTCTACATCGCTAAAATCTTAATTTTATTCCATTGACTTAAATAGAGTTTAACTCGGCAGAATGAAGGCAGGTCGGTCTCACGACAGGAGAGCACAATAACCTCGCAGAAGCACAGCCAAAAGCTCTTAGCGCTGTGACAGAGCAGATGCCTGGAGTAATGACAGTGGGGATTATCCAATAATTGTGGATGCGTAAATCATTTTGGTTTGGTATGGGCCGCCATGATTAGGAGAGCGAGCGAACAGTTACTTAAAACAAAGAAGATATTTAAATGTGTTCTTCAAGGGAAAAGAGCTTTAAATTAAGCCGGTGCACGTATCTGAAACACCGCCTGTCCTCATTATATCCTTGTAAAGAGCAGAATATGGTTAAAATAGTCTTTGAAAGGCAAGACATTGCCCAAGGGGAAAGAAGGATGCAATCTTTGTATTCCAAGCCATGGTGGCACATTTAATCTGTAATAGATCAAGCACGACGGAGGCGATGACAGTCTCTTATACTCACCTTGCTTTCTTGAGCTTCCTTTCTTTCATTTTCTCATCCTAGGCAGCACTGCCTTCCACCAGGAGCTCACATTGTTGTCTTCTAATCACATTGCTCGCACTCTCTTGCTGCCTGCCATAATTGTTTAATAAATTTTATTCAGTTAAGCATGAATTATTGTTAATTGAACTAAAAAGTAATTTTCTTAATTGAAATGAAGTGGGGGTGGGTGGCATATTAACAAGGTTAAAGCAGGATGCTTGCCTCAATGCCTCGAGATTTGCAATGTCATTTTGTATCAGTTGTTTTTACTTAGTTATTAAGTAGTTTTTTTTTCCAGCTTTTTACTCTTAAACTCTCAGTATGCCATAGCATGGGGGGTAACAGGAACTCAAATTAGCTTTGCAAACAAGCTCTCAGCTGCTCTTGAATGTATAAATATTTATTTACATTATTATGTCTGTCACTGCATACTATCTGCGTAAGTATTCTTGACACAACGTGTGTCAATGTCCTTAACACATTGAATTCTATAAAGCAGGGCTGAAAATATTGGGGGAAAAAAACAGTGCAACGAGATTCTGATTCTGATTGTCAATAACTATCAAAAAAAGTAGAAATTTCAATTTACAGTTTCTGAGGGCCTCCAAAACGTTTGAAGTGAGCGGAGCCACTTTTACTAAAATGGCTATAACTCGTGAACGGAATGAGATGAAATTCACCAAAAAAAAATAGGACGTAGTGACTGGCCATTTGGTGGCGCTATAACATTAACACTGGCATTAAAATGGTTAGAACTACTCAACCCTAAGTCTGATTGACTTCAAAATTGGCATGCAGTGTCTTTGTCCAAGGTGCTACGACTGCCTTTGAGGACATTTGCGTATGTCGAAAAACACAGCCAGCACCGGCCAATGAAGTCTGAGCGGCTGTCAGACAAGGTTAACAGAGGCTGATCGGAATGAAACCCTCTAGCCCTTTTTGACTCACGGCCCTAGAGGCCTGTAAGAAATTTGAAAGAAATCAGACACCAGGGGGCGCCCTTACATTTTTCACACGCGTAAAGGATTGTAAATCCCGCGATTTTTCGCACATGCCCACAACATTCATACCACATGCTAGAACTCCTCATTCTGATCTACTTTGCCTCTAGGACTGCCGCTGTCCATCGAACCATTCGTTAAATATTTTGCGAAGCATTCCTTGGCTTTTGGCTCAACCTCGATAACTGTCAAAAAGCTTTATAAGCCATAAATTTCCTATGGTAAATTCCCTGTATTGGCTGTGAATGGTCTTTTCCATCTATGATCGAGATGGTTACATGCTTGCTTATTAAAACATTATACCTTTTCACGCCTGTTCTTAAAAGCCTTATATTGCTTGAACCCCAATAATTGCTGCTCGCGGCTATTTTATTGCGACTATTAATAAATAAAAATATTTAAAAACAACAACAACAAAAAAGCATATATTGCAATAACACTATTGTAAAATGAAAAATAAGTATTTAATAAAAAATAGTCCCCAAATTTTTTTTTAGTACAGGTGTAAAATTGTAATACTAATAATAACCATATGATTTCTTCATTTTCAAACATTCAAGCTTTTATTTTGCTATTTGTTGGCATATTTCTGGTTCACGTGAACCACGTCACTGTGTTCATTTTCCACGCATGCATCTAATGATACAGTGTGTGTACTTATTTAATTAAATCCGAGCCTTCGCAATATGATTACATTAAGCCATATACATTTTATTTTAATATATTGTGCAGCAGAAAAACACTACTGCAGCATTACCCACAACGAACCAATAAGATCAGCCTGGAGGCAGGATAACTATATTTGTCAAGTGTGTTGAGTGTTTATATCCACAACAAAGTAAATGTACCTATAAAAGCATCTCATGTTCAATTCTGTTGTGCCCCTTCTAGTGCAAAAATAGCCCCTAAACGATGTACATTTCCTGTTTTTAGCAACCAAACTAACAACCTCACGAAACATGGGTTCTCTGACGCTAGTTTTTCATGTGGACGTCCAAGTGGCGAATGACGTGTTGGGAGATGCGCAGAAGCCCTGATTCATGTGAAAGGGCCTTGAGACGTCTCTCTGGAATCAATCAACTGAGCCAGAGAAACTTTGACTTGGAGAGGTTTGTATCCACAAATATTAGTCCAAGTGGTTACATAAAACCCAAATTTGTTGTTCTTTCCAGCTTCAGTATCAGCTGCTGCCAGGAAAGGTCAGTGGGACAAAACTTCAGACCACTTACCATTCTCTCAAGACTTTGAGAAGCGAACAAATACTGCTAAATCTATTGATAGATTCCACAGCAAAGTTGCATTATTATCTTTAAACAAGTACTATCATTACCTTGGCCTGACTGAACACTGATGGGAAAGCTGTTTATTTTATTTTTTGTCCCTCAGATGACTTGTGTTTACAATGACGTATTAAAAGTAAGTGCAAATGTTTCCAGCTGTTGGAAGGGGACAAAAATGATGATTGTTCCCAGACTTATACGCAAGACGAAGTTGCCAAAAACACTAATATCAGTTTAAATAACTCTGATATGGTGTGTTAAAGAATGGGTGGGTAAAGTTACTCTGAACGAGGTATCACCGGTGTAACTGATGCTAGTGACAAATGCCTTTCAGATGAACAATCATCCTGACAGCTGGACGGTAGGCTGTGACATTATTGCTCTGCGTCCTTCTACCTCCTGTGAACACGGCAGACATTAGGCTCGTGCTCTGAATGATTTAGGCGGCTTTAATAATTCAGTGTTTCCCTGAGCTAATTAGATAAGTGCCAGAGGTTTAAGGTCTAGTGAAGGCCCCCGAGGGACATGTGAAGGAATGAGCCGTGTGAAATACAAACCTCACCATTGTAGCTGCTTTACAGGAACTTTTCATTCTATATTTACACATTTGATTCAGTTCATCAAATTGGACAAATTGCTGAGGCCTGCTAATAATTACTTTAAAATGATTTATACTCACAATCTCGATTTAAATAAATACTCTAATCTGAATACAGTAAATAAACTGAACAGCCAAACTTCCTGGAATGTGCCTTCCATTTTTTTTTAAAACACAAATTAAATGTTAATTCACTATTTTTAGTTCCAAAAATCATAAATTTGTATTTGTATCTGTTTTACAATTAAATTACATATAATGTAATGCAGTTAACTAACAGTTTTTTTTTTTTTTTTTTACAGGAGCATTTTTCTGTAAAAAAAAACAAAAAAACATTGCAAATTGTTAAGCTCAAAAAGGCATTTATGAAAGTTTTGTAAGGAAGAACTGATATTAAAATTCAGGCTCGATATAAATAATACTGAATAAGTATTTCCTCAAATATGTTAGAATTTGAATAAATATTTAGCAAATATTCTGTCTAAATAAATGAAGGCATTACAGCATTATGATGGACAGTATGAAAATGGATTTGGTAAAGACTTCGCTTAATTATTTTATGTCATTTTAATTAGAGATTAACTAAGTAAGCGTTAGATGACGGCAAAGGAAATGCCTAATTAGTCAGGTAAATGAAGATAAAAATGAATTAGCTTTAGATAAATGAATCTACTAAACGAAAAATGGAATATGTAAATGTTTATTTGAAATGTACTTAACTTTTTTTAAACAAATCAGAAGTTTATGGACGTTTAAGGATCATTCAATAGAAAGGAGGGACATTTCTGCTCATACATACACTACTCTCTCTAGCCGCTCTGGCCTTTTCTACCAAGTTAACTTTTGGGTCAGGTCGTCAGACATCGTCATTTTCCACAAGGCGAAGCTCCTCAGAGGAAAGCTGTCACCTCTGCCACACCGTCCATCTCCACAGCCAGAACGACAAGCACAAGCAGATACCCATTTTGTCTAATGGACTGAACTGAAGCCTCTAACATAAACACAAAGTGTTGTTTCACAGCATTGCCGGTAAAACCGAGTGACCTTAAGCTTCCTAACAGAAATAGGAAGCTCAGATGTGAGTTTTTATCTAAGGGAACAGAGACACTTAGTGAAGAAACATTTTTATCATCACAGAAAGCAAGAACTGTGTTGCACAAACACATCCTCTTTTGTGAAACCTTGTCTTTATCTGCACGGCTTTTGCATGTGCCTGACTGAAGCTGATAAATCGCATGTGAAGACATCTCAAAAAAGGAATCCATTACCCTTACTTAATTTAATTGAAGAAAGTGTTTTTTTGTTGTTGTTTTTTTACCCTCAATTTAATTTAGCTCATTCAAAATAAATAGGTTATCACAATTTAATTGGATTAAGTCAAATTAATTTACTCTAATGTTTTACTTAAAGACACAATATGTGAGATTTTTTTGATTCAAATATCCAAAAACCACTAGAACAATGTTATATATTTTGTTGCCTTTATCCCAAACGTTTCCAACAATGTTTAAATCCTGAGAAGTCAGCCAATTTAACCAGAGCACGGACCATGTCACATATCCACGCTACCCTCAATTTCCGTTTTTTTCTAATATGGATCTACACTCACCTAAAGGATTATTATGAACACCATACTGATACTGTGTTTGACCCCCTTTCGCCAAGAAAACAACCCCCACACCATTACACCACCACCACCACCAGCCTGCATAGTGGTAACAAGGCATGATGGATCCATGTTCTCATTCTGTTTACGCCAAATTCTGAATGTCTCAACAGAAATCGAGACTCATCAGACCAGGCAACATTTTTCCGGTCTTCAACTGTCCAATTTTGGTGAGCTTGTGCAAATTGTAGCCTCTTTTTCCTATTTGTAGTGGAGATGAGTGGTACCCGGTGGGGTCTTCTGCTGTTGTAGCCCATCCGTTTCAAGGTTGTGCGTGTTGTGGCTTCACAAATGCTTTGCTGCAGAAATCGGTTGTAACGAGTGGTTATTTCAGTCAAAGTTGTTCTTCTATCAGCTTCAATCAGTCAGCCCATTCTCCTCTGACCTCTAGCATCAACAAGGCATTTTCGCCCACAGGACCGCCGCATACGGGATATTTTTCCCTTTTCACATCATTCTTTGTAAACCCTAGAAATGGTTGTGCCTGAAAATCCCAGTAACTGAGCAGATTGTGAAATACTCAGACCGGCCCGTCTGGCACCAACAACCATGCCACGCTCAAAATTGCTTAAATCACCTTTCTTTCCCATTCTGACATTCATTTTGGAGTTCAGGAGATTGTCTTGACCAGGACCACACCCCTAAATGCACTGAAGCAACTGCCATGTGATTGGTTGATTAGATAATTGCATTAATGAGAAATTGAACAGGTGTTCCTAATAATCCTTTAGATGAGTGTAGATTACTAGATAACAAGTCTCTCATAGCAGCCAAGTAACATAAACGTATTTAGTATGATTGTTTTAACCATGTAAAATAGCTCTACTTTATCCCACATAAGCAACAAAAAGAGGATAAGTGGCCGACTGCAGCATAAGCATAATAAAACCTCCGCTGGACTCAAGATCGGTGTGTATCGCAGGTGTCTATCATTATTCGCTCCACCAGCCTCCCACTACCACGACTCTTGACCCGTCCTCTGCTTCACAACACCGTAATGTAAATAAATCTTTAATACATTTGCTCATCCATGAACTTGATTTCTGCCCGAGTCCATCAGATTCCTTCCATCGGCTCTGGAGGTGAAGATGATAAAGGCCATGATTCCTCGCTCATTCACAGCGTCAACAAACTACGCATTTATTTTGAAGGAGCGAGCTAAAAAATTACTCATTGTACATTTACTACATTTGTCTAACGATTTTTTACGTTGGTCCAACTTAACTTTTTTATTATTTTACAGAGGTTTAATTCATTTTCTTATTTTTAAACATGCTGTTTCATTCATAATTATGTACAAATAAGAAAAAACTTGTGTCAATTCTCACATTGCTATAATTATTATTCAGAGTGCTCAGTAAGCCCAAGCGTCACTATTCAGCAAATGGAAACCACGATACTCAAAAACAACTACAGAAACTCCTCTAAATATCCAACATAACTGAACATTCAACATTAACATCTTTCCCTTTACTGAAAAACACAAAATAGCACTTAATTCCTAAATTTACTCTCCCAATGCAGCCCCTAGCAAAGCACGCTGGGAAAACTAGCCTTGTGATGTGACAAAATCCTGTGAGACTAGATTAAAACATAATAATAAAATTATATTAAGTTAAATTGACATGTGGTCTAATTAAGTTGTTTTAACTAAACTATTTTAAGTTTACTCACAAAATGGATTTTTACAATTAAAGCAAAATTATTTTCATTACACTTACAAGTGCAAATACTTCCAGCAACAATATAAATCAATCTAAATTTTTAGATGTCAAATAAATTACATATTTATTTAATGCTCGTTCTCTTAACAATTTTTTTTTTAAATCGATAACATTTTATTTTACAGTGTCATTGTTAAACATGTTACATGTAGTTACTGTATTAATAACTATAAATTATGCATAATTACACGCAATTAACCCCAAACCAAACCCTCATCCTAACCCTAACCCTATTATTATTAGCGAATACTTAAATGTATAAATACACAGTAACACAGACTCCTTGTGTAACCAAAAAAATGTAACTGCAAGCATTATAAATTCAACACTTGCGACAAAACAATTTTCAGTTAGTATATCACAAAAATCCAAATGCTTTCATTAGAAAAGCAGTAAATCATATATGATTGTGTAGCCTACATGACAAAGTACAGTAAGCCAGACTAGGCCAGCTAAACCCAGACAGGGTAATCAGAACCTGATTCACACACTGTATCAGTTGACTTGAGGCTTGGTGAGCTAACTTCCTGACGCCAAATGGCAGAAACCCCACAAAATAGTTCCTCAGCAGAAACAATGCTCAGATAGGCCGTGGGATTTAAACTATGCCCAATTGGCACTAAGGGGCCTAAAGTGTGCCAAGAAAACCACCCCCACACCATTACACCACCACCACCAGCCTGCACAGTGGTAACAAGGCATGATGGATCCATGTTCTCATTCTGTTTACGCCAAATTCTGACTCTACCATCTAAATGTCTCAACAGAAATCGAGACTCATCAGACCAGGCAACATTTTTCCAGTCTTCAACTGTCCAATTTTGGTGAGCCCGTGCAAATTGTAGCCTCTTTCTCCTAATTGTAGTGGAGATGAGTGGTACCCGGTGGGGTCTTTTGCTGTTGTAGCCCAAAGTCAACAGAGGTAAACAAAACAGAATGCTGACCAACCTATAAATGAACTAACCACTATAAGTAACCGTTTATGCCATATTAAAAGACTCTATTGTCACTTTAGCAAGATCTACAAAAAAATCAGTCTGTCATCAAAACATTTTTACATAAACTCCAGTCAGTGAAGCCAATTAGGATCACCGCTTGCTTCTGAAAGAGGAAGTAAGACACATGAAAAGTCTGCGAACTTGTCTGATCTCGTGAGAATGTAATGACCGAGCTTATGAGAAAGACCTCTGCAAATGACCCAATTTTAGACGGCTTTGCCTAGAAATCCACAGACTGACAGCTTTGCGTAAACCCAAACAAAAGCACTGAGAAATGAATGACCCACTGTATAAACGAACTGTAAGTTCCTTCCTAAAGTCAACTGCCCTTCTCAACTCATATCACGCTCTAAAAACTTCAAGAGGTGAATAAGAGAGGAGGAGGTGGAGTGCTGTTCTTACTCAGCTGTTTCTCCATGCAACATCAACATGTCAGATGTTCTCAGAAACACTGACAACAACTTAGACTAATGGATTCAAGCACAGGCCTGTAGCCCACGTGCCAGAAATAGAAGTGTTTTATCACCAAAGACATAACAGAGATTCAACATTTTGCTCTATTTTTAAGAGCATGCCAGTTACGACATCTGTAAACCATACGCAAATTTCTAACCAGAGTTGAGAAGTAGTGAGGCTACTAACTACATTTTCAGTAGTGTAACGGTAACGTTTTTTTCAAACGGTGTAGCTTTTCCAATAAAAGTATTCTTATTCGATCGAGTAACGGTGTAGAGTGACAAAACGCGAAGTCGCAGTATTTATTATTGTCATTTTACAGCAACGCGAACTGACAAAAACAAACTCTGCGTCAAGCAGGCCTATAGCTTGGGATATCCTGTTCATTTTTCGATTCGTTTGTACAGTTCATGTAAATAAATGAAGAGTTCATTTGCAAAATCATCAATTCTCACAAATCATGGTTTTTTTTTTTTGTTTTTTTTTATTGTGCATTCCAAGTAATATCAATCAAACTTAATAACTCCAAAAAATACAGATAACTTACAAAATTAAAGTTCATTGAAAGTATTTTTTTAATATATATATATATATATATATATATATATATATATATATATATATATATATATATATATATATATATACACACAGGGAGTGCAAAATTATTAGGCAAATGAGTATTTTGACCACATCATCCTCGTTATGCATGTTGTCTTACTCCAAGCTGTATAGGCTGGAAAGCCTACTACCAATTAAGCATATTAGGTGATGTGCATCTCTGTAATGAGAAGGGGTGTGGTCTAATGACATCAACACCCTATATCAGGTGTGCATAATTATTAGGCAACTTCCTTTCCTTTGGCAAAATGGGTCAAAAGAAGCACTTGACAGGCTCAGAAAAGTAAAAAATAGTGATATATATTGCAGAGGGATGCAGAAGTCTTAAAATAGCCAAGCTTCTGAAGCGTGATCATCGAACAATCAAGCGTTTCATTCAAAATAGTCAACAGGGTCGCAAGAAGCGTGTGGAAAAACCAAGGCGGAAAATAACTGCCCGTGAACTGAGAAAAGTCAAGCGTGCAGCTGCCAAGATGCCACTTGCCACCAGTTTGGCCATATTTCAGAGCTGCAACATCACTGGAGTGCCCAAAAGCACAAGGTGTGCAATACTCAGAGACATGGCCAAGGTAAGAAAGGCAGAAAGTCGACCACCACTGAACAAGACACACAAGCTGAAACGTCAAGACTGGGCCAAGAAATATCTCAAGACTGATTTTTCTAAGGTTTTATGGACTGATGAAATGAGAGTGAGTCATGATGGGCCAGATGGATGGGTCCGTGGCTGGATCGGTAAAGGGCAGAGAGCTCCAGTCCGACTCAGACGCCAGCAAGGTGGAGGTGGAGTACTGGTTTGGGCTGGTATCATCAAAGATGAGTCAAGCTCAACTCCCAGTCCTACTGCCAGTTTCTGGAAGACACCTTCTTCAAGCAGTGGTACAGGAAGAAGTCTACATCCTTCAAGAAAAACATGATTTTCATGCAGGACAATGCTCCATCACACGCGTCCAAGTACTCCACAGCGTGGCTGGCAAGAAAGGGTATAAAAGAAGAAAATCTAATGATATGGCCTCCTTGTTCACCTGATCTGAACCCCATTGAGAACCTGTGGTCCATCATCAAATGTGCGATTTACAAGGAGGGAAAACAGTACACCTCTCTGAACAGTGTCTGGGAGGCTGTGGTTGCTGCTGCACGCAATGTTGATGGTGAACAGATCAAAACACTGACAGTCCTTGCAAAGAAAGGTGGCTATATTGGTCACTGATTTGTTTTTGTTTGGTTTTTGAATGTCAGAAATGTATATTTGTGAATGTTGAGATGTTATATTGGTTTCACTGGTAAAAATAAATAATTGAAATGGGTATAAATTTGTTTTTTGTTAAGGTGCCTAATAATTATGCACAGTAATAGTCACCTGCACACACAGATATCCCCCTAAAATAGCTAAAACTAAAAACTAAAAACTAAAACTTCCAAAAATATTCAGCTTTGATATTAATGAGTTTTTTGTGTTCATTGAGAACATGGTTGTTGTTCAATAATAAAATTAATCCTCAAAAATACAACTTGCCTAATAATTCTGCACTCCCTGTATATATTTATTAAAAGTTTGTTTTATTGGCAAAAGTAGATAACAGATTAAAACAAAACCAAGTAATTGCTTTGTAACTGCATTTAAAACACACTCAAACACACACCCACACACACACACAAACACACAAACGCAAAATGACAACCAAGGGTACAGCATGTAAGATGTAAGACTTGCATTAGTCGAAATGACAAATCCTCGATCAGCTTTGTCAAAACTCTCCTAAGCTAGAACATCGTTTTGAAATGACTAGCAGCCTTATCACCTGACCCGAATACTGCGTGCTGATTCGCTGAAATGGACTTATCGGATTCTGTACACAAACAACAAGGGCGCTTGTCGGTTTCTGCTGTAAAACGCAAACTCGCGACGCCTTGGCAGTGGACAACACCGGCTTTTCTGTCAAAAATGGATTTAGGGTTCAGAACGTGCTATATGTGGATGATAACGCAGAGCAGTCAGTTCTTTTTTTTTTAAAGTGCCGTTTTATCGTTTTTTACAAATTTACTCTTCAAATGATTGACTGAAAAAAATCAATTCATAGAGGAAATAAACAAGGGATTCCAAATTACATAAATAATGCTTGCACCCACCTTGAAGAAATGAGAAATGAGAAATAACATAAAGGTTACATATTCGTTATTTTTTTGTTAACCTTTTTCATATTGTTAAATGAATTTCATGTTTTACCATACTAAACTTCAGCAGTTAAGTAGGTTAAGTAACTTGAAGCAAAATCCGCTCTGACGATTTGTGGGTTTATTCAGAGAATTCATCAGGCAGATTCAAACTCCCGAGTTTGATTCATTACAGGAGTCATTTTGTTTGTGGATCTGACCTGACCGATCGCTGTTTGTTTTGTTTTGGGAAAATCTTTCGGCATCATGAAAAAAAATATGTAAATATAAATTATGCTCATCAACAAACTTGCTAACTCAACAAATACCAAACTTTGTAATTCAATTATTTAAAAACATATATTAGGCCACTATATGGCTAGCTACTGTCTGTTTTTGTAAAAAAAAAAAAAAAAAAAATAGTGTAAATGTTTTTGTTTTTTAAAGGGTAGCTCAAAATGTAATTGACCTACTTAATATAACGAGTCTTGTTTGCAAAAAGGTCTATAAAACATTAATAATCGTGGGTATTGAGACGAATGGAGTCTGAAATGTAAGATCCACTCAAAAAAAGAAAAACAATTTAAACTTTTTTTTCTCTTCTTGTTCTATCTCATTGTAATGGTTATCTTCTCAAACCATGACAGTGCTCTTCATGTTGCATTTCAGTGGGCGAAAGCACGTCTTTGAAATTCATCAGCGGGACCATGCAGAAGGTTCCTGCAGCAATTCTGCAAACAAATGAATACCACAGCTACCCTCCCACATACACCAGCTCTGTTATACAATCCTAACTACAGAGGTAATCTCAAGAGGAGCATGCTGTCAGATGATTTACCTCTGTAAGGCTAACACATTTGAAGTTGGTAGTTTCATTGAAGTAAACTGAGACCTTGAAACTGATCAAAAATACAACCAAAATACAATACATCAAAATGTCAACAAAATAACTGTTTATGTACAAAAGCTAGTTTTGCTCACCAGAGTTTGACATTTATCACAGACATGAAGAAAGCTTGGCATAAAGAAGACATAACATAATTGGTTCCTTCATCTTTAGCTTGTTATTTAGCTGACTTAAGTAGACATAAATTAAAGGGATAGTGCACCAAAAATGCACCAAGAAATTAAAATATCCCATGATTTTACTCACCCTCAAGCCATCCTTCATGTATGTCTTTCTTCTTTCAGCCAAACACAATCAGACTTGTATTAAAAAACGTCCTGGCTCTTCCAAGCTTTATAATGGGAAGTGAACGGTACCTTTCTTTTTTAAACCCATAAAAGCGCATTCATCCATCATAAAACTAATCCCTACATCTCTAGGCCAGCTCAGGGCCTCTAGTAACCTCTGGAGATTTTCATACCGTTTGTTACAACATATATTCGCGAGCAATCCTTTTCGAGGATGCTGGACATAAAAACGAAGAAAAGGAACAGACTTTGTTGTGAAAATGACATGAGAGTGGCACTTGCCAAGGTGAAGCCGTGCATTTCTGAACTGGTCGTCACACTGATTTGCAGTAAATATTCATTATTATGTTTTTGTTTTTGTGTGAAAATCATGTTTTAATGGTTTTGTTTTTTGAACACAGTGATATTGATGTATGGTTCATTTTGTGCAGCAGTAAAATATATACCTATGTTCTGAATTTGAAAAAAATCATATTTTATTTTTCCTATTAAGAAAGGTTCGGTGAATGCGCATATGAAACTGGTGGGGTTCAGTACCTCCTATGCATTTTTGTAAGAAAAATATCCATATTTATAACTTTATAAACTATAAATCACAGGTGACAGCAGCAACCTATAGGCAGGAGCAAGCAGTTGCCTAGGGCCTTTGGAGGAGGGGCCGCCATTACCGTAACATCCCCCTTGCAAAATACTAAGCTTTTTTCCATTGGATATAGATGAATTGACAGTGAGTCTCACCTGTAATGAAACCAACTATTGTCATTGTATCAAAGTGGGTCTCACCTTTTGAATATATGAAAAAAAAGTATGAAAATGCAACTGTTCTGCAGCTGACTGACTTTAAGTCATTGAATTATAATTGTGCCGAAACGAACATCCTTCGTGGGGTGCAAAGGCTAAACAGGCACACAAAGAATGCAGTTCACAACGCAGGTGAGTGAGTTGTGATCATCTCTTTTGGATTCATTGTAATTTATTCTAAAAATAAATGTGTTCTGTTCATCGGGGTTGTTTTAGCCGGTTTATAAGTTTAAAGGAACGCGAGCGCCGCCGACACGTTCAGACTATTAGACACTTTGAGTTTGTGAGTAATAAATGACATCGCGTCGAAAGCTGACTACCGAGATACTGAAGTAAAAGCAAAGTTCGTATTCAAAGTCAAAGAGCTTTTTAATGTTTCAAAAACAGTAACTTACCTCAATTGTCTGTTTACATTAGTGTTCTACCATAACACTTACTTTCAGTTTTCAAAACATAAACATTGGTGTTATATTTATTGAAAAATAAGCATACAATTTTATAAAGTAATTAAGTGTTTAAGTCTGTAAAAATGAAGGTTCTTTATTGACATCTGTGGTTACCTGAAGAAACTTTAAAACCTTTCCATAACACAAAGGTTCTTTACTGTGGAAAGAAAAAAGTTTTGTTACATTATTTTTGAATGTTTTTCACACTAAGTAAAAAAAAATGGTTCCATTAAGACCTGTTTACCGAGAGGTTCTTTGGGGAACCAAGAGTGTTTCTTTTATGGCATCACTGTAAAAACTCCCTTTTGGAACCTTTATTTTTAAGAGTGCATAATACATACTTGAACTATTGCACTGCAATACACATGATAATATAGTCTAAATTTGTTCAACAAGAGGGGAAATCCTGTCCAAAAATGTTCATTTACTGAAGTGGTTTTCCTTTTCTTTCATTTTACTGTAGGCCTAAAGAGTAGGCAAAACAGTTTGTTATCCCAAACAGTGGGTGGGTGTGTTAGGCTACTGTAAATAAATTACTAAAAAAAAAAAAAAAAAAAAAAAACGATAGCATCCTCAACAAACAAATAAGAGATTACCTTAGTTAAAGTTTGATCAATACAGACATATAAAAATAAAACAAATATATATAAATGTGTATAGAAAAATATACCAATTTTAATAACAGATGTGAAATAAAGAGGTAAGGAATAATATGGAGGGGTGTGGAGTGGAAAACCAGTCTAGCTCTGGCAGAAGAGTGACCTCTGACCTGAAGCAAAGCCAGTTATTATAGTTTATAAAGTTATAAATATGGAATTTTATTATTATTATTATTATTATTATTATTTTTACAAAAACGCATTGCTTTGCTTCAGAAGGCCATTATTAACCCCTTGGAGCTGTTATAGATTTATTTTATGATGGATGGATGGATGGATGGATGGATGCGCTTTTTTGGGCTTCAAAAAAATCACTCTAATTATAAAGCTTGTAAGAGCCAGGATATTTTGAACTCCAATTGTGTTTGGCTGAAAGAAGAAAGTCGTATACACCTAAGATGGCTCGATGATGAGTAAATTATGGGATAATTTTCATTTTTGGGTGAACTATGCCTTTAATAAAATTCACCACTGATTTCTTAAACTTTTAAAAACATTAATTACATCAGTAGAATCATCACATGGTATAAATATATATAAAAAGGGGCACTTGGGCCAATGAGGACAAAGGGGTGGGGCTTGAACAGCGAGACTCCCAGCACTGCAAATAGTAGTGGATCAATGATGCCCAACCATAACCATTAACTACCATCAATCATTAACTTAAATATTGATAAGTTGGTAAAAACTGATTGTTGATTGGAATGTTGAACTACTGGACTAAATCACAGCTGCTGAGCTCAAAGTGTGATATAAATCTGAGGACCCAAAATACCACGACACTCTCTTACCTACCAAAACGCAGTGGGGATGAAAAAAGAGCATGATGAAAAATCCAACCCCCCACTTAAGACGTTGCCCCTCAACTCTACTTCTCATCTCATCCAAACAATTTTCTACAAGGGCGCAAAAAAGACAGTGCACCATCTGTTTTATCCCTATTCAAATGTAGTATCTCAAATGGTAGAGTGATCAGTGTTATGTTAGAGCAAACATAGCAATTAAGCTAATTAAGTTCCCGCAGATTCCCTTTGATTTATGGCAGTCGGAGGAAGACGATTTCAGGAAACACTGATTCTCTCCCTCCGCTGTGCTGCAATGATGATGGGCCTTTAACAGCAGCGGGAGTAAATGGCTCCTCCGGCGTCTGTCACTAACCCAGGCCAGCATGGGATGAACAGTCATGATGACAGGGCCAGAGTACTGTGTCAACATGCTGACCCCAGCTGTCAATCACTGAATGATGCCCAAGTGCTGCGGTGCAGCGATGTGTGCAACAACACGAGACGAGAACAAAAAGAGGAGGATGAGGTGACGAAGGTTGGGAACGGACACAGCAAATAGAAAAGGTTTGTCTCGCTTAGCTAGACTTTTGACTAGAGAAAAAGGTCCAGTCATCATAGTCTAGACAGAAACTGTCCACTTAAATGGACACTATTTTCTATTTTTGCAGCTGTTCTATGTTTCTGTATCAAAATTAATTTAGATTTTTTTTAAGATAGTTTCTTTTAAAGATTGGTAGATTTTAAAGTAAACTGACCTGATATCATAATGAAGAAAAATGAAAATTAAAAATAATCAACAAAGAAAAACTTAAGTAGTTTGGCGTTATCTTTTATAGTTTTTTTTTAATTAATATTAAAATTTGGTGAACGTTTGGTTGCCAAATCAAAGCCATGTAGTGCAAAAACACAAAACAGATATCACAGAGAGGACTCCTGCAGACCTGCACACTCCTGTCAAGGTTAAGAAGTCTCTTAAAATATCAAATATCAGATCATTTGATCTTTTATATGGAAGCGTGTTTCTGCCAGTGAATGAAATGTAAAAAAGTAATTGCGACTTTTAATCTCATAATTCTGACTTTTTCTCAGAATTGCGTGATATAAATTTGTTGTTAAAGTAGTTTATACCTCGCAATTCTGACTTTTTTTCTCAGAATAGTAAGAGTAGTAAAATTAAGGGGTTTTTTTTTAATTATGGTAATTTTTTTTGATGGTCCCTTTTGAATATTCTGTTGACTATATAAGCAACGTTGCACCTCTGTGTCAACTAACTCTCATTAGTCAGTCCAGTCAAGTCTGTACTTATATAGCGCTTTTTACAATGCAAATTGTGGCAAAGCAGCTTTATATTAATAATTGGCTAATAATTTCCCATTGTCCATCTCATTCTATATATTATTGATTCATTCCGTTGCAAAGATCAGTAGTTATTAGTCTAGTTAATTTATGTATATCAGCACTGGAGAAAACAGTGACGTAATCGGCTCGGCTCAGTTTGTATACAACGGCGCCAATGCAGGGATACCAAAAACACTGCTGAATATCAAGCAAGTGTCCCCAAATTAAGCAAGCCTAAGGCAACAGCGGCAAGGAACCAAAACTCCAACAAAATGGAGAAATAAAACCTTGGGAGAAACCAGGCTTAGTCGGGGGGCCAGTTCTCCTCTGGCCAACAGTGAACACTTGCCCGATACTCAGGCAGAGTTTCGGGTCATAAGTCCGATTGGAGTCGCAACAGTCAAAATATTTAATGCAGTTCCATCTAGTTTAAAATCTTTTTAATCATGCCGGTATGGGACGGTTTGTTGGGGATCTGTGCCACTGGCTGATGTGTCGGTAAGGATGAGTTAGTTCACACAGTTTCCGCCGACACCCCAGGGGCACACAGGTTCCCCATCCGACCGGGACAAGGCCCAGATCCAGCCAATCACGTTAATTGGTAAACCTCGGGATAAGCAGAGAGACAAAAATTAGCATAGACGCCATTCTTCTTCTGATGTAACGAGCACATCCGGTGTTATAGGAGGTGTTCCCGGTTCCGGCTGACCTGATCCATGCAGCCTAACAATCCTTTAACGGATATGAAGACAAAAATTGATAACGTGTCATGTGTATGCATTAGAGTCTTAGAAGATCGTCTGCTTAATATCTGCTAACTCTTTATTTTGATTGTCCCTCAACTGACATTCTTCTGACTATAAGTAACTTTGCAAGTACATGTCTACTAACATAGACTTGTAGGTGCAACGTCATTACAGTCAAAAGAATGTGTTAAAGTGACAATTAAAATAAAAGCCTAACCAAGATTATTTTAGACAACTTCATTATCATTACGAGATGCACTGATTAAAAATGTATGCCCAGACATTGAGTAAAGCCAGCCAATCAGAACGGAGCGACTTCAGCCGTTTTTCTGTCAAACAGTCA
Organism: Opsariichthys bidens; assembly: GCA_037194245.1. Taxonomy (NCBI): domain Eukaryota; kingdom Metazoa; phylum Chordata; class Actinopteri; order Cypriniformes; family Xenocyprididae; genus Opsariichthys; species Opsariichthys bidens. The sequence goes on along the minus strand of CM074286.1, from coordinate 6,353,302 downwards.
GTCAATGGATGTTGGGCGGTCTGTGGATATGCGGTGAGAATCAAAAGAAAAATCATTTTCATTGCTAACAGACATTTTACATGATTTAAATGAGAGTCTGAGCTATGCAAGCAATGATGACCATAACTTTGGGTCGAATTGAATTACTGCTAGAATAAACTCAATTTTTGTGTTTTCACAGCACAGCCGCTCTGTGCATATTTCCCGAGGCTGTCCCCTCTTCTAATCATTTTTTCCAATATTGCAGCACATCGTTGCTGTTTTTCAGCTGTATATGCAGCTGGGAATGCCTTCACATGCAAAACAGCCCATCTGCAGTACACAGAAAAGCTCATCTGTAAGTAAAGGAAAGTACTACTGTACTATTGCCGCACAATACTGTGAAAGTTCCTGGTATGTTCTTAGAAATGGATGTTGTTTTCTACTCTGTAGGAGTGAATTACTCTTGTCTCTGAAGGACAGATCCTGGACAGATAAACGGGTGGGTGGACGACCCAGCAGCCTGGCCACAGCTGTGCCCTGTGAGACACCCACCACACACACACACACACACACACATCCACTCATCCTGCTCAGCAGGAACACACAGATGTGGGTCATCGGACATCTGTTTCCACATTGCAGGCCATATTCATTTTAATAACCACTCCCATAATCACATGGATTATTTGAATATTAGTGAGCACAGCACACACATAGTTGCGATTAAAATATAATACAGGGTACCATTTCCTCTAGACGCACAAAAACTAAAAAAAAATGGCTTATAGGTTAAGAAGGATCCCTCCATATACAGTATTTAATATTAGCATTCCGTCACTGCTGTAAGATGGCTTTAAAAAAACTCATCAGCAAGCCTAAAGTATATACTGTACTTGGTGGCAAAAACAGTTAATTGCAATAATTGTAATTTTCGAATATAGAAATTTCTAATATGATTTGTCAGAAGTAAAAATCTTAAAAATGTGACACTTTGAGCACCATTGAGCGGATTCGTAAACACTTCTGATTGGCCATTGTGTTCATCTGTCCATCGAATATGTCTGTGATTTTGACTAAACAAATATACACACACACACACATACATATATATATATACATACATATTTGTGGGTGGTAATTGGTAATCAGTTTACAGTTATATCAGAAAAGTATTTTAGATTATCAAAGTGATTACTTTGAATTTTAATGTCATTTAAACAGCAATCGGTGATTCTCTGACTCTGACAGTCTGAAAAAGTGGAGTTAAGTTTCATGTTTTCGACTGTTTTCATGTTTTGTGATCGTTGATTGTGAGTCATTTATAATTTTAAAAAAGGTTACTGCATCTTTTTCTCACAATTTTTTTTTTCCCCTCACAATTGTGAGTTTGCATTTCACAATTCTGACTTCTTTTTCTCAGAATTGCGAGATTTAAACTCACAATTGCAAGTTATAAAGTCAGAATTGGGAGATATAAACTTGCAATACTGACTTTTTTTCTTGCAATTGTGAATTTAGTATGAGTTAAATGTCATTATTCTGACTTTTCTCAATATTGCGAGTTTATCATAATTCTGACTTTTCTCAATATTGCGAGTTTATGTCTCATAATAATGACTTTATAACTCATAATTTCAACTTTACATCATGCAATACTGAGGGGAAAAGTCAGAATTGTGAGATAAAAACTTGCAATTACCTTTTTTGTGTTTGTTCGACACTTATTAGTATTCCAAAGTATCATAAAGTATTTAGATTAAGTTACTAAACTTGAGTAATGTAACGAAATACGTTACAAATTATTTTCTAAAGCATGTATTTTGTAATCTGTAGTGAAATACATTTTAAAAGTAACCTACCCAGCCCTGTATATACACATACACCTCACATGCATGTATCATACCTCTCTTAATACAGTATGCAGAGAACTGACAAGAGGTTAGAATTCAACAAATGATTTTTTAATGTTGCCTACAAAATCTGTGGCAAACCCAAGACAAGATAATACTAATTCTAATAGTAATCACATTATGAATTTGATTCATCTAGCATGTCTGAATTTGCTTATCTAATGAGATGCAAAAAACTGAGGCTTTTCCTAATAATCTGCCACCAATGCACACATCAATTAAAATCACCAATTTAAAACATGTAAAATTATGCCTCTTCTGATTATTCTGGGCTGCAGAAGAAAATAATCCTTCCCTTCTCTGTCGTACATACTCCCACACACCCCCTCAGCGCTTTTTATTACCCTCTTTTTTTCTCCTAAGAGATCTATTTGTGGAAGTCATGGCCTGCTGGTGTTTATAGTTCTCAGCGGACCCTCAGAACGCTACTACTGCTGCTGATGTTCTCTGTCTGCCACTGCAACAGCTGCCGTCACCATGGTGCTGTTTATTACTGAACACCACATGCCCCAAACTACAGGACCTACTACTAACTACTCCAACAACAACCTCTCCTGATTCAGAGCAGGAATAGATGAGAGAACATGTGACTGATTCTGCAGACAAAAGTTGTTTCAAAAATACATAAGCAATGAATATTAAAATGTCATATATTATATTAAAAATGGTATTCTATTGCATTTTCTTCCTAAATAATAGCAATGGAATGTTATTCCAAGCTGCTAATAATGTTTTCAAATATTTCAATCTTTAAAAGAGACTTTTTTCTTCATTACGATGGAACTATTTGCAAATTGGTGGCGAATTTGTATGATTTGTCTGTTTACACTTCACTGATGGTTAGGTTTTAAAGGTAGACCTTCATGTTTACTTTTTTTTTTCTTTTCAAATTGTACATATTCGTACAATTTTATACCTTATAAAGTATAAAACAGTATCAAAATGAATTTAATTCCCCAAACAATATCAAAATGAATTCAATTTTGAAATTTAAAACATGCTCATCATTGGATGTGTGAATTGTATTTTATTGTATTTTTAAGTAAATTAATAGATAGGACAAAAAAAAAATGTGTCATTGAACGATTTGATGGTCTGGGTAACTTGCCATAATTTTTGAGCATCTGATCAGAAGTAAGACATATTGATGGAAAATAAGATGTCAATTTATTTTGACAAGGAATCAGTTCTTGATGCTAAACATGAATATTATGCAGAAACCAATTATCCCTTCGCAAAGTCCCGCCCCCCCTTAGTTACGGTCGCAACGTCCAACAAGCCATGGCGCTTTCAAGCCACTCTTCATGTTTTCACGCAGTGAAAAATACATCCCGAAGCAAGGACACTGACAGCTCGTCAACAGACAAGACAGAGGAGGTTACTTCTGAAACCTCAAATTCAAAAGAAATTCAAAAAATAAATACCGTTTTGTACCTCTTTAATGTGTCGTGACAGATCGCTGTAGCGTCTCAGTTTAAACGACACGTAAACCAATCATCTCTTCCTATAGTTATTGCACAAAATAAACATGAATGAACATCAGAATCAGAAGGTATGTTGTTTCAACCGTGGAAAGACGTCAAAACACTATTTTTCAAGTTCAAGTGCACCTACGTTACGACTATCTCTCATATCTGGTTTATTTGTCGAACAAAATTTGACGTTATGATTGGTCAGAACGCCTGTCAATCAAACCCCCTAGGGAAGGGGGAATTGTGTGGTGCAAAATTCGTCTCCATAAAACATGAAAAAAATATATGATTATCAATGTTTGAATCAAACAATCAATTCCTAAAATCGCTGTATACGGGCAGAAATGAACTGAATAGTAAAATCGCTCACAATAACATGAACTTCTCCATCTTGCCTACACTACAACAGACGAATCACATGAGCTCCTTCCTTGTCAATTTGCATAAATATGAACTTTTCTTAACTTTGTCACATCCCTGGACACACCCACATGACGTTGTCAATGGTCCCCATCTCACATGTCGCCAAAATATCAGTAGTTCTCACTGAAAAATGAGTGTCCTGGTCACTTTGTAAGTCACTGTCAGTGTGAACTCAGTGTGAACTTGTCCACAGCTCAGTCTTGTTTCTTGGTAGAAGACACACACACACACACACACACACACACACACACACACACACTCAAACTGCAGTTGGCCAGCAGCAGCTTGTGAGCACATGGACTGATCAGCCACAGGCTGGGAAGTTAATGACATTTGTAAGAGCTTTTGACTGAACCTACGTGAGGTGAGCAGTCTGGCAGGGGCCTCAAGGCCACACACACGTGCACACACACATACTGTACAACACACGTGTACACACAAACATACTGTACAATCCACGGACACATGTGTAAACACACATACAAGTGTAAATATTTGCTTCGACAATTTTGATTCGATTACTAAATGATGCAATGCATCCTGAAATCTGAAATCAAGTTTGTTTTGAGTAGATTACTGTGATATAATTTTACAGCTGAAGTCAAGAACTAACTGTAGATCAGGTATTATGATGTTATATTTTTATTCAATTGATTATTTATTTATTTAATACATTCAACTTTAAATATTTTTTTTAGTTTCAGTATCTGTGTGTTGAACGTGACGTCCCGATTCATTTTTACGACCCTAGCAGATACTTATTTTATATTTGCACATTTGGTTGAAACCAATACTGCACTCATATTATCTGATATTATCATATTATGGTTACATATCAGCTGCTTCCCGATTCAGAGGCTGCATCCTTCAACGGCTGCAGAAGGCCGAATGCCTCACAGCGGCACGGTGAAGACTGTCCCAATGCAAAGACTCCTTCAAATGTGGCCTACAAATTTCCTGGGCTACGAAGGATAGAACAAGTGGATCCTTTGCAGCCAAGCCTATCTCAAGATTCATTGTGCGCCAATAAAGACTAGATCTTTTCTCTTTTTTTTTTGAGTGACAGAGAAAATGGCGGATTATACTTTTCAATGCAAGTATTGGCTTTCAATTTACTCAAATACCTAATAAAAAACAGTAACACTTGAGTATAGGGAACACGTATTCACAACTAACCACAATTTTGCCTCAATTAACTCCAAATTTGCTGCTTATTAATAGTTAGTAAGTTACTTTTTGTAGTGTTTAAATTTAGCAATTGGATTAAGGGATGTAGAATATGGTCATGCTGAATAATGTATTAATATGTGCTTTAAAAAGTACTAATAAACAACCAATATACTGGCAATATACATGCTAAAAAAATCAAGAAGAATTGGACCCTAAAATAAGTGTTAGTTATATCTTACTAAGATATGATTTTATATAGTTTATACTCTTTTTATGTCATAAATGGACCTAGGTGTTTTGTTATCAGAGTTGAATATAACTTTCAAAAAAATTCCAGTACAAATGTTACTGCCACTGGACAACAACAGCTGTCACAAGCAGCGTTTTCATTATAGATTCGCGCAAAACTTTTGCGATATTTACTAAATATCGATAAAATACTATTGCGAAAGGACTGCGTTTCCATTGACCCGATGTTATATGACTAAAGCGTCCTCTCGATACGTCATTACAAAAATCATGCCAACGGATGTTAGTAGGTTTACGTATATCCCAGCCACTCCACTAGCCATTATTTTTAATCAAAGGAGATGTGCACGTGTTATCCAAGCATTTATGGCAAAGAAAGCCCCTTATACTTTGGAGCGGTAGTCCTGTAATACTTTTATGAGTTTGATAAAGAACTCTCGTCTTCTGTTCAAACATACCACACCCTCTTAACTTTAAATGTGAAAAAACTGTTTCCATTCCAGTTTTGTGAAATATTCCTTTATTGAATGGCTTTAAAAACCACCTCGTACAAGCATAAGACTTTTTTGCGATATATGGGAGTTTTTGCAAAATTGAACGCATTTTAAATTTGAATTTGAGCAATTTGAAGGGTAACGGAAACGTGGCTACAGTTGCTAGTCAACAAGAGCAATCCTCCGTAGGCCGTACCGTCGCATTTAACAATGCTCGGTTCGACCTTTGCGGACTTCGAAGGCGTGGCCCACTGGCCTTTGAAGTTTGCATCAGTCAAAGGATGCAGCCTCTGAATTGGTACACAGCAATTATTCATGCATTGCTTGGGAATCAAACCTATGACCTTGCCATTGCACCATGCTCTACTGTTAAAGTACAAAAACACTACCTCAAAGGCGAGATCTATACTGCAACAAAGCATTAGGCATTCCTAAGTACACATTTCAGCCCCTGCGAACTCAAACACATGACATATATTCCCCAAACTGGACAGACAGACAGTGTGTGATCATTGCAAGTGTTAGTAAAAGATAGAGTATGTTTTGCAGAGCAGCTGATGGGTGGACTGCTGTGGGTTCGAGACAGGAGGAGGAAGATCGGTTACGCAACATGTGAGATCCTGCTAATCTGCTTTGGCCGGCTGCTCCTCCTGAGCATCTCCACCATCCACGCACTCACAACACACAGGTGTCACTAATGGGTTTAAAAGCATTCTTCAGGAAAAGCCTTATGACTCTGGCCTCATGCGCATGCATGTGATCAGAGAACAAGGGAAATAGATTTTTCAGTGGAGCAAATTTTGACTTGAGGTTAGAGCAGAGCATTTTTAAAAGGCTATTATGCACTTTTATAAAGTCTTGATTTTGTTTAGAATACGTTTTTGTGCTTGAGTGTTCAAAAAACAACATATTTTACATTATTACAGCACCTCTCTCCCCAGTCCGACTCAAACGCGACGTTTAGTTAGTTCCTGTTTCGACGAACCCCCTTCTTCCGAAGATTTTCATCATGAAATGTGCTGTGATTGGTTAACTGGCCCGGTGTGTTGCGATTGGCACTGGCAAAAATGAAGGATGCCGTCAATTTCACACTAATCCAAGCCTGATTCGGAATGAACAAACATCGTGGAAGATCATTCAGGTCAGATTTCATGCGCACACTTTGCAAGTACTGATTTCACAAGACGTTTCAGAGTGGTATGGGTTTTGTTTTTTTTTGTTTTTTTTGTAATTTTCTTACACATTTTAGATATGATTTAATCATCATATTTGTCGGAAAAATATGGTAATCCAAACAGTAATCGCATCATTAATTTTCCTAAGGAGTGGTGAACAGCCTTGCAAAAGCTAGAGCTTACAAAAGCCACAGTAAACATTATATCAACACTAATGTTGGCTAGCAGGCAAGCTGAGGCAAAGCTTTGCCTTTTGTTTACATCGTAAACAAATAATATGACATACTTACAAGTAGTGATCCACAAACAACAAATTGTCCCGACAAAGTGGGAGCTGCGGCATTTCAGGAGAAGCTTTTGTGCGTAGCCTGGATTGTACTCTCGTAGTTTCTGGAAGCTGTTCTCCATAAACAGCACACAGATAAAGTTGAGGTTATAATGTTCAGAAAAAGTGTTTAAAAATACATTTTAACCACTCTAAGTTCGCCAGCCTTGGGAAGGTCCAACAAATGAGTTTTGGGAAAAAACCATTTATCGCCCCTTTTTTGCCTATTCTGTGCACGGCTATTATTTAAATGAGTAAAATTGTGACTTCACAAAACCCAAAAAAAAAACAAAAAAACACATTGTTATTCATCATCAGTCATTCATTGTAGTTCTTGGAAAGTAGATTCTGTTAAATAAAATATTTTCCTTTGGAGAGGACTTTGAGCTTTGTAACCTTGCAGATCTTTTTTATGCGCAAACAGCAACATTAAACACTACACTGTGAAAAAAAACCCCCCAAAAAACAGTAAAAAACTGGCAGCTGTAGTTGTCAGAAATTTACCGTAAAAAATACAGTAGCAACATTTTAGGTTTTACAGATTTACCTTAGATTTACAGTAAAAAAACATATTTCATTAACTGAATTTACCAGTCTATCGAAGTACTAATATCTGTTTTTTTGCACAGTGTCACTCACACAAACACTAAACAACATCATGGTAACACACGATATTAAAAAAATGCAATAAACATTTATTTAACAACATTCGATGCAACATAAAACCCTTATGTACATAACTGATTAGAAAAAAAAACTAATAAAAACTAAAAATAAACAAATGTTAAGTGTCAGGCAGGGAAGTCTGGCAATGTCAGTTCATGTAATTTCACTGTAAATTATACAATGACTTGTTCTTTTTCAATTTCAAAAACTGTAAATTTAATGGTATTTTACTGTAAATTTTAGTACAGAAACTTTGTTACCCGCCCCCTTTAGTTACTGTTGCTATGTCCGACAAGCCATGCGCTCTCACGCCACACATCATGTTCTCACACAGTGAAAAATACATCCCGGAGCAAAGAGGACACTGACAACGTGTCAATACACATATGAAACAGTTTATTGTATTTTTTTTAAAGTAGTTTAAGTAATAAATAGCATCTAGTGTCTCTTTAATGTGTGGTGACAGATCGCTGTAGCTCCTCGTGAACCGATCATCTCTTCATACTAGTTCATTTATAGCATCAAATAAACATGAATGAACATCGGAAGGAATGTTGTTTCAAACATTGTTGTTTTCAAGTTCAAGTTCACCAATGTTAATCTACTAACTCCCCTGACTGCTTTGTCAGACAAAATGGCGAATTTGGGGTTATGATTGGTCAGATCGCCTGTCAATCAAACTGTTTGCGAAGCGTCAAATAACATTTTTTTCCCATAGCATTTTTAAAGTCTTTTACCGTTAAAATCACAATCTATTTTTACAGTGTAACTACAGTTGACGATATACTACTGATTAATATTTATATACATATATATATATGTATGTGTGTGTGTGTGTGTGTGTTAACCTGGGTTAGAGTTCATGACCTGGCTTTGATGTGGTGTTGACAAAGCTTGATGCTTTAATGAGATAAAATAATGCTTTCCTTTTAAGAGGCACCAGGGAATGATCTACTGTGTGACAACAATTCAGCCTGTAAGTGAAACCGGTTAAACCCTCGTGCAGCATATAATGTCATGACCTGCTTTCAGCTGCAAAAGGGACGATATAGCTTATTCACATGCAATCTGCATTTCACCTGAAATGCCTTGAGTGCATTCCATCCAGGGTTCATACAAAGATCGTCTTTTTTCTTTCTTGTGTCTCTGTCGGTCTCACTAAGTCCACGTGTTTGAGTTTACAAATCACTTCTTTGATCTGGTCCAGTTCATTAGCCTAGACACACGGGGTCAGCTGTACAAGGCGGATAAGCTTGATTGTGACCGCATTACTCAGCAGGCTAGCATACGGCAACACCTCTCTCTCTCTTTCTTTCTTCTAGATACTAGCTGTGTCTCTTTAGGAGAAACAGGCTGCTCACCTCTTTAATACCCTCCGTCACATGGGCCAGGCACGGGCCGGATTGACTATGCCATTGATCTAAAGGGGAGTGTCTACAGATGAAACACACACACACACACACACACAAGCACACGCACTGTCAGCAGTCAGCCAGAAAGTCGTCCTGAGAGGAGCCAGGGCAGCTAGTCGCTAAACCGCATCATTCTCAAGCTGTGCAGGATTTAAGCGGTTAGCAAGAGATCAAACAAACTACAGCTCATTTGGAAGCCGTCCTGCCTGCTCTCGCAGTTGTTTCTGTTTTGAGACAGAGTTTGTTCGGGGATGCTGGGTTGACTGTTTTTTCTTTACGCTGCTGGAACATTAACATGGAAAACATTAATTAATGCAGCGATAGAAGGCAATATAGAAACAGGTTGGAGAGGAACAACAGATGTAAGAGCCGAGAGATAGACAGTATGAGGCCTGTTGTGAGCACTATTTGTGGCTTAACACATATAATCACATAAAATGTGCAAGGCAAGGCCGTAGCAACAATTATTATCTAGATTAAAATACATTTTAAAAGCTCTGTTTTGCTTGGTCGCAGGGCTGGTGGCATAAAACAACAGCTTGAAATGACCATGAAATGAAAACCTAAAAACATATCATTTTAAAAAAGCTTTTTATTAAATGTCATTTATGTAAACACTTCTTTTTAACAAACTATATCTTTTTTATCTATATCTTTTTTATACAACTGTACGTTTTGTAGCACTTTGAGATTGCTGTAATGTAAAGTGCAATACAAATAAAATTTATTATTATTATTCTTATTAATATTAATTCTTGTTTTGTTTTTTTGTTTTTGTTTTTTTAATGAAATGTTGTTGAATGTATTATAAATGATTTATCTGTGTATGCATTTTTTTTTTTTTTTTAATCCATGATATCTCTTCTATGATGACGTGTTTACTGGTGGGAAAGAAGGTGGGCAACCTGTCACTAGCTGGATTTCCATCCAAACGTGAAGCGAATCTTTTCATAGTTTAATGCGAATTAGGTGCGTTTCCATCAAGTTGTTCGAGCCTATGACGGTGGTATTGGTCACAGCTGATGCTGAATATCCACCGAAATGGCCAAACACCCGAGCAAAAACAAGATATTCTCCACTCATTTTATCAAAACACCAGAGTTTTTGTTCACTGCTAACTTAAACACCTCTGATTGGCCACTGAGTTCAAGAACTCAACAGAAATCTGTTGATTATCAATGCTGCAAAACATGTTGTAACCTTACTGGATCGTTTGTCAAACCAATATGTTATTAGTACGCAGAAAACCGATCCTAGACCAGCAGTTACGGACAACTTTTCCCTCTAAAAGCAATCGCAAGCCGCAGCAGGCAGTGGTTTGAGCAATTCCACGCTAAAAATTCCACACTAGTCTCACAGGAGTCTTTCCCTTTGCAAGACGCAAATAACTTTTGTGTAAGGAAATCATCAGGTGCACAATCGCACAGAGAGAAACACACAACAGAGTGTCGACACCCACCGGCAAAAACGTAAATCGGTATTGGTATGGTATTGGTAACTTAGCAACCAACAGTAAATAAAACACCATCAGTGGAAATAGACAATTATTCATATAGGTTTAATGTCCGCCATGTCTGAATTTGTTTGGCAAATGCATTTCCAGCTACCACTATTTGTATTTATAAGTCAAAAACCACCTCAAGTGAGCGTAAAACTTGCGAATTAAGGGAATTTTGACCTTTCCATCAGTCATTTCTGATCCAATACTTCAAAATGTGCATAAAAACAGGATGATGGAATCATAACTACTCACATGAGATCACAGCAATAGCACAACAATCCAATTAATTCCAGATGGACAAAATTAAACCCCGCCCTAAAAAATATCATGCAATTTCACTCAAAAACATGACACAATGAGGAATAAAGACTATTGCAACTTCCGTTTCGTGCCGGCTTTAAGACACAAACGTGCAATCCACGCCCATTTTCCTTCTTTTCAGCAAATCAAAACAGCACCACCTCATTAATATTCATAGAGAGATTGTTAAGGTTTATAACGTGCCTTCTGAACACTTTTTTCAGATCATTCCTACATCCCTAATGATATGTATCCACACAGAACTCAGAAGCCTTGTCTGTTAGCTTCAAAAACAATAATAATAATAAAAAAAAAAACAATCTCATTCAGATAAGATCATTCAAAGGATGAAAAATAAGTGCAATGTCTTTATGGATACACAGGACTTGGTGGAGAGGCCCAAATGTAATAATCCAAGAATCAACCATTGAAAAATCCATATCGATCAACCCCTAATCTCAATATTGGAGAGGGAGAAGGTAACCCGATGTGACGGTTATGGCCTTGGGCATATGAGTAGGAGAGTAAAGATGGGATGGGCGAATTTCCCATGAGGCCTCCATCCATCTTCACTTGAGTGACTACTTCATTCAAGAGGATGTCAAAGAATGAATAATACTATTGCATCCAACTCATGAGTCCAACTCATTCTCTTCATTTGAAATTGACATACACAGCAATTCTGGTTGAAAGGAGTCAAAGTAGAGTAACAGCTAATTCAATGCAAATCTTATGATATTGTTTGGTAATATTCATGTGAATTATACTTTTTTTTATTGGCACTAGAGGTCAAACATAATTAAGATGTTGTAAGAAGAAAAGCAGTCTCTTATGCTCACCAAGACTGCATTTATTTGATCAAAAATACAGTAGCCACAGTAATATTGTTAAATATTATTACAATTTAAAATAATTGATTTCCATTTTAAAGTATAATTTATTCCTGTGATGACAAAGCTGAATTTTCAGCATTATTACTCCAGCCTTCAGATTCACATGACCCATTCTAATAATTAATTACATTTATAAAAACTTTTGAATTAATATTTCATAATAGTCAAATAAATGCAGACTTGGTGAGCCTAAGAGAATTCTTTCAAAAACATTGATTCCAAGCTTTTGAACACCAGGGAAATTATAAAGTATTATATGGTGTTTTCTAAAATAATAAAAATATAACTTTTTTGCTCTGAATTTGATTAAAACCCAAATATGTCTTGTTTCGCCATTAGCCACTTTCTACATGTATTATATAAGAGTGCCTTTCGCACTTGATTTTTACTGTATTCTAATCTAAATATAGGCACTTAAAATGAAGATTTTATCATCATTTACTCACCATTTTACTAAACGAAGTTGTTCCAAACCTGTGTGAATTTCTTTCTTCTGCTGAAAACAAAACAACATATTTTGAAGAATGTGAGAAACCAAACAGATGATGGACCCCATTGACTTACACAGTATTTTTTTCCATACTATGGAAGTCAATGGGGTCCACCACTTGTTTGGTTACCTATATTCTTCAAAATATCCTCTTTTGTGTCCAACTTTGGCATTTCTATTTATGCATGCCATAAAAATCATTATAAAATGTGCATTTTAAGGGTCAGTTGTTAAATTATTTTGATTTATTTATGAACATTCCTGAATGCCAATCCAATATATGTATGTCCAAAACAGGTGGATTGATTTTTTCACAGCACTGTATGTGGTGAACCCACAAAACTGGTCCTAAAAGATGTATAACTGAGCAAATAAATGGATTTAATTCTAACTGGCAGTGATTTCCACAGCAGTGTCCCTTCTTTGACCCCGCTCCACCCCGGTCCTCTCAGAAGAGCAGCCCGATGAGCGTGCTAATTAACACTCATTAGTTCATCATTGTCTGATCCTCTCCAACAAGCCCACAGATGTAACCAGGAAGCTCCTCCACTCCGTCGGAGGTAGACTTCTGTCTAGCAAGCAGCCGTGCGGCTCGGCAAGGAAATGATGACAAACTGCAGCCAGCCACATGCTGAGAGGTTGGACGACTGTGAGTGATTGAGTGATCAGTGATAATGAAGAGATACACAGGGAACCAATGGGGTGGCGGCGAAACATCCGTCCGTATGGAAGATGCATATATTTTCACACTACCCGACCACTGAGCACACATGGAAACCAGCAAGCACAGTGAGACACGGCTCTCCGTGCAGTGCACCACCTTTTTACCACATGCAGTCATTTCAGTCCAATGATCTGCAGTAAGAAACATCTGCGTTTAAGCACACAACAACCACAGAGAGAGTGAGAGAGAAAGAAACACAGATGACACCAGTTCAGCAGACACGACAAAGACAGCAGATTAGTGGGCAGAAGTTGACACACTCATCTCCCAGAGGAAGATCTGGACACCATACGCCTGCTCCAACATTATCACAAACACTCCCATCAAAAGTCATGCGGACCAAATTAAACATTATTTGCTCCGTCATATAGTAAGCAGATTTCAATAACTTGTTAGTTACATTTCATTTTTCAACTTTGGCCCTTACCTTGAAGACCTCTTCTGAAACGTGCAATGCTAGGAGTGATTGTATTGTAGTGTATTGTATTTTTATTTATATAGCACCAATTTAACACAACGTTAGTTGTCCCAAAGTGCTTCACAATGCCAAGAGAGAGCAAAACTATAAATAAAAACAACATAAAACACACACATAACACATTTAACATCACTCACCATCATTGGGATTTGGATTCAGAATTAATCAAATGTGATTTTAACATAGCTTTAAAAACAGTTAAGGATTTGATGGATCTAATAGCGACTGGGAGAGCGTTCCACAATTTAGGTGCTTTGTTCCACAATGTTAGGAGTGATGGGTGGTTTGACCAAAAATCTGTCATATTTTTGTTTCTGGCGGTTTCGTGGTATTTTGCGTGCTTTTTTTGTTTTGTTTTTGTTTTTTTCACTGGACGTTTATTTTGGCATATTTTACTGTCAGGAGTAACATTGTAAGGGCAAATAAAAATGTATAAAAAAAATCAAATCAGTTCATAAAGCTAACAAATTCACTTAAAACGTAATCAAATGAATTTAAGTATTTAAATAAATGAATAATATTAAGTAGGCTACATTTTGACTGTGCAATTTCTGTCATTTCAATGAAGACATTTAAGTTTGTGTGTTTCAATAAATAATGTTAGTATTATCTCTATTAATCGAAGCATACTATTGCTACAATAGTAAAATTTCAAGCTATACCAAACTTTTATTTTGACAGGGTCGTGAAGACCTTTGACTTCCTGTGTATGTGATACGACAAATGTCGATAGTTTTATCAAATTAAAATGTTCATAGAGCAGTTCATACAGACGTAAGATTTCAATAGCAGTCTTTTTCTGCTTTAATATTCACAGACACTAGTCCATATCGATATCTGATTCACTGTACAGTCCTACTTTTAATTTATTCATCCAAAAATTGCCAAATTCTGAGACGTTCCTCTTTATACACTAAGTATTTGTTACCGGATTCCGCGATTTCATCCGTGTTTTCTGCATCGTGGAAATCTCATGGCTCTACATGGTATTTGCAGCATTAAAGAGAGTTAGTTTCATGAGTTTCTTATTGTTGTGTTATAAAGTTGTTATATAATAGTTATATTGTATTAATAACATTGTTATATAATATAATTTATATAACAATATAATTAATAATACATTAATATATAATAATATAATGAATGATATTGTTATATAATATAATAGAAGTCCCCTATCTACCCATTCTACATAGCGCTTCATTGAAAAATACATATCACTCTCGAAATTGAGCCTTCGCCGGTTTGATTGACAGGCGATCTACCCAATCAAAACCCTGAATCTGCCATTTTGTCCGACAAAGCCGTCAGGAGAGTTAGTAGATTAACGTTGGTGAACTTGAAAAATTGTGTGTACTCACGTCTGAAACAACATTCCTTCTGATGTTCATTCAAGTTTATTTGATGCCATAAATGAACTAGTATGAAGAGATGATCGGTTCACGAGGAGCTACAGCGATCCGTCATGAAACATTAAAGAGACACTATATGCTATTTATTGTTTAAACTTCTTTCAAAAATTACAATATTTTAAGTTTCATATCAAAAGTAACCTGCTCTGTCTTGTCTTGATGCTCCGCGATGTATTTTTCACTGGGTGAGAGCGCGTGGCGGGTCTTTGCGAAGGGTCACCTGAAACTGGTTTACTGTATGAAGAGCTATACCGACCAGCAGTAAATACTAGGGTTTTCTTTACTAGAAAAAAATCTGTATTTTTTTTTTCCTGTAAACTTGATCTACATTCTCATTGCAGGTAATTGGGGGAAAAATCCTTTGACAACACCTTAACTACACTGAGCGTCCAGTGTGCGTCTAGTAGGAACTCCAGCCCCTCCACGCTGAGATTAGGGCACATTCTCCAATCCAGCAGAGTAAGGACTATAAAGCTCCTGCTCTGTGTACGGATGCTGAGGTCTGCACCCATCTGCTCAGCTTCTGCCCGCTAATCTGCTGCGAGCCATAGAGAGAGCGAGAGAAACACAGTGCGGGAAACATTCGTTCTTGTAAGTCTACCACCAGAGGTTTTTACTTGCACCCGAGTGTCCACTGTGACAAATGTGGTTTAAAGGTGACTGATTAAAAAGGAAAGCTGGGCTGCTTGCCTTGCAAGAGTAGCTGTCATCTACGGACACTCAGACCAGACATATTGAAAATCTACAGGCGTAATCGGTTCATATGCAACAGCAGATGTCTGCAAGGAAAAAATGCAGAGTACATGTTTCAATCAAGCGCACAGCAACAAGCAAAGCTTAAACGAGTATGGATTAATATGACAGGACTAACCCGCGTCCTGATTTATAGGGCATTGTGCATACGTGGCGGTGCGTATGTGTACCGCAGAACATTAAGGAGGACGGTGCAGACGCTCTTTTCCCATTTCAGTCGAACACAGATCTTATCTCATCACAGCGAGGAGCCAACGAGTGGCATTTTCAAAGGAATTAGACCAGAGCTTCCAGCATGTCTGCCAAACGCTGCACGGAGAGTGAACACTCCACTAGGGAACAGATGGTCATTACGATCATTTATAAGTTATTAGCGCACATGATCCTACCTTAGTCTGCCTAATCCAACAGTGCCTGTTTTTATCTGGTTCCGTTCAGAGTGAACACACCTGCCCAGAATGATGGCCTAATGATCAGGATGCTACAACTCATCATTTTGGCATACAGAGAATGATGTAGATGTTTCCACCAAGCGAAATGCTCCTATTGGTTCAGATAGAGTTGTGGATTTTATTGGTTGATGTTATTTAGTAACATGGATTTTATTTTTGTTTACCTCCCTACATTATTTATTTATTTATTAAGCCAACATTCTGATCTACTATTTAAAGTTATTATTATTATTATTATTATGAGACAAAATTTGGACTGTATCTCCTCCTAGAGTTTTAAAGCTACAAACTTGGATCAGACCTTCAGACTGTTCTGACTCGGGTTGCCACGTCTTTTTCAAAATGATCTGACGAACAGCTTTTGTTAAACGAATGATCAAAAAGAAAAGTCCCATAGGCTTTCGTTGAATTTTGTATTATAAGACTTCTAGAGTATTTAAGCCATCGCTAGCAAAGCTTAATGACTATCCTAGGACAACATGCTAATATATGCTATCAACATGCTAAAACAAAGTGTTAAAACATCCCTCAACATACTAATTCATGTTAGCAATGTGCTAAAAATGTTAGCAAAATGCTAAATAACGCTAACAAAGAGTTAAGTTAAATCTAGCAATGTTGTAAAACATACTAGCAACACACCATTTCATGATGGCAAATTGTGAAAACATCTAGCAACATACTTATTCATGCTAACAACATGTTAATGCTAATGAAGTGTTAAAACATCCCTCAACATACTAATTCATGTTAGCGATGTGCTAAAAATGGCAACAACATGCTAATTAATGCTAACAAAGAGTTAAGTCAAGCTAGCAATGTTGTAAAACATACTAACAACACACTAATTCATGATGGCAAATTGTTAAAACAGCTAGCAACATACTAATTCATGCTAGCAACATGTTAATGCTAATGAAGTGTTAAAACATCCCTCAACATACTAATTCATGTTAGCGATGTGCTAAAAATGGCAACAACATGCTAATTAATGCTAACAAAGAGTTAAGTCAAGCTAGCAATGTTGTAAAACATACTAGCAACATACTAATTCATGTGAGCAACATGTTAATGCTAACAAAGTGTTAAAACATCCCTCAACATACTAATTCATGTTAGCAATGTGCTAAACATGTTAGCAACATGCTAATTAAAGCTAACATAGAGTTAAGTCAAGCTAGCAATGTTGTAAAACATACTAACAACACACTAATTCATGATAGCAAATTGTTAAAACAGCTAGCAACATACTAATTCATGCTAGCAACATGTTAACGCTAACAAAGTGTTAAAACATCCTACCAATATAAAACATCTAACAACATACTAACTCATGTAAGCAAAATGTTAGCAACAAATGCTAATTCATGTTAGCAAAGAGATAAGTTAGGCTAATAATGTTGTAAAACATGCTAGCAACATGCTAATTCATGTTACCAACATGTTAAAATGTGTTAGTAACATGATAATTCATGCTAGCAAAGTGTTAAAAAATGTTAGCAACATGGTAATCCATGCTAACAGAGTGGTAAAACATGGTAGCAGCATGTTAATTCATGCTTGCGAAGTATTATATCATATCTGCAATGTGATTAAAATGTTAACATGCTAATTCATGATAGCAATGTATTAAATCATGTTAACATGCTAAAATATGCTAGCAACATGCTAATTCATCCTAGCAATTTGTTAAAACATGCTAGCAATGTGTTAAAACATGCTAGCGAAATGTTGAAATATATTAACAACATGCTAATTCATGCTAGTATAATGCTAATCATGCTAACAACCAACTAATTCATGCTAGCAATGTGCTAAAACAGGCTAGCGACTTTTTTAGTTTCTCTGAGCCTTCAAACTTTAAGATGTTCGATTTTTTTAAAAACTTTCAGACCAGGCTTTGTAAAGCCACCATCAAAGTTTGTCATCAAACTTTACTTATCTAGTTCATAACATAATACTGTAGGATCATAATCTAGTAAAGGTAGGATAGAAAACTTCAATAGTTTCCGCAAATAAAATAAAATAAAAATTTTATTATTATCACAAAAGGTGTATATAACAATTACCCAAGCTGGACTTGAACATTCACACAATAGTCTGTGGTCTTCAGAAAGTAGCTTTTTAGTTGATGAATGGAAAAAAATATAATCTTTATATACTACAGCTACATTATGGATTGAAGAATGAGCTTTGAGAGACAGAAGGATGAGATTATATAGCTTTCGGTTTTCACATTAAGATTGATTTAACGTTTTTCTTTAATGTTTATTCTTTTGAGCATGTGCTGAACGGCAGGGTTGTGGAGATTAAGGCTTCCCTGTCATCTCCCGTGTTGTCTGTGCAAACAAGTCGCAGAATGAACACCCCAAACAGGTGTGCGCTGACGCCGGATGTCGAACAGTCTGCCTCAGTCACATAGAGAGGCAAAAATAGAGCCAATCAATGTCCCGCATGGTTACAATGGGTTTGTTTGTTCCAAGTGCCAAGGCCTCAACATAAAACGAATTGCTTAAACTTTTAGTGTGTGGTTACATTATACTGCAATAAAATTTAATGATTGAATGAAAACTTAAATAAAAATACATTTAAATAAATATATAAACACATAAATCATAGATCCCAGATGCATTTGAGCGCCTCTCACATGAGAGGTGAACTTTTAAATCCTAAATAAAATAACAACGACATCTAATCAATTCAAATACAAAACAGAATGAATAAATTAATAAATGCTGATTGCTGCTAATCTGTTCATTAACCCAGACAGATAGACAGACAGAAATTGAAAGCAACTCAGGTGAAAGTGCTTGGAATTCTGTATGTAAAGGGTTGGAGAGTATGTGGTTGGATTGGTATAGGGAAGTTACTGCTGGCATGGACTATGAGGAGCAGCTTGTTCCCTGCTGATGTGGCTGAAGGAAGAGGGAAGAAACAGGAAGCTATTCGCAGCAAGACAGATGGATGCCCGTCCTGAGGAGATGCTCCTCTTCTACAGCACCTTCACTCATAAACTCTACTCACACAGAGTGGAGAATAGATCGGAAAGGAGGTGTGACACGTGCGATTTCTGTCAGGTGGAGTGAGAACGTTCCCATCGCATGACTTGAGAGAGCAGTGTCAGATCTGCATGGTGCCAGATTGTCAAGTGGCACAGCCAATCGTACTGTACATGCGTCACGTGTGCTTTATTAGGGTAGGGGTACACGCACACACACGTGCGCACCACATGACGTGTGTGTGGGCTTGAGGCGCAGTGATAGGCCTGAATCTCCGGCACCCTCACAGGTGTGTGCATCACCACAGTCGGATGCTCTCATCCACATGAGCGGCACATGAGAGGTGCAAACAGCTGTGTGGTGACTTGATTGCGAATGTGAACCGTGAGCGACGACAGAGCTAATGAGAATGTTTCTATCCAAGAATACATCTGAAATCAAATGTTGACCCTCACCTTTATCATGATTGGATAGACATCAGATACTTTTGTTGGGGAATTCATTATCCAATCAGATAAAAAGCTGCTACATTTGTGTTTGTTTTTTGCCGTGTCTAAATGTTTGAGCTAGCGCATACTACATGCTGGCTGCCTTCGGCACATTTAAAGTCTCATTTTGTCATGCTAACACTGTGCTGCACACTTTACGACATTAACAAATTCAGCAACACTTTACAATTTTAGCACACATTTTAAACTGAGAATTGATTCTTGACAACAGCCACCCTGGATGAACGTGGTTGGCTACTATCTGAGGCTAGTCTAGTCGCAAATTTAAATGGACAGTTTTCTAAAAATAAATACATTTATGAAGTACCCCCCCCCATGCTTGAAAAATAAAATGAATGCCTATGTATTACATAATAAAACAAACTGGAAACAGATATTTTGGAACACCAAATTTATTAGGAACACCATACTAATACTGTGTTTGACCCCCTTTCACCTTCAGAACTGCCTTAATTTTATGTGGCATTGATTCAACAAGGTGCTGAAAGCATTCTTTAGAAATGTTGGCCCATATTGATAGGATAGCATCTTGCAGTTGATGGAGATTTGTGGGATGCACATCCAGGGCACGAAGCTTCCGATCCACCACATCCCAAAGATGCTCTATTGGGTTGAGATCTGGTGACTGTGGGGCCATTTTAGTACAGTGAACTCATTGTCATGCTCAAGAAACCAATTTGAAATGATTCGAGCTTTGTGACATGGTGCATTATCCTGCTGGAAGTAGCCATCAGAGGATGGGTACATGGTGGTCATGAAGGGATGGATATGGTCAGAAACAATGCTCAGGTAGGCCATGGCATTTAAACGATGCCCAATCGGCACTAAGGGGCCTAAAGTGTGCCAAGAAAACAACCCCCACACCATTATACTGCCACCACCAGCCTGCACAGTGGTAACAAGGCATGATGGATCCATGTTCTCATTCTGTTTACACCAAATTCTGACTCTACCATCTGAATGTCTCAACAGAAATCGAGACTCATCAGACCAGGCAACATTTTTCTGGTCTTCAACTGTCCAATTTTGGTGAGCATGTGCAAATTGTAGCCTCTTTTTCCTATTTTTAGTGGAGATGAGTGGTACACGGTGGGGTCTTCTGCTGTTGTAGCCCATCCGCCTCAAGGTTGTGCGTGTTGTGGCTTCACAAATGCATTTTCAGTCAAAGTTGCTCTTCTATCAGCTTCAATCAGTCGGCCCATTCTCCTCTGACCTCTAGCATCAAAAAGGCATTTTCGCCCACAGGACTGCCGCATACTGGATGACTTTGTAAACCCTAGAAATGGTTGAAAATCCCAGTAACTGAGCAGATTGTGAAATACTCAGACGGGCCCGTCTGGCACCAACAACCATGCTACGCTCAAAATTGGTTAAATCACCTTTCTTTCCCATTCTGACATTCAGTTTGGAGTTCAGGAGATTGTCTTCACCAGGACCACACCCCTAAATGCACTGAAGCAACTGCCATGTGACTGGTTGATTAGATAATTGCATTAATGAGAAATTGAACAGGTGTTCCTAATAATCCTTTAGGTGAGTGTATATCTATGCTATGTAGGCTAACTAAAAACCAGCAAGAAAGAGAAATGCTTGATTTCACAACCTATAGACCAATTATGTGTTTGTAAACAGCGATGATGTTTTTATGGGCGGGGCCTTCCTGATTGCAGAAAATGACCATTCTGCAATAGCAGACTATGGAAGTCACGGAATAAAAGAATGAAAAAGTTCATTTCGAGTTTATATCTCCCAATTCTGACTTTTATTCTTGCAAATCCTAGTTTATATCTCACATTTCTTAGAGGGAAAAACACAACTGAGATATACTCGTTACTCTGTCTATTTTCCTCAGAATTTTACGTTTATATCCCACAATTCTGACTTTTCCCCCCGTTAGAATTGTGATATAAACTCACAATTGCGAATTATAAAGTCCGAACTGAGAGATATAATATATATTATATACTAGTATATGAACCATGTCATTTAAAAGACAATAATGGTCATTGTAACACATTTTAAACTATATAAATCATAACGTGATTTTGAAGGAATTATAATCAAGCACTAAAAAAAATGCCTAAAGGAGATACAGTGGACTTGATTTCACCCATCACAATGAAATTCCAAAATGTTGTTTTGGACCCCATTGACTTTCATTATGAGCGAAAACATGATCTTCTTTTGTGTTCTGCAGAAGAAAGACAGTCATACTCTTCATACATAGAACAACATGAAGGTGAATATTTGTTGATAGGATTTTCAGGATTTAAAACCTGAAATGCAGATGAGTTTCTCGTAATGTGCGTTTGACTGTATTTATGACTTACAATCCTGATGGATCTAGAAATCAGATCATGGCAATTGTTGTGGTAGAATTGTGCTGCATTTGCTCATTCACATTTTAGGCCTTTGATCCTTTACAGCATGTGACAAAAGGTCAGATGATAGTAAGATATTTCACTTGTACTGAGTAATAATGGTGGAGTCTCAGCATAAACACCAGATCAAACACCACATATTATAATCACTAACCACAACTCCAAGGTCCCTTTTACACCTGGCATTAGGTGATCGGCTCACAATCGAACAGCACTGACCACATGAAAAGCCAGGTGTAAATACAACCAAGATGCATTGTAATCGGATTGATCAAACCACATTTGGTGGAGATCAAGGACAGATTCTGACCACATTTTTTGAAGGTGTAAATGCTAATGTGTTTTTCCTTGCATTTCTTTTGCAATGCAAAAAAAAATAAAACAACAGGTACACACTTTGGAATTATCTCTCAATGTTTCTGGCATTCTGTTTTGCACAAATGATCGAAATGCATTCAAAGCCAAAATATAAAATCCAGCTAAAGAATATCCACATATCTGAACACAAATTGCATGTCAATTCCAGGTGTAATGGGGATCGGCAGGAACAACTCTCAGTACTGAGCGCAGGTAAAAATCCCTCCTGTAGCCAGATGGGCTTCACTATTACACATAAAACACAAATCCTGTGCCCGCATGGTCACAACAGAAGTGCGATGGGACATCTATTGCCACAGAGAGAGCGCAGTGATGGATAGAATGAAAGAAAAAAGACAGAAAGAGACAGAAACAGAAGGAGGGGGGCTGTGCGCTACAGCTGGCATGGAATTTACAGCGCCAGTCGCCAGTGTTGCAGAGCTCCTTAACAACTTCACAGGCTGCAGAGAAGAGCTTTAAAGTGTCCACATGGCCTCTGCAGCAGGGCTTTAGAAGGGTTCTGCTCAACTCCTTCCACCAGCTGCTGCTGGGGACACCAGCGCGTCTGTGTGTGTGAGAGAGACAGAAACAAATCTGTGCAGAAGAGAAAGGGTGTCAGAGCGGAGAAAAACCAGAGTGAGAAAGTGATTAAAAAAATTAAATGCATTAAAGTTAATGTTAAGAAAGCAAATATGTCTAACTTTACCTTAAGGGAGGCTTTCATATAAGAGCTGCTGACTTTATGTTTACAGAAGTTAAAACTTACACATTCAAGTGTATATATATATATATATGTTTCAATTAAGTAGGCCAAAAATAACATTTGGTGCATGTTCAATTTTAAGTAAATTAAGTTAATCAAACACAATTCTTTTCAACCACTTAATCCATTTAAGTTGAGACTACATAAATGCTAAAACTAGGAACAGAATTTCCCCCTTCCAATCCTGCTTTGCACAGTGCTGGATGGAGAGAATAAGATGACAAAATTGAGATACATGATAACGCTTAATGTTCTTTTATGTTTATATTTAAAAGAGTTTCTAGTATGTTTGTGCGGGTTGCCATTGTGGCGAAGTGTAGAACATGTGTTTGGGTTAAGGACCTGCTAACAACAAGTGAAGTTGCTTTAATAATAAACATTTAATAACTTTGAGCATGCAATGGATGTAACAAAACCATTTAGTGAAGAATTTGTAGCAGTTATTCTTGTTAGATTATATTTGTAAAACTTATCAATTGAACTGGATTACATAAATTTTTGTTCGATAATATAATTTTAGGATAATTGAATTTAATAGTTTTGGACAAAATTAAGAATATTAACCTGATTCAACTAAATGGCACTGAATTAACCTTATGTAAACTTAAGTTTACTGACATAATGATAAATGCAACATAACCCAGTTATATGGAACCTGTTGACATAAAAAAGTTAAGTAAATCTAACGCGTTAATTTTTGTGTGTGGATGTATATATATATATATATATATATATATATATATATATATATAAAAATAAAAAAACAATGTATATATATATTTATAACAACACCTGATTTGGTAGCACTGGGGGGGGGATTTAATCATAAAATGACTTGATTTACATTTATAAGTGCAGTAACTAATAAGTAACAATAATAATAATTCCTGGAAATGCACATTTGACAGTAAAGCACTGCGCTTGAATTGAGTTGCAGATAAAATTTACTTTTATTAACAAAAGAAACATGTAAAAACTTAATTTTCATAGATGAAATTTAAAAATACATATATTTGGGCATCAAATTAAAAATACAATTTAAATTCAATAATATTTAGAGCTTTGAAGCGCTTGAATTTCACTTTTAAAAAGAGAATGAAAAATGAATGTAAAAATATTCTGCCACAATACCATGATTACAGTTAGCGTTACAATAAATCCATGGTGAATGTTGATGATTGGTGGACTGAAAATCCTTCTATAACTTGTTCATTCACAGCTAAATGTTTCCCAATGAAAGGATTGTTTAGACTAAATCATGTTGAAGAGGGAACAAGCAGTCGATTCATTAAATGATAAGATTTTTGTCAAAAGGTTGCAGGCTTGACTTCCAGCGGCATTTGCCGTGGCAGCTCAAATGTGGTTTCGTTCCACTTTTGTTTCATTTGTGGTTTTATGTTTTTCATATGCAACAGAAATAGCAGCTCTTATCAGTTGAAAAATGTGACCATTTGGTTGCTGTCTGGAGCCCTGTAATATATATATAATAATATATACATATTATTATTATTATTATTATTATAAGATGAATGTTTTCTGGTGTATCATCATAGGCTTGAGTTGATGGGATTCCTTCACACAGCCTTGTGAGGGGGAGATTTGAGGTAATGTTTCCTTGCTCTTTTCATTCTTTGCTCAAATGTTCTCCTCTCACCGGGGTCTCAGATGTCCTTTACAGAGCATATTTCAGTAGTCTTATGACAAAAGAGGGTTTGCGGGGATCAGAGTGTATTCCCACCATCTCTATGCAAGCCCGGGCCACATTCACTGTGGACATTAGCATTTCAAGGAGTCTCTATTAGCGATGGCAAGAAAAGCTTCTCTCTGTGGGGGGAGATCCATTTTGTCCTCTTTTCCAACATCTGTTCTAACCTACAGAGCCAGAAGGGGAACTAGATAATGCCAAAGAGGCTTTTGATTTACAGTAATGACACCACTGACCAAGTTTCTGTGAGGAGAAGGGGGAGCAATGGAATAAGAGACAAAAACAATTTTGTGCTATCTGTAATGAGACAATATATTTAGTTCTCTCAGGAAAACATCAGAGGTTTGTTTCCCACCATATATTCAATAGGAAAAGACGCTGTATTTTTAAAGTTTTTAAAAGAATAGCAACAATTTTTTTTCTTGTAGAACTTGTTTAAACTGTATACAGTCTGGACAGTCTTTGATATAAGAACAGGATAAACAGATATATGAAAGGAGAGAGAGAGAGAGACAATTGACAAGACTTTGGGGCTTGATCCTCGGCCCATCTGCCCTGTCCTTGCAGTCTGCCGTTCAGGCTGGACTGAACTGGATGGCAGGAGGTCCGCTACTCTCACAGACGCTGCGTGAAGCTATAAACCCCTCATGCACAAGGATCATGAGCTCAGCCATTACACACAGCCTGAGCGGCCCACTGTTGACACTGAGGGGACTCAAGACTGGACAAACAGGTGACTGGACAAGCTGTGACCTATAATATGAGATGATAAACTTGTAACAACATACTTCCAATTAGTGGAAATATATGGGTAACACTTTATTTTGTTGATCCACTTTAGACATTCTGTAAGTAAATTTGCGACTACGTGTGAAATAACTTAGTCTAATTTTTTATTTTGATGCTCCCCAACAGACATATACTGATTATAAGTCACTTTGCATCTACATGTCAACTGTTTTTTTACCAACCCAAACCCTGACCTAACAGTCTACTAAAACTCTAATGAGAGTTAGTTGACATGTAATTGCAAATGTTCCTAGTAGAAGAGGCCCATCGAAATAAAATTTAGCCACTAGTTGACTTTTTATTAATTGTTAACTTTAAAAGTGAATTGCAATAAAACTAAGGTTTTAAAAAAAAATTAGGATAATTATAGATAGTCTGGACAACAAAAAGCTGTTGAATATTTCCATAATTATTGCATAGAGTGAAAAAAAATACATCTCACTGAGCAAACATTGACCATACACACACACACACACACACTCACTCGTTTAATTTGCTCCAGATGAATATTGTTGGTGTTACAGGGCTAAAATTTTGCTGTGGAATTGGACGTATTGCGCATAATTTTGCTCATTCTCTCAGATTTTGTGCTCACACCCAATGTGTGCACACATAAAGCCTCCTCTCAGTGCTAAATTGAGTTCTTTTTCGCTGCTTACGGCGCTTAAATAGTCAAATTCACATAAAATAATGTCAAAATGTCGCTTTTGGCGAGTATTCACATAAACACAGTCAGTTATGTTTTAAATGAACTTAAACAGTTGAGAAAGAAAACGCATGTGTAACAGTATAATGGATCCGTGAATCAGGTCTTGAAGCAGCCTATATTCCTGCTGCCAAATTATGAGATGATATTAAAAATATCTATATGCCAGTTTCTTCCCATGGTATTGATGTCAAAATGGTGGCCAGTGAAAATGCTGAGTGGCTAGTAACTCTGGAAAAACACAATACTGTATATATATCATATATATATACCCTATACACACACATATATTTATAATATATATATATATATATATATATATATATATATATATATATATATATATATATATATTGATATAATCACACATCATTAAAAATAAACTTCTCACAAAAGGTAAGATCAGAGACTTTTCCCATCAGGATTTACTGAATAGGCTATGGCCCAAAAGCCTGGTGTGTCCTGTGTTCTTCTGTCTTTAATTTAAATGCATGCAGTTGGCCACAAGCTTGTAGTTCAAAACAGATTTTGTGAAGATCACAAAATTCTGTGTAACTAAATTTGGAAATAACTTAAGTGGAATTAAATGATTATGAAACATAAAACAGAATTTTTGTTTCTGAATCATCATGTTTCATGGCTTTATCAAACAAGTTTTACAATGTGATGTAATCAAACTGAGCCTATTGAGTTATAGGTTTGGGCCACCTGCACTGACCACCTGGCTGCTTTGTTTAGGGATTTCATTGTTGTGGGCTGTGGGCGTACAATTCATGCTCTCTATTTTAGACAATGAACTCACTCTCTCACTCACTCGCATTTTCATCTCTAGCGATTCTAAGAAGAAACATGTGACCTGTCCATGCCAGGCCAGGTGCCATCTTATCTAACCGTGGTGCAGCACTGCAATTATTTTCCCCTGTGTGGTCCAGACGTAAAACCATCAAGTGAAAAACATCACTTCTAATGATTATCTTAGGTGTTATTCTAGAGCTACAGCACACTAAATCTGCGTGTGAGACATTATCTGTGCTTTGAATAATCAGAGCCAGAAAAGTGGGGAAAATACTTCCCACCTGTAGTCTCCACAACTTGCTTTACAGCTTACCGAACAGAGCACGATACACACTTTACATAAAAAGTTTTATGTACATAAAAGTATATGTATACTTAAGTATTTTTAAATGCAGTAATGGACAGAAAACTGAGCATCACATCTTTGACCTAGATAATAAGCGAGCCATTATGCAACAATAAATGTTTTAAACAGTAGAATGTGTGGTGCATGTGAGTGCCGTCTAGTTATCATCTTAGAAATAAGTGATTATTTTCTACAAAAATGTCTTATAGGGATTCTATTATGCAAAATGCACTTTTATAAGGTGTTTAATGTGTGTCCACAGTGTGTGTAAACAACCAGTCTATAACGGTAAAAAATCCCCCCACTCCTTTTTATAATCCCCATAAATCATAAACGGTGTCTCCAGACGAGTAGTTCCAGATTTCCCCAACTCTTACGTAAGAGTAGGAAGAAGCCCCGCCCCGCCCCGCCCAAGTCCACCATGTTTATCTCCTCACCAGAACAGCAGCATTCAAGTAAAAAATGTATTTTTATTAAAGCTACTAAAGTTATTCAATCAAGCGCAGTGAGTGATTTTCTAGTTTGTTTTTTTTAGGAACTGTATATTACACTGTTGTCACTTTAATACACAGATCTAATATACACAGACATAACTGACTGTGTTTGTGAACTTTGTGTATTTTTGACATAACCTTGTGTGTTTTGACATTTTAAGCGCAATAAGACATGTAAGAGAAACCGGTTTAAAACTCACGTGACGCGCTGCCATACACGTGCTTCAGGTGTGTGCGCACAGAAAACCATATTTCAGAAGTTTAAACTGATATGGCTTTAAAACAGAAATTAAATTGCAATGTCATGTGAGCGTGACTGCGACGGAGATCAAAACCAAATAGATGTTTTTTTTTGCTTTTTTGGCTATAGGCTCCGCCCTCTTTTGTAAACGGGGGCGGGGAGCAGCAGCTCATTTGCGTTTAAAGAAACATGTGTGAAAACAGTCTGTTTTGCGTCCACTCAAAAATGGGTATTTATGGTGTAATAAATGATCTGTGGAGTATTTTGAGCTGAAATTTCATAGACACATTCTGGGGACACTTGATGCATAATAGTTCCCCGTTAAAGATATCAAAATGGACAATTCTTGTTAATTTATAAGTAATTGCAGTGTTTATTTTAAATGATTTATCCACGCGTATCATGCGTATGTCCCCTCGTAATCTTTTTTCAAAATATGTTCAAGTGACATCTCTTCTCTGATGATGTATTTACTGGCGCAAGGGTGGGGCAAGCTGTCACTCACATGAGATCACAAGACCCGCCCTACATGTTTCCTTATTCAAGAAGCCGTTTCACTCAGAAATAATGTCTCAGTAGGAAAGGCAAGACGATTTTAACTTTTGACGTCTGATCCAATATCAAGTCAAAATACCAATTGGCATACTAATATATATATATATATATATATATATATATATATCAAAAGAGTAAGATGTTAGCATGCTATTCCGTGAATGCAAACACACACACACACACACACACAGTTAAAGACACATGCTTCCATATGCGCCCACAAACACACACGCATACGGATGACCAGATGGGCTTCAATACTAAGGCTTAGTTTAATGACAAAGAACCCTCAATCTGCACAACATGGGTGGATTTAGCTATCATTTTAAAGTCCATCTGCGAGACGTTTGACTTCCGATCACAATGCTTCCTTGTTTAAACCTAAAAAAGAGCACAGACCCTCAAAGCCTTGTTTATCTGTGAGTACGCACGTGCATTTTAAGTACTGAACGTTTGTCCAAGAAGATGTGTCATGCCTTTAGCCCTGCAGCCACTTCCTAACATGTGATATGTCACCACGAAGCGTTTATTTATCGAGCCTGCTGCAGCCCGGGCCGGTCGGGTAGCAGAGAGAGAGACAGATAGACAGACTGACAGCGAGGAGATAGACTAGCTACCTATTTATAGCCCCGGCCATCTGCAAAAGCTCCCTCTTGTCTTTGGTCATCCTGTTCACAAAGGCTGGGAGGCAGATTCCAGCAGCAGCCGCTCCATTCACTATTCATTCCAGGACCCGGCAGCTCCATATGGATCCGGCCCACTGCTGGGCCCAGGCAGGCTCTGTTTTTTCCTTGGGATTGACATGGTAATGGAGCTGCGGAGGAAGGAGCTGTTCTGAGATCAGATGAGAGCAGCGGCCCCCTACGCCCGGCTCTTTCCTCCACAGCTCCCAGGTCAGCCCTTTCACCCCTTCCGGCCACCCAACCGATCTGGGAGCACTATGGGCATCTGTGAAAGGCTAATGACAGGCTTTTATGTTTGGCCTGCTTTATTATAGCCCCACTAACCCTGTCTGTCCATCCAAGCTGTATGTTGCACAGTGCAGCCGGGCGTCTGGAGCATCCCTAAAAAAATTATCTCAGGCCCACTGAATCTATTATACGCCATATAGAAAAATGATGAATTGCTCTGTCTGGCATGAGATCTTCTGAGATGAACAGAGCAAGGTGTATATCAGGAAGTACACAGCGTTCTTAATTGTTCTGTCATTGTTTGCTCACCCTCCTGTTGTTTCATACCTGTGTGACTTATTTTCTTCTTCATCATTTTTCAACAATTTAATTGGCTACTTTTATTCAGCAAGGATGCATTAAATCTATCGAAGTGATTGTTTTATGTTGTTATAAAAAATTTATAATTTTTAAAAAAAAAAATTCAAATCAACCCTGTTCTTTTTAACATCCTATTCATCATCCATTCATCAAACAACAACACAAAGTGTGATAACGATAATCTCTTTGTCTGTCTTTTATTGTAGTACCGAAAGCAACAACGCGCAATTCACCTCAGATCTTCGAAATAAATCAAATGAAACAAGAATCTTCAAAGTGTCAACTTGTTGTGAACAGACAAGTGTATTCTATGACAAAGAATATGATATATGACAAATGTTTCAGTAACTCAGTATGCATTTTCCATAATGTTAAAATGGTGTAAAATTCTTGAATTTTATTATCTAACTGTGAGGAGGACCAGGCCAGGATTTTCTCTCGTCCTTCACTGTTGTCGCTCCTCTTTTATGCTTCCGGAGCATAAAAGAGATACGAGATACGAGACCGGTGTGCCGCGCAGCTGACGCTCATTATCACTTGTGCCGTTCCCTCACGGCTCTCGCCCGCCCTTCTCGTCACACTTATATATCTCATAATTCTGACTTTTCTCAATATTGCGAGTTTATATCTCATAATTCTGACTTTTCTCAATATTCCGAGTTTATATCTCATAATTCTGACTTTTCTCAATATTGCGAGTTTATATCTCATAATTCTGACTTTTCTCAATATTGCGAGTTTATATCTCATAATTCTGACTTTTCTCAATATTGCGAGTTTATATCTCATAATTCTGACTTTTCTCAATATTGCGAGTTTATATCTCATAATTCTGACTTTTCTCAATATTCCGAGTTTATATCTCATAATTCTGACTTTTCTCAATATTGCGAGTTTATATCTCATAATTCTGACTTTTCTCAATATTGCGAGTTTATATCTCATAATTCTGACTTTTCTCAATATTGCGAGTTTATATCTCATAATTCTGACTTTTCTCAATATTGCGAGTTTATATCTCATAATTCTGACTTTTCTCAATATTCCGAGTTTATATCTCATAATTCTGACTTTTCTCAATATTGCGAGTTTATATCTCATAATTCTGACTTTTCTCAATATATAATTCTGACTTTTCTCAATATTGCGAGTTTATATCTCATAATTCTGACTTTTCTCAATATTCCGAGTTTATATCTCATAATTCTGACTTTTCTCAATATTGCGAGTTTATATCTCATAATTCTGACTTTTCTCAATATTGCGAGTTTATATCATAATTCTGACTTTTCTGAATATTGCGAGTTTATATCTCATAATTCTGACTTTATAACTTGCAACTTTATATATTATTTCATGACAAAAAAGTCAGAATTGTGAGATAAGAACTCGCAATAACCTTATTTGTGTGTGTAACATACTTGTTAGTATTCCAAAGTATCCTTAAGTATTTACATTAAGTTACAAAACTTAACGAAATACGTTACCAATTACTTTTTAAAGCATGTATTTTGTAATCTGTAGTGAAATATATTTTTAAAGTAACCTACCCAGCCCTGTCTACGTATACAACATACCATATTGTGATGCAGCATTTTATCTATGAAAAATGCATATATATTTTTTCCCCTTTTGATTCCAGCTACAACATCCATCATGACGTGAATGTATAATAAAGTGGTTATTCAAAGTTGTTGAACAGACACACTGGTGAAACTGCACTGGGCTGCGAGCACAGGGATCTGAGAGTGTTACGATCCTCTTAGTGTGTAAGAGCTCAGACATGGAGTGGCAGGGAACAGCACATGTGTCACAGCTTACATCCCCTTCCCTTTCTCAGATCCCCTTTCACACACTCACAGGTCAGCGTGGCGGAGCAGCATGGATCAGCCCATCAGACACGGGGCCCTCAGGACAGCCGCTGTATTAGGGGCACCGTGCAGCGCACAGACTCTGCCAAGACCATCACTGTCAACTTGTCTTTGTCGCCTGATCTGGCCCCACTGCTACCACTGGACATTGAACAGCTTTTAAAGAGGCCCTTGAAATTCCTTAGTGGCTAATTAGCATATCATGAATAATTCATAGGGACGTGGGGGTGGGGAAGGTGTAGAACCAATGATGAAGAACAGCACCTCTATCAGTGTGCGCACAGCCCATCCTATTCCCGAGAGTCGGCCCCTCGATAAAGCACACTGCAGAGGAATCAATACAGCATGACATTAGCCTGCATTGATGCGCTTCTGACCCCATATGTTATTTGCCACAAATATGGCAAGGAGGGGTTGAAAATGACGCATCTAGTAAATCAATATGAATTAAAGCCTAGAATTAATCGGGTACTAACTGAGTTGTCCTTGCTACTTTGTTTTGCGAGAAATATATTACTGTCCTCTTGTTCAGTGACACAATTGCAGTAATTAAATAAACAGTTCACCCCCAAATGAAAATGACATAATATTTTACTCACCCTCATGCCATTCCAAACCTGCAGGACTTACTGTACTTTCATCTCTGGAACACACAAAATAAATACATTTAGAATAATATTGTGATCTATGAGCACAATAAAAGTGTTTAATGCGCTTTATTCCGAGTGTTCTAAGGTCATGTAATAATTAAAGGTCGGAATGCACTACATGATTTTTGTCTGTAGATCTGAGTTGACAGATTTTGCAGAAAATCGCATCGCCTATGATTCCCTCCAATGCCAAAAATATTTGATATTTTGAGCTGATTTGTTCTAAATTATTTAGTGTTGTAAATGATTAATGTTCTAAATAATTTAGCAGTGTACGAAGCCTAGTATTTTAGTATTGAGTCTGGTATTGTACCACACAAGAATGAACCTCATTGGCAAACATTCTTGAGCTACTGTTTACCACAACTGACGTGAGAGTTGAGGAATGTTTATATGTGAATAACAGCCATATGCGTTAGTTTTTTTATCTCTTTGTGAACTTTTTGTGAGCAGCTGTCAATGGAGGGACAGAAATCTCTCAGATTTCATCAAAAATAGCTTAGTTTGTGCTCCGAAGATGAACAAAACTCTTAAGGGTTTGGAAAGACATGAGGGCGAGTAATTAATGACAGAATTTTCATTTTTTGGGTGAACTATCCCTTTAAGACCATTAAAAGACCACTAAATATTTTGCCTTTTTTGGCTTGGCCCATTTATCTTATTTTATTATTATTTTTTTTTTCCTCAGGAGTGTAGATTCATAGGCCTATCTGTAAATGCCACATTCGAAGCTGTTAATCACTAACTATAACAAATCGAAATGTCAGCATTCTGCAGCATATGGCTGTAAAAACTATAAATTCCAGACGAAATGGGATAACCTTTCAGAGGTGAGAACTCAATGTGCAATATCCAGAAGCAGAATTATGACATTATTAAGAAACTAAATGTTGTGAAAATCATCTGCTAATGTCTATTGCAGATATAGATATTCATACATGTGAATTACTAAGTAGTAGATGCTCTCAAGTGTTCACGGACCGGATTTGACCGCTCCAATATGGCAGACGGATTATATATAGCAGCCCACAGAAACCGACACTAATGTGACATGTGTATATACATCTATGCGTACAAGTACTTCTTTCAGGAACTGTCATGGGTGAGCCAAAGACTTCCCCAGTTCAAAATTTCACAGAATCAAGTCATACAAGTTTGAATTGACCTTTTTTTTTTTGTTTTTTGCAAACTATCCCTTTAAATTGGTCTACATACAGCCGAATGTACTGCTAATAACAAAAATAAAAGAAACAAATTATTTAAATAAAATGTAATCTTATAGCCGATGAACCTCTGGGAATGTTCTTTTAATGTTTTCACTGTAAATATGGTCATTTATAGATTTTGTTATAATGTTATAATTACATATGTGTTTCTAATAATAAGAGGTCAATAATTTTATCCCCTTAAAACTTATCTTTGATTACCAAAATTACATATTTAAATGAATATGCAAATTAGCCCCGCCTCCACTCACTCACACCAGCTCAGAATACCTGGTCCACTTTACTGTAATAAACGCTACACAACATCAAGTGAAAATACCGCTTTAATTCTGTCATAAATGTTTTGAACCAGAAATTTGATTCAGAAAAAGTGGAAGAGCAAATTATACGGGGTCGTCTACAAGTCGATGTATCAGAATGGTAATGTGTTTTACTTTTATGTAGTCTATCTCTCTCTGCAATATCGGACACATTACGCTAATTACCATGATTAGCCTTTTGCTTGACTACGTTATCAAACAGCTAATAATGTGTTTCTAATGTTAAACAAAGCATGTTCTCATCTCGGAGTCAGAAACAGCTGCCTTCTG
Organism: Opsariichthys bidens; assembly: GCA_037194245.1. Lineage (NCBI taxonomy): Eukaryota > Metazoa > Chordata > Actinopteri > Cypriniformes > Xenocyprididae > Opsariichthys > Opsariichthys bidens. Next base: position 6,318,773 of record CM074286.1, on the reverse strand, counting down.
AAAATTTGTATCCTTAGACACGTTTTGAACAACTTCAGTGGAGAAAGCATAGTTCCTCAAAACATCGTAACGTACATCATATACATAATTCATAATAAATTGCTAAATGTATCCGATTTTTCATATCAACAGAAAAATATCCTGGCTTCTCTCGAGACTCCCTTGCTTCGGAGCGGTTATAGTTAATGATATGCTAAAGACCGCCCCCACATTGACGCGATTGGTTACGAGGTAGTTTGTGCGTTTTTGAGACTTTTTTTCGTTGCAGTTTTAATAAAATACTCAGCGATGGTGTTGATTTATGAATTTGCACATGGTTTATCGTAAAGCATATTAAAAACACCACACAGAAATATAAACAACATTAAAAACTTGATTTTTCATCACGGTTATTTGGTAAGACAATTCACCCTTCGCTGGGAGTTTGATTGACAGGTGATCTGACCAATCATAACCCTGAATTAGTACATTAACGTTGGTGAACTTGAAAAATTGTGTGTACTCACGTCTGAAAGAACATTCCTTCTGATGTTCATTCATGTTTATTTGATGCTATAAATGAACTAGTATGAAGAGATGATCGGTTCACGAGGAGCTACAGCGATCTGTCACGACACATTAAAGAGACGCTAGACGCTATTTATTGTTTAAACTTCTTTAAAATGACAAAATCTGAAATTTGAAACTTTGTTTCATATCAAAAGTAACCTGCTTTGTCTTATCTGTTGACGTGTTGTCAGTGTCCTCTTTGCTCTGGGATGTATTTTTCACTGCGTGAGAACATGATGTGTGGCGTGAGAGCGCACGGCTTGTTGCGAAGGGTCAATTGCAATTACCATGTTTTTACTAAAGCATTTTTACAGTTGTTTTTTTTTCTGTAAAAACTACCATTTTTTCTGTAAATACAAATATACATATATATATATATATATATATATATATATATATATATATATAATTTTTTACAGTGCATGGGGGCCATTATATCCTGAAAAGTTCTGAATCTGAAGATGAGCACAAACAATATGTAGTTAAAATCAGAGAAGGGTTCATTTTACTGGAGGGCTTAAAACAACAGCGTTACCTGTTGAATGTAATCCCCGACCCACATGAAATATTGGCACGCAGCCATGATATCTTTCTTCAGTGAATGCGGAGCCGTGCTGCTACCACAACACTGCAGGGAGAACCCAACTGCTCGAGCCCTCGCTGTAAAAACTCTCACCAGCCAATGTGAAGACACTTGATATTCGTACAATAATATTCTTACAACCAAATTAGTGGTGTTCAGAAAAGATCTGAGATCTTAAAGTTCCTATAGTACTGCACATACTGACCATCAATCATCTGAAGAATACTTCCCGTGTTCCTCAAGTGTTTTTATAACCCTAGAACACTAGAAATCTTCTCTGAAAAACATAACAGTGCTATGACATTACAGTGGATCACTAAAAGTCCAATGATTAATGTTCTGTTTGTTCCCCGCACAAAGCACATCCCTGACATTTCTGTTTAAAACCCTGCAATTTATTTCCATCTTAATACTCCAATCAGTCACAATAATGTACAATCGAACTAAACGGTGAGTTCTTGTTGCCTAAACAACATCAGGTTATTAATTCTCCATCTTAATCATCAGTTTCAAGGGGCAGCTGACATATTATTAAATATTTAGTACAGATAAATGGCTTTGATTTAGAAAGCCTGCTGAAACGTCCAGTCTCTAGGTTCAATGCAAACCTAAACCTAAAAGCTCTAAATAATCCCTCATATTCTGACATAAAAATGTTTTTTTTTCATATAGAGTCCAGAAATAACATTCTTGATGACCGTGAGAGCAAAACTTTACACAAAACCCCAGACCCCTCACTTGTCTAACATTCTCTCCAACTTTAATAATAGTGAGAGAAACTAATTCCCCATCGACTCTCTCTTCCCTGTGAGCTATATAAAGAGATGAGATTGAGTAAGAGTCCAGTGACTGAGAGCAGAAGCCAGTAGGGAAGTGGCTCACAAGAAAAACTAAGTCTTCGCAATCCAGCGCAGAGGCTCTAAAGCGAAGAAAGCGAATAAAATCAGGCAGTTTGAGTGGCACAAGCTACCACAAAAACCAAAAAGTTGCATGTCCATACAGTATCAGATAGTCTCAGGCAGTTTCAGATCTCCCAAATACTCTCAATTCCCTTGTGACATTGAAGACTTGGGTGTTTGGACTGAGAAAGGAGCCTTTTAGGATTTCTCTTCCTCAATAATGCACTACTGGTTTCCTTTATACTTCTACTTATGAGGACAGATACATTTTATTTGATCAATTTTATTGTCTATTCTATTTATATGGCTTGTCATATTAAAGGAATAGTTAAGCCAAAAATTTAATTTGATCATTTAAAGGCACAATATGTAAGATTTTTGGATTCAAATATCCAAAAACCACTAGAACAATGTTATATATTTTGTCAACTTGTGTACTTAAATTATTATTTTTTTTTTTTTCATCATTTAGCAGACACTTTTATCCAAAGCGACTTAGCAGTTAGAGGTTAGATGTCTTGCTCAAGGGCACTTTAGTCATGGTATCGAAGGTGGAGAGAGTGCTGTTTATTCACAATCCCCACTTTCAATTCCTGCCGGCGTGGGAATCGAACCGGCAACCTTCAGGTTACAAGCCCGACTCCCTCACCACTAGGATACGACTACCCACATGTTTCCAAGAAAACACATGTTTAACCAGGACTGTGCATCGCCCACGTTATCCTCGATTTCCGGCTTTATTTTGTAGAATACCATGGAAACATTCATTTTCATTTTCATCATTTAGCAGACGCTTTTATCCAAAGCGACTTACATGGGGAGCGATTAGGGGTTATGTGTCTTGCTCAAGGACACTTTAGTCATGGCATCGAAGGTGGAGAGAGTGCTGTTTATTCACAATCCCCACTTTCAATTCCTGCCGGCGAGGGAATCGAACCAACAACCTTCAGATTACAAGCCCAACTCCCTCACCACTAGGCCACGACTACCCTATATCCCTACATTCAAAGACGCTTTAATATATTTTGTGTTTTATTGAACAAGTGAGCAACTGTTTGGATACACTCATCGACAGAAAACTCATCATGTTATATAGCTCAACACAGTAAGTTTTATTGTTTAAATGTCGTTTTCTTGATTTACCGTTCCTAATATCGACCTATCTTACTGCAGTGTGCAACAAGAGTCTCATAGTAGCTGCTGAGCGAACGTACAGAGTAGCACTATAACAACTTTCAACTCAAATGTATCTAATATGATAAACAGTGCTGCGATTGTGTCATAATAAAAGCTGTTCTCGAGCCGTGTGTCTCACTCGTCTATCATAAGCAATCGTTCCAGCGGCCTCGTTCCGCTTCAACGTTTTTCAGCTCTGCTTCATACTACAGTAATGTTAATAAATCTTACATTAGCTCATCCATGAATATGATTTCTGCCCATTCGATTATTTTCCACCAGCTGTAGACGTGAAGACGCAAAATCAAGGCGTCATCAAGCTACGCCTTTGAATAAGCGACCTCTAGTGGCAAAAATTAGATATTGTGCCTTTAACCCTTTCGCACGAAAATTTAAAATATTCTGGCTGAGCACCCAGCATGAGCTTTTCAAGCTGACCGTTATTTAGAAGGTATGGCTTTATTGTTTCCATGGTGACGCGTCATTGCTTGACACGTGACACGCGGCAGCCATAATAGCGCTGTATGACTGATGATCTGCTTTTATTTCATTTTTCCTTTTTTATTCAAAATATTCACAATTTGTTAACTGATATTCTGATTGCCAAATATGTGCAAGTGGATGTGTTTTACTGTTTAAACGCCTTCATAATGATCGCGTTAGCTGCGCTTCACGCTCAATGGGCGCCGACATGTTAGTTTGCACCACAGTACAGAGAATTGCATCTGGTGGATATTCAACACGTGAATTCATACAATTCTCCCGAAATACATGAAAGTAAGAGAACCGGTGAACTGAGAGAAGAAGAGAGTAAACTTTAAAGTTACTTACACAATGTGTATCTGATATGAATAAAACGTGCTGTCTAATTATTATGGAAATGATTGTTATTGCCACTTCCATAGACGTCAGTGTGTATTTTACAAACTCTAAATGTATTGTTAGTGTCTAAATTTAAAATAATTTAAATGTAATAAAAAAAAAAACATCTAAAATGTTGTGAATATTTTTTTTATTTTTTTTTTTTTTGCTTTTTTTTTTTTTTTTTTTTTTAAAAAAAAAACAAAAAAAAAAAAAAAAAAAAAAGGGAACTTTATGACAAGGGCCTACTCACACCCTAGCTTCAATTCAAAAATTTTTTTTTCAAAAATTATTTTGAAAAACTTTTACTTTTATTTTATTTTTATTTATTTATTTTTATTTTTTTATTTTATTATATTAAAAAATAAAATAACTCCATAATAAAATAAAATAAACAAAGAAAACCAAAAAAGTTTCCTTTTCGGCCAAAAAAAAAAAAATAAAAAAAAAAAATTTTTAGATTTATTTTTTTCAATGTATAAACTCGCAATTGCGACGATTTTGCGAGTGAAGTAGTGAATGAATTGTGAGATGAAGAGTGATTTGAAGTGTTATAAAAGAGAATGAAGAGATTAAGTGAAATAGTTAATTGTGATGAAGTCAAAGTCAGAATTGTGAGAGAAAAGTCAAGTTGTGAAGTATGAGAAGAAAGTCACATGTGAGATAAAGTATAAATTATAATGAGTTATAAATTATTTTTAGTTAGTAAGTTTATATTGAAGATTGTGATGTGAAGTATAAATTCAGAATTGTGAGATGAAAAAAAAGTTAGAAAAGAAGAATGTGATTGAAGAAAAAGTGAGATATTGAGATGAAAAGTTGAACAAAGTGACACATTTGTGAGTTATAAAGTCAGAATTGTGAGATGAAAAAGAGTCATTTGTGAGTAAAGTGAGAATGAGTTGAAATGTGAATTGAAAATTTGTGAGTTATTGTGTTCAGAATGATGTGATATTAAATATAAAATAAAATTAAAGTCAGAAAAGTCAGATTGAAAAATGAAATTCACAATGTTAATTCACACAATCACACAACTAACTACTTCATAAATCACACTTTTTCATTTCTCACATGACTTTTTTTTTTTTCTCGCAATTGTGAGTTTATATCACACATAATATGAGAAAAAAAAGTCAGAATTTGTGAGATGAATAGTTGCAATAATCCTCTCTCTTTTTTCAGTGGCGGAAACGGGCTTCCACAACAACCCTCACAGTAATAATAACAATAATAATAATTTCTACACAACTGCTCTGAACTCTTTGATCTTGTAGTCTGTAGTAAGTGTTCACAATACGAATCTACCATTAAATAGCTTTAAAATAGAACAATTATGAGGCACGAAAGACATTTGTTAAAGGTAACAAACACATGAAACCACTTCTAACCAACACATGTTGTATAAAATTACAACATTTAAGACTGTGACAACTTGCCCCGATCTAACACCCTGTTCTGATTAACCTTTGGGATAAAATCTACCATCAAAATGAAGCTTACCTGACTTGCTTGCAGGTGTGTTTTTTACTGTATCTACTTGTTTATAACAGAAATAAATGCATGATTTTGGAAAATAACATTTGTGACAACGATTTCCCTATTTGCATTTGTTTTATGAAATATGCTCTGACAGCAATGGAGTTTTCCAAAGCTCTATTGTGTGGAGCCAAACAGCAGCACTACATTATGCAACCCAAAAAAAAAAAAAAAAAAAAAAGATACGCGAGTTCTGCATTGCAAAATTTCTCAGGACCCTCTTTGGGAGGCGAACAGCTTAAGCCAAACATCAACGCCACGCCCATGGGGTCGATGTTGCTACAAGAGTCGCGAGCCACACTTTCACGCGTGTACTGCTGCACGCGACAGGCGCGTGGGAGCCTCACAAAGCCACTACAGAGCGCCGAACGAAAAACGAAACGATTAGATGTGTCCGGATACTCAAAGCCTGTGTAAAATTGCCATCTCGAAGTATTCTGTGGGGAGTCGAGTTGAAACGGGGTTATCGGGACAGCAATATTTTGTTTTCTCCCACGGGTTTTCAGGACGTTTGATGCGAGAGTTTCAAATCTCACATTTCTAAAGAGGATTTTAATACACGCGTCGCGTTGTTCACAATTTAAAGCCGTTCGCACAGAGTAGTTTCAAAATGCGCGTGACCGTCTTCGGCTAGTCTATTTATACTACTAAAGCGTTTTGAATATTGTCCTCAATATTCGGTAAATATGTGGGTAAAACGTGACTCTTTGGGATCTGGTGTTGGAGACGGGAGGAACTGTGAGCTGGAACAGCGGAGGAGGCGGTGCAGACATCCTGACTCCATCCCGTGGAGAACTCGTCAACTTTCTGCCAACTTCAGATTGTTTATTATCATTGTTAGCATTTTGACAGAGCGACCGTGACTCTAAAATCCAGCATATTGGGATATAGAAGCCTAATGTTATATTAAAAGTGAGTTTTTTGTTATTAATCTGCCTTTACCATGTAAACAAGTGTTTTTCAGTCAGTTTCAGGTCGATTCGTTGAAGCCGTATCACTTTTTAAAACGTTTTTGTTATGACATGTCAATATGTTCGATGCTAATCTCTTACGAGAAGCTATTGGAGTGGCTGTTGCTATGGTTTCTAGGGTGGTCGCGGAAACGTTTAAAACGCGATTAAAATGTATTTCTGCTTACATATACCAATAATACATATTTTTAATATCCCACAAAACCACCCCATAATTCGTAATTCTTACGCTTTTAACGAATGAAGGCGCCTTTTTTTTTTTAAATCCACGCATGACTAACGGAAAATACGTCGAGGTTCTATATGACGTTCGATTCCAAAGTCTAGTTTGTTTCAAAAGAGCGAGGAGTAAAACGTAAGCAAAGAAATGCAAATCGATGCAGGTGTGCGGGCCTCGGAGCGCAGGAGACCTGAGGTGACGGACTGAACTCCGGGCCCCATTGATCAGCTGAGAACCGCGCTAACTAACTGCCCCCGTCTCCATAGCAGCCGCCTGGACGGCGCCGCGAGGACTGGCTGGAGGGCCGCTGTGAATGGGTGACGTCACGGGGCTGGCGCCAGAGAGTCTGCGAGAGCGCGAGCTCGCGGCGCTGCTCTGTAGTGCTGCTTTGCTTGGTGCCAATTCATCACCTGTCAGGGATCAGTCAGGGTGTCATGCGAAATGTACACAGCTGTGAGAACAAAAAAAAAAAAAGGACGAGGGAGAAAAGGAAAAAGGCAGAAGCGGACGCGAGACCACAAAGCCGCGCGCGCTGAATGCAGTTTAAGATTTCCTTTAAAAAAAAAAACGCTATCGAAAATGCGTCGACTCTTACAAGTAGGCTACTTCATTTTCTAAAGGAGTGATAATGAGAATGTATGAGGTGCATTCCGACACATCAACACGACTGCATTCCGACGCATCTCCGCAAACATCTGTTTAGTCGGATGTGCACGAGCAACCAGGAAATCTCTGTCTCCATGAGTAAACAAAGAGCTTTTTTTTTTTAGTTTCGCCACCGCTCTCGTGCTAGGTTGCCAACAGATTTCTAAAAAATGGTAATATAATCCGTGTCAGGATAAAAATATTCCTCCCCAGTCCCATGAAGAATGCATTTTCACTTCACGCTTCGCGTTAAAACTTACAGTACACTTTCCGGTAATCCATTCCTGCGTGTCTCATCAAAACGCCGCGCGAGAGAGCAGGAGAATCTCCTGTCATCACTATTACATCTCATTACAGGCCCAAAGACTGCAATGTTCCCCCGCAGTCCTGATGTGCAGGTATAAACAAACTGCAGAAAGTACTTAAAACTGCTACCATCCATCCACATAAAAGAAACGCCATTAAAAGCTTAATCGATTTCTTAAAATGGTTGCTGTGTCCTGGAGGATGGACACTTAAAAATATTGTAGCGGGGATCCCTAATAGGTCAACAAACCCCAATGGCATCAACTGCGATGACACTGACTTTGAGGTAAATGTCGACCTTTTTGTTTACAAGCAAAAAGAAAACAAAAGCAATAACATGGAAATAGCTACACATGTGTTTAAAAGGCTACCAGAAGGCTTACCTGGGGGTTTGTAAGTGTCATGAGCTTATAAAAAATGTTTACTTTAATAGTTTGACCATTTAGGATGCCTGGCATGAATCAGTATTAGCCTGTTTTGGTACTAGACTATACTGTTACACTAGAAATAAATGCGTGAAAACGGCCAAGTCCTTAATTCTCTTGATCGGAAACAGGTACACTGATTTGAGGAATGATCAGTGGAAGCTGAAAGCAGTCAGCGCCACCCTAAGCACGCGCGTTCACTGGTTAAGAACGCGGAAAAAAGTGGGCGGGGCTTGACCGCTCGGCACAGCGACCAATAGCGTAGCGCGAAGGCGATGATTGACGCGGCCGTTCTCACCAATGAGCGCGACCCAAAGCAGCGCGTGAACAACCCACCTCGCAGGGTGTATATATACGGCGATGACAGCTCGCTAATCCACTGCGTTTGCTTCAACAGCCCAGTGCAAAGAGGAAATCTCGAACACAAAAGCGATTCTTCCAACGAAACAGAGCTGTCAACATGAAGGCAATAAGCCCAGTGAGGTCTTTCCGGAAAAGTAGCGCGACTGTGGCGGAGCACAGTCTGGGAATCTCGCGCAGCAAGACCCCCGTGGACGATCCCCTGAGCCTGCTGTACAACATGAACGACTGCTACTCGAAACTGAAGGAACTGGTGCCGAGCATCCCGCAGAACAAGAACGTGAGCAAAATGGAAATCCTGCAGCATGTCATCGATTATATCCTGGACCTGCAGATCGCACTTGACTCGAATTCGGCAATCACCAGCCTGCATCACCCGCGAGCAGGGCAGGGGACCTCCAGAACACCCCTGACAACACTCAACACAGACATCAGCATCCTCTCATTACAGGTGAATGCCCTGAGAGGGGGAGAATGTGAATTTTTAAACGTGCTATTAATGCATATGACAAAGCTTCATTGATTTGTTGCATGTTTGAGTGCTAATAACTGGACTTTTTCTTTTTGTCCCATTAGACACCCGAGTTTCAATCAGACTTGATCACAGAGGACAGCAGGACACTTCACCGTTAATCAGGTAAATGATCTCGAACACACTGGCTTTGATGAGCCTTGTATTATTATTATTATTATTATTATTATTATATGCTGTAAAAGACTATTTTATGGGCTTTAAATAAGAGCGTCAAATCAGATTTGTTGTGTCACACAGTCTGTATAAAGTGTGTAAGTTGGGGTTGAATGTCGAAGGCAGTGCTCGTGTACATCTGGAGCCCAGGGTTTCGCTCAGTCTCTGAGTGTTTGGTTAAATGTTCAAACTGCGGCTTCCTCTCTGGCGCCAGGCTGTCCGGATCTCTGCCCTGTTTGCATTCTCTAAATGTGCCTCTTTCTCAATCTTTTGCAGGTGTTTGGTTAAGACACAAGAACACACAGGACCTGGGAACTGGCTTTTCCTCCAACTTCTGTTCTCAGTCTGGAGTTTTTTTTTTTTTTTTTCTTCTTTTTTTCCTGTAATTGAATCAAGAGACTTTTTTGCTTCTAAAAGGACAATCCATGTGATGTGTTATAAGTTCGGACATTGATTATTTATCTTCTTAAAAGACTTATTTGGTCCTTTCTTCAAGAGGAAGAAGCACTATATTCCCTGAAAATAGGAGGGAAACCTGTAAATGATCACAAGGAACCTTTTCTCTGCGTTGAGAAGAAGTCTTACCTTTTTTTTCCCCCCCGTGAAGACCGTGTGAATAGGAGAAGACGTGGTTAGTTACTGTACAAAGTTTAAGTCTGTTTTTGTCAATTCTTTTGGCACATGAAGGACTGGACGGTGAAATGATGAAACCTTGTGAACTCTCAGAGTTTTATCTTGTATAGTTGCAGAAATTGGACTGTCAGTATCTGCAAAGTGTTATGCTGTATGCTGAGACTTTTTATAAAAGTAATATTGTAAATCGTACCTTTTTTTTATACAAAATAAATCAAATGCTTTATTTGACGCTGGTCTGTTATGCTTGCATCTAAAAATGTCAATCTGCCAGTGTTGTGCCGTGTATTGACCTTGCCTTTTATATCCAGGACTCGAAAGCGTGTCACTGACCTTTCACACGTGCACATTTACCCATTACTGACAGGAACTGCAATCTTTTACATTGAACCATATGGCATTCCAGTTTGTAATGGGGGGAAAATATCTCTTTCTAATCTTTAACTGTCCACAAATCATACGGCCTCAGGTTTTTTTGCGATTAACTACTTTCTGACTTCATGTGTGGTGAAACCCATTTCTTCAAGGTGTCTGGAAGTTGAACATTAATTGTGGCCGTTTCCACCGGTTCTCATTCGTGTAATGGATGAATTGGCAGTTGATTTGTGGAATAACTGTCTGTAGGTTTAAAGGAATAAATCAGAAATCAGAATGATTTAGCTTTTTTTTTTTTTTTACAGCTTCAGCTACTCTGGAAACCATAAAAATATTCCGAATTGTAAACCAAGTCACTTTGACTAGAATGGTGTAACTTAGAATAAATGTCAAGCTGATAATTTACAGTGTGTCAGACATTAAAAATCAGATCTAGCAGTTTATTTTATAGTGCACTTAGTCATTTTGTGGGATGTAATTCAGGAAAACCATTTAAGAAGCAAGATAATGGTATGTGCTCCTTTTTATTACATACGTTTCTGCAAAATGTGCATTTAAATATTAAAGGTTGTTTCTGTATTGCAGCCTAAACCTCTATTAGTGTTCTTGATATGAAGAGTGCGCCACCTGCTGGCAGCCAGACCTCACCTCAGGAAAATATTAGACATTCCTTTCAATGTCATTATTTATGGGGGAAATGACAATTGGCAAAATCCATTATGATTTTAGGCAACAATTAAGTTTCAATGATATAACCAGACGCATTCAAATGGTTTGAAAAGAATGGTTTATTAATGTGAGAAAACATATTTGGCGTTCACTCAAATCATGCCTTCGAGAACCCTCTACATTTTTTTTTTTCCCTCACACATCTAAAACACTACGAAGCAGAGCACAAACTATAGGGATGACCCGAATGTGAACCGGCCGTTCAATCACAAATAGATCACAGCAGCATTACGTACACGTGGTTAAATCCTCACATGAATTTGAATATCGTGGACCAACCTACACTAGATCTTTAATGTTAGCAACGGAGCATGAAATAACAGGATTTGCGCTAAACAAATCAAACTACGAGCATCTTCACGGCCTCGGTTCATTGCATTTTTAGCAACACTCCAACAACAGCCACACTAAAATCACACTTTTACACTGCAACTTCTTAATCTGTATTTTTGTTTTGTTTTACAAATATTTAAAAGCCCTTAAAATAAGATACATTTGTGGATATAACCAGATTAAATTGTGTAAGACTGTATATTAAGACTTATTGGTTACACCATTTAAAGATGTCAGTGTATTTATACATTTAAGTATTGAGTAATTATTATTAACTACATGTACTTACTATAGGGTTAGGATGAGAGTTTGTTTTAGGGTTAATTGCATGCAATTATGCATAATTTATAGTAATTAATACAGTAACTACGTGCAACAACGACTTCTTTTTAGTTGCCAAATTGTGAAAATTCAATTTGTTACCATTAATTTATGCATTAGGTTTAATATTAAGATATACTATAGGTCATTGTTGCAATTCGTGTTCAATTAAAAAAATGTATATGCAGAAATTGATCTTAATATTTTTCATGGCCAGTTACCATAATTATTCTCCTAATGTTACAGAATTGAAAAGTAAAAAACCTTAATAACACTTTACAATAAAGTTCATTTGTTAGTTCATGTTAGTTAACACACTAACTAATATTATGACCATTCGTCAGTTTATAAAAATCCAGCTGTTCAGTTTGTTAGTACGTTAATTAATGTTAATACAACTCTTGATTTTAATAATGTATTAGTAAATGTTGAAATGAACATTAACAAAGATTAATAAATTCTGAAGAAGTGGTTCATTAGTTCATGTTTACTTATTGTAAAGGGTTAAATTTCAACATTTACTAATACATTCAAATGTATTACATGCATACAATCAAAATGTATTTGTTAACATAAATGCACTGAACCAACATGAAACTATGAACTAACATGAACAAAAATGGATAAATAAAGTAACAAATGTATTATTGATGGTTAGTTCATGTTAGTTAATACATTAACTAATGTTTAATTAATGAAACCTTATTGTAAAGTGTTACCAAAACCATACACTTTAGGCTGCATTTATTCTAAAAATAACCTTCAATTTCTTGTTTTATGAACCTTTTAATATTCCGAATACAAAACCAAGCAAAAATACTGATTAAGTGATTTTGCAGTGACAGCTAATTTTGAATTTATGTGTTAACTAGGAAAAGAACCTGATCAGAATGAACACCAACACATTGTACAGTAACAGCGTATGAATCAAGAGTCAATTTGACACGGTTTTACAGTAATTCAACCTTCAGCAGTTAAAGCGGAGGTGACCAATTCTGTTCATGGAGATGTAGGGCTGAATTCAGGTTGATTGGGACACTTCTTCCAAGTCATTTCAATAGCACAAAGTTTCCCAATCACCCTGAATTCACCCTACATTCCTGCAAAGTTCAGTTCCAACCCTGATCAAACACACCTGAACCAGCTAAACAAGATCTTCAGGAGCACGTGGTAGTTTGATAGAGGGAACAGAACCGGGCGTCCTCGAGTTAAATAAACCTGGCTGCGCTCAGAGGACGCTCTCTCGTTCCTCAGCGGCGTCGGCGGTGGGACCGGTGGAGCTCTTGCGTTGGACTCCACCACGCAGGTTCTGGTTGGGCAGCGTGGTGGTCTCCGTGCTGGATCCTGGTCTGATAATGAGTGCGGGGCAGTCGGTGGAGCCGGAGGTCTCCTGCTGGGTGCTGTTGTTGATGTTGTTGTTGAGCGCAGTGTTGTCGGTTGAGCAGTTGAGGTTACTCACGGCTGAAGCGGGCCAGCTCTCCTCAGGGGTGCTGCTGTCAGACAGAGCGTCGGAGCAGATTGACATCCGGGCCACGGCCTCGTCTTGAAGGTTGCCCAGCCTGTGCGGTAAGACTCGCTTTTTAACCGGGCTCTCGAGAACCAGTTCGATCAGATGGGCCTCCTCCTCTTCTTTCTTCTCACTGGACTTGTCCACCTCCTGGGCCGTTTCGCTTTCCTCGTCTTGTAGCGAGTGGTTGGATGAGCTCCTGCTGGACCTCACTCCAGAGTCAGATGATTTCTTATCCAGCATGATGTCTGAGACGAAGCTCTTCCCTTTAGCTAAGAGGCCTAGATCTGGTTCGGCGGCCCAGGGTTCCGCTCTCAGCAGAGGCGTGGCGTCGGTCTCTTCGTCCCCAGAGTCGCCTTCGTCGCTCGGCACGCTGTGGTAGCAAGGCCCCTGGCCTTTGGTTTTGCGTCTGGGAGGGATTTTAGCAGCAGACCCATGCTCATCCTCCTCTGTGATGGGGTCTAGAAGACCACCGTCTGGGGCAGACGAGAAGTCTGCCATAGTGTCTGCGGGTTTACAGCCCTTTTTGGGTTTGCGCCAGTCTTGCTCACCTTCCTTAGTCTTCTCCTCAGAGCTGGCTGAGACGAACTGAGCGGGACTCTGTCGCCCAGCAGCAGACACCTCCAGCTGGGACATGTGGGAGATGTACTCCTGGTAAGCATTGTGATACTCGGCCTGCTGCTTGTCGGTCAGCCTACAGATGTCGTTGGAAGATTCCTGAGAGTTAAGGCTAGATACGCTGGGCGTCCGGTGAGTGTTGGCCTAAAGGAGAAGAGCAGGTCAATGAATTTAGTGGGAGAACATGTTAGATGGGATCGCAATTTTGGTAGCAAACACACAACGAACACCTAAAATAAAACTTAAGCCTGTGTGGGTTTTTTTCTTTCATGGAACACAAAAGGAATTATTTAGCATTACGGCAGGGTATCGATTAGAGGTGTCGCAATATACTGGTATTGATGATAACAGTGATATTTCAAAACAGAAGTTAAAAAGGATAGTTCTCCCCCAAAAATGAAAATGACTCAATTTACTCACCCTCAAGCCATTCTAGGTGTATATGACTCTTCTTTCAGCCAAACGCAGAGTTATATTAAAAATATCCTGACTCATCCAACCTTTATAATGGGAGTGATTGGCGGATGAGGCTCAAGTCCAAAAAAGTATAAAAATAACGAGCGTTTGTCAAGACAGCCATTCAACTTCCACGACGTAGCACACATTGCGCATTGTGGACGCAAGTCGAATGCGCATGGCTGTCGCGCCGCAAGCTCATTTGACTTTATAAAGGTTTTGAATAAGGATATTTGTCTTACACAAAACAAAGATTTACTTCCGAAGGCCTTTATTGACCCTCCAGAGCTGTGTGGAGTATGTTTTATGATGGATGGATGCACTTCAAAAACTCACTCTCTATTCACTCCCATTATAAAGATTGGACAAGCCAGGATATTTTTAATACAAACTCTGATGGTGTATGGCTGAAAGAAGAAAGCCATATACACCTAGGATGGCTTGAGGGCGGGTGAACTATGCCTTTAATACCACACACACACACAAACGCAAATATAAATAATCTTTATACATTTCATTGTAAATGTCCATTTTGCACACTGTTTCAGAAAGACCGATCTTTTGAATTCTTCAATGAAAGAAGCGGTTCAGAGTCATTTGTTCGCGGGTCGCATCGTGCGTTTGTTTGTGCATGCAGCCCGTGAGAACAACTCAACAGAAAGACATTTCTTCGCAGTTTTATTGCACCACATTTAATCCAAAAATATAATAAAAAAATTGATCTAGGGATTTGAAGAAACAATCGATTTAACACATATTCATTTTACTTCCAGATGTTCAAACCTGGCATGTTCACTCAATTTCTTTGACTGCTCTTCATAAGACTGTCATATGACTTCAGAAAACATAAGCATCTCCTTGTGTTCCATGAGAAGGTATGCAGGGTTCCAGAAAAATGACAGAATCATCCCTTTGTAGAGACACTAGTTGCAATCCAAACGGTCTCAACTTTCCTTACGCTTCCTTTCCGATGTTGAATGATAAAATGAATGTATAAAATCCATACACAACATGTTTGAGTACATACTGCATAATGCAAGTGCATAGAGCATCATATGGGACAACTATTGTACAGAGGGACCGTAACCACCATAGACATTGCTACGAGAATCCATTTTGTGTGCAAAAACAAATATAACGACTTTATTCAACAATTTCTTCTCTACCCTGTAAGTCTCCTTCGCTGTTGATGCAGTGCACCGCATCCGTGTTTACGTCCAAATGCCGTTCACGTGAGCCGGCATTCAGACGTAGAACACGGAAGCTCTGCACTGTGTTCACTGCGTCAACTGCGTAGGAGACTGACAGGAAAGAGAAGACATTGTTGAACAAACAACGCTTTGATTTTGTTTAATATTCTTGTTGCTCCGTAACATTAAGGTTGAACCACTGTAGTCACATGGATTATTTTAACAATGTCTTTACTACTTTTCTGGACCTTAAATGTGGTAATTATGTTGCGTTCTACGGGGGATAAAAAATCCAACTCAGATTTCAAAAAGGTCTGACAGGTTTGGAACGACATGAGGGTGAGTAATTAATGACGGAAATGTTATTTTTGGGTGAACTATCCTTTTATTTTCCCCCCAATGTCCACACACTGTCTTTTGTCCGTACATCATTCAGCTAGTCATACTGCAGTGTGAACTCCATTTTGTTGGCCAAGAAGTGTGTAAAATAGTGCAGAAGTATGCGAAACGGAACGTACCAAAAGTCTCTGTACACAACCAACTTCTATGATGCTAATCTACACCATTATGAGCTATTGCTTGTGTTGCAACACCTTTCCAAGTGTTAACAGATGAGAGCAGAAATAGCTATCTCTGTGTGATAGAGAATTAGCGTGTGTGTGGTCAGCTCTTCACTTCCTCTGCCCATCTAGGTCAGAAAACACTCCGTTTGTCACCCAGTAAACCACATGCTATTTTCATGCTGATGAGAGACTACTGAAAAGCAGAAGCAGCGCTCCACAGTGACAAAATGCAACAGTGAAGAAAATGTTAGGTTAAAAAGGTGCAACAACAACAACAAGAAAAAGGCCAGTTTCTTTGTTTCCACACACACATATGTTTGCGTTCGCCTCTATGTATATAATCAGGCCGTCTTCTCATGGTGTGCACCTGTGTTTATCTATAGGCTGTGCTTCAGTGTTGACGTGAATGCGTTTGTGTGCACAGCAGTAATACACACCAGCCAGTGTGCATTGTGTTGTCTGGCGGGCTCCTCCAGCCCCACACCGCTGAGCTCTTCGAAGCTTAGGTTGAGGCTGTACGCAAAGTTTTCTGGGTTGATGGTCACGTCTTGTGGCGCTTCAGAGGGTCTGTGGGGTTGGGGTTGAATCAACACACTGCTGCCCTGCTCGCTGCAAGCTCCTGATTCATCTTGCAGCAGCTGGTTCTCCACATGACGCTGCTCTAGAACCTGCAGCACAAATACAGCAATTTCGTTGACAAAGACTATGACGAAAAATATTCGTCAACGTACCTTTTTCACGGACGAAAACTAAATAAAAACTAAATAAAAAGTCAGATATGATGACGAAAAATGTGACGAAATATAACTGACACTTAAGTCAACGAATAAAAACGAGACGAAAATATTAGGGCGAGACGAATGGAGGAGAGATCCAATCAGAGCGAATCTTTGAGGGTAGGTTGATCTCTGCAGAAGCAAGCAGAAGAGCCATTTTAAAAAGGCGCGGGTAACAGCAGCAGCAGGCAGCACAGAGAGAAGAGAAGTTGAGAGACTTCGCACGCGCACAGTTCCGAGGTGCACAACACAACAGTTAGGTTTTTTTTAACATTATAATTAGTTTTTTGCACAGTCTTAGTTACACAGCGCTGGGGGGGTTTTTCCCGAACGATATGTATCTTAGCTCTTAAAGAGCGGCTTTCTTGTGCAAGTTACGAACGCGCGCAGCAAATTCACACGCGCGTCCCAAAAAAAAACTTTTTAACGAGAACGCGCTCTGAGTGCTACCCAAGAAGTCGAAGTCCATTCGCAAAGTGCTGAAATATAACCTTGTGAAATCGTATTGTGAACATTTAACCTAATAATTGTCATCTGTTTTCGTGCACGTCAGCAAGTCATTGACAGATTTTTTTTAATTCATCCCTATTTTGCCCAGTCTTTGAAGCATATTTCCCACATTACTTCTTTTTTGATTTTTTTTGTTCATTCATTTAATTTAGATGTGTATTTCTTTTTCTTCCCTTTTTAATTATTTCATTTATAAATTCATGTGAACAAAAAACGAGCAATATAAAGTACAATCAAAACATTATTATATTACTCACGTTGCAGTGTGTTAAATCTATAAAAGTGTAATCTACCGGTTGTCCTGCAGGTGTCCTCATAAATCTGTCTTCTTACGATCCACTTTGGGGATGTACGATAACTCCAGAGCACTCGTAGTTCTACGAAGATTTTCAAGTGCTACTTAAGCTACGATGCTTTTGGGAAACAGGACCATAATATTAAGATCAGTCGTACGATCGTTTTTACGATCAACTTAGGCTTACGATGCTTTTGGGAAACGCAGCCCTGGCTGATTTCAGTTGACTTTGCTCGTTAGCAACATACTAACGTTTTGCAGTGCACCCGGTCCGAGGGCAATGTCTCATGAACAACAGAAATGTCAGAGCTAGGACGAAAACGAAGAATTGACATCTAAGACTAAAACTCTTATGATATTTAGTCGACTAAAACTAGACTAAGACTAAAAGATTTCAGATGACTAAAATATGACTAAAACTAAATGGTGTGTTATTCAAAAGACTAAGACTAAATCAGAATTTGCTGTCAAAATTAACACTGTGTTTAAATGGATTCAACAGCAAGAGTGCATTTCATTCACTGAGCAAGAAAATAAACAATTTTCTAAACAACAATTGAGTTTAATTAAAGACAACATGCAACTTGGATGTTATGGAAGGTCATGTACTCTGGATGCATTACAAAACCCAATGAAATGAACAAGACTTAAAGGGGTGGTTGATTATGATTTCACTTTTTTTTAACTTAGTTGTAATGAGCATAAAAAATGTCGGCAAAGTTACGATGCTTAGGAGATATTTTCTACTTTTCTAAAAAAAAAAAATTGCTTTTTAAGGACTACAACAAACAGCTGTTAGGGACTACAAGGAGCTTCTTCCCAAGGAGCATCTTGTGACATCACAAATCCCCAAATTTGCATAAACCCCGCCCCCGAGAACACTCAAGAAAGAGGGTGAGATCATGTTGGGCTGCTTTAGAGAAGAGGAAGAGTTGTTGTAGTAGAGTGCTGTTGATGCCGTCATTTTACGCCGGACTGCTTCACAAATGAGGGTCAATTCAACGCTGGATTTGCACAAAAGATTAACATGACGGCACATACTAGTGATGAGTTGAATCTACTCCACAGCAACTACATAAATTTATCCATTATAGTGAGAAACCGCCACCGTTACTGACAATCCTCATTTTGGCTGTGTGAGATTCTCCAGCTTTGTTGTTGTTGAGCAACTAAAGCGTGAGCTGTTAAAGCTCCGCCCTCGTCTAGAAAGGGGGCCGGGAGCAGCATCTCATTTACATTTAAAGGGACACACACAAAAATTTTGTGTTTTTGCTCACACCCAAATAGGAGCAAATTTGACAAGCTATAATAAATGATCTGTGGGGAATTTTGAGCTGAAACTTCAGACACATTCTGGGACACCAGAGACTTATATTACAACTTGTAAAAGGGGCGTTAGAAGTTTAATGTTTAAATGTTATTTCCCTATAGGTTTCCCTAGTGAAAGAAAAAAGATTTTTGTTAAATAAAAATACAGTGCAATTGTACTTTTGGCATACTAAACTGGTATACTTTAACAAAATCAGCAGACTTTAAGAACAACTAATTTTGTACTTGATGCACTTTAATTGTGCGGAAGTAGTGCTGAGGTCCAACTAAAGATAAACTTAAGTATATTTGATTGTGCTAAAATGCAAGTATACTTTAGGTACACTTTAAATGTCTTGCGTTTAAAGACTGGTATTATACAAAGACCATACGATCCTTATTAATAGTAATATTCAAACATTTTTAGGCATAATATTAAGAAATGTGCATTGTGCAACAAAGAAATACTCCAAATAAAATGTAATTATAATTTTATATCAGTCTTCAGTATTAAGTGATCAATTTCTTAAAAAAAAAAAACATTTGAATGATAGTCAAATTAATAATGACTGGACTCGGAGTAAAATTCCATCTCACCAAATGTAAAAAGAAATATTAACTCATTAAGCAAAGTTGGAAAAAATGTCTAAACGACAAAAAAAAAAAAAGACGCACACACACATATACATACACGCCAAAATATCAAAACTAAAATAATACATAAATAAAACAAACATTCCACATCAGACATTTCTATCCAGTTAGAATTAGATTTCTCTGAGGACTCATGAATTAGCCGAAACAGTGCAGTTGCAATTTTTTTCCACACTTTTTTACCATGGATGAGTGAGATTATCAGACGTGTTTGATAAAATAGAAACACATTTTTGAAACAAGAATGTTACCTGACCTCCTTAGAAAAAAAAAAAAAAAAAAAAAAAAAAAAAAAAAAGAGTCTCATTTGAATAGGGCTATAGTTAAGCAACATGGATACAAACACCAAAAAAAAATTATTTGTGCTTCACTAAGGCATTTATGTGAAATCACTGAATGGCCATAGTATTATGTGAAACCTTTAAGACATGCCAATATCACAACTAGCCCCAAGTCGTTCCATTTGGACTTGTTTCCAGCCTGAAGAATGCTACTTTCTTGTAAACGTCAAGCTATTCAGATCTTCAAGTGGACACCGAGCTCCCACTGACAATAACCCTCCTTCATCCAGAAAGCAGCCATCTTGGACCAGATGGCTGCCTGCTTGCTGGCAACACAACATTCGTTTGTATAAGCGCAAATGGAAATCTGATCAACACAGCTACATGTGTTCCTTATTTCAACCCCATCCAGCCTTCTTCACTATAGAGAGATTAGCTGCGTGCTAAAAATTACAAACCACAAACGGAAAGATGACCACTATCTGATCTGAATGTGTGAGATTAAGAACAGGGAAAAAAAAAAAAAAAAAAAAAAAAAAAAAGTTTCTTACCATGGACCTGAAGAGATGCCAGTCTCCAAAGTTCATGTTCATTTCCTTCTTGAGCTCATCAAGGTTGCACTGAGACAGAACCCGACCGTTCACGTTGGCCTGCAGCGACAGAATTGGACAAAAACATTATGGCAATCAAAAAATAGCTTACAAACTTTAAATCAATTTGATCTTAGCAGTATGTCAGGGGTTGAAACAAAGTTCACAGTAGAGATGTTTAAGTATGCAGGCTGATGGGACACAGCTGGCAGGTTGACTAATGGATATCTAACGGAGACATCAGAAATGTCATTGCTTCCTTCAGATGTTGTCCAGTGGAAAGAAAGACCTCATTGTGAAACCTCTGTATGCTCCACACGGAGCTGATAAAAACTACTCTTTTCCAATAGATGAACATGTATTTAGAGAGACGGACTAATTTACAACACCCCATGTCTTGCTGCTGTTTTTCAAATTTCAAAGAAATCTTTTTTCCACGAATAGGTTACAAAATAAGAGACTTTCAGAAAATGTTGATCAACTTCAGAAGATAGATTAAGTATATGAACCCTTTTATTTTCCATTCATTTTATATAAAGTTAGCAACTATCTACTTCGATACTGTACTTAAAGGGATAATTCACCCAAAAATGAATATTTTATTTCATCCTTAAGTTGTTCCAAACCTGTATGAATGTCTTTCTTTTGAACATATTTTGAAGAATGTGTGTAACCAAACAGATGATGGACCCTACTCATTTTTTTTTATACTATGGCTACCGTTAACAGTTTGGCAGATGAAAGAAAATCATACAGGTTCGAAAATACTTGAGGGTGAGTAAATGACAGAAGTTTCATTTTTTGGGTGAACCATCCCTTTTTTCATGCATCTATACTTTATAATAATATTATTGTTTTAGGAAACTTTTAATTCACTTCTTTCCAAAGCATACTATTGTACTTTTTACTCCACTACATTCCATGAAAAACAATATCATCCGTGTTAGTTCGAACTGACGAAATCTCCACCCCCGGAGACATAAGAGCGATGTCCGATTCGTGAACGAGTTGATTCTTTCCAATTCCAAAGAACCTGCTGAATTGATCCACAAATAACACTGAATGATTCATTAGCAAATTGGATCCAACAACAACAACAACAACAACAACAACTCACTCATTCACTGACCCGGTCAACATGAGCCAAAAACAGGGATATAATCATTGTAGTTTGAATGCATGCATTTGATGCAGCACAAAGTTACTAATGAGTTTTTATATATATTATTTCACTTGTTTGCACACTCGAATTATCCATAACTTAAATTATTAATTTGTGATAATGCATTCAAAAAAAAAAAGTTTGCTTATTCACAAAATTTAGATGATTGACCAGCACTGGCTAGAATAAACATATGGTTCATCAGAACTTTCACTTTTAATATTTAAGTATCATAAAAATTAAGTAATGATTAAAATTAAAAAATGTGTTCTTATACTTTTAGTGGAGTAGTATTTTAATAGGGTAAAAGAAATTAACACTTTTATTCAGCAAAGATGCATTAAACTGATCAAACTTTACAGTAAAGTTATTACAACAAAAATCTATTTCAAATGAATGTTTTTTGTGACCCAATTATTACACAAAAACATTTCTACAAAAATATTCAACAGCACGATAATCTTCAAAACTGATAAGAAATGTTTCTTGAGCACCGAATCTGCATACAAGAATGATTTCTGAAGGGTCAATCAAAATGTTTTAAATTGTAATAATATTTCACAATATTACCATTTTACTGTATTTTTTTATCAAATAAATGCAGTCTTAGTGAGCATAAGAGACTTCTATTAAAAATATTAAAAAATTAAATTAAAAAATAAAAACTTACTGACCAGTAGCAGTTTTGTTGCTTAACATTTTTGTCGAAAATATTAAAATATTATTTTTTTTATGGATTCTTTGATGAATAGAAAGTGCAAAAGAACATCTTCATGGGTAATATACACTATTGTTCAAAAGTTTGGGGTCAAATAAATGCCTCTAAAATTTTAAAGAAGCAACGGAACAACAAAGTGTACTCTGTTTTGTAAAAAAAGTGCCTATTATGTGCACAATAAAAATCACATGCCAAACCTTTAAAAGGCCAGACCTTTTAGTGCACTCCTCCAGAACATACCTTTTTGATTGTGCCGATGTACTGTTCCAGCATGCTGGAGTCCAGGCCCTGGATCTGTCTGAGCTTCTCACACACTCCATCAATGCTAAGAGAACTGAGGAGGACCTGAGCTCCACTAGAAACCACAGAACCTGAGCCCTACACACACACACACAATAATATATTCAATAGTAATTCATAATGCATTTTGGGATAGCAAGGCATGAAGCATGGTCAAAGCCATGCAATGCAAATGCAGTACAACGCAAAAAAAGCCAAAGCGGTAATTCAATGTCATCTTAGAATGAGGAACTCTTGAGCAGTTATGGATGAAGGAACATGATACATGATGGAAATTTCTGTCTGTGAGCCATCATTGCAAGACTTCGTGGAAAGTAAAATAAATGTTTGATATAAAATGCTAATGTTTACTCAGAGTGTAGACGGTTGGAGTAGACTTTACAGAGTGCTCACCTCTTGCATGGTCAACACAACATCTCGACATTTATTTCCATCAAAAGGTGCATTCATTTTTGGTCAAGATCTTGTGTTGATAATGCAAGAGTCAAGCACTCTGTAAAGTCTCCACCAGCACATCCCAGAGACTTACACTGAGGTTAAGATCAGAACGATTCACGTGTCAAAATGATTCTTCATGCTCTCTGAACCATTTTTTAACCTTGATGAACCTTGGCATTATCATCCAGGAATATGGCTATGATATGTCCTACATGGTAGTTTAAGACATGAAAAGCTACACACTCTTATTTTAGGGTTAAAACAACCGCTTCCAAACATAAAACATGCTAGAAACATAATGGTCCACTTATAGACTTCAAGTATTTCCCAACTAAAATCCAAACAGTGACTTAACATAACGTAAAACATGAATTACATAACATTTATTATGTTATATATTTATTGCTGGGCATACGAATAATTGCGATTGAATGCATCCAAAATAAAAGTTTGTGTTTGTGAATGCCCATTTGAACATTACAATACAATATATTATATTATATTATATTATAATACACTGCCCAACTAACCAAAAAAAATAAAAAAAATTCACTGTTATTAGGCAAATACTTAAGAGTCTAAGACCGGATCATTTTTACATTGATTATGTTTCTAGCATGTTATATGTTTGGGAAGAGTTCCTAAGGAAAACGTGGCCATATGAAACCATGGCCATATTCATTGGCTGACAATGTCAAGATTCATCAGGTTTAAATTGTGAACGAATGGTTGGGAGGGAGAATGAAGAATTATTTTCACACATGAATCTTAAAGTCAGTGTAAGTCTTTGGGATGTGCTGGAGGAGACTTTACAGAGTGCTCGACTCTTGCATCATCAACACAAGATCTTGACCAACAATTAATGCACCTTTTGATGGAGATATATTATTAAAAAAAGTATACTAAATTAATTCTAATGGCATGGTTTCTTTCAATCATTTGAGACCTTAAATAACTCCATAAATGACTTAAAATTAACATTTTACAAGCATGTTCTTCATGATGATGATGATGACTGGGCCATGCATCCATATCTGGGCCAGCCTGCTTGGGAAACATCTACTGAGATGAGCAGCCAAAGAAATAAAAAAAAATGTCCATGATTTTTTGTTCACAAATGAGTGCTGTAGATTCTCAACATAGCTTGAGACCAATTGTTTTCACCTAAAATATTTCTGCTCAAGTCCTATTCATCATGAGAAGTCATGTTGACTAAGAAAGAATACAAGAGATAAAAGTAAATTAGTGCCTTGAAAGCTGATTGGATGGGACTGCAGAACACTGAAATAGAAGCAGCCAATCAAGAGAAGCCTACGAATAAATATTCTCTACATTCAATGATAATCTGTTCTCTAAAAAAAAAAAAAAACTCATTTGCATTTAGATTCAAGATGACGTAAAAGTTGAACTTGACATGAGCTTAAATTTCAGTCTGTTCTTTACATAAATCATCATGAGGACTTAAAATACAGCACAGAGGTTTTGCATAGAACTCGTTCTGGAGCTTTTTAATCCATTCCGGATCTGGACAGCATGTGATGTTCGTTTGTTCACATACTTTTGGCCACATATAGAAATTTCACAATGACAGAACTGGCTGTTCATTTTGTTCTGGTTTAAAGTGAAGGAAGCCAAAATGAGTCCTGAAAACAGCACAAAACACGAGAAACTTTTTATGGTTTGTACCTGCTTCATTCTGAAGGGCTGAGATTTTATCTGGGAGTGACAAAAGGAGAGGAAAGGAGGGATTAGGTCACATGCTTCAATCATCAATGAATCAAACACGCACTCATGACGGATGCTGGTTTCACAGCATCCAACCTGCAAGGATTTCACAGGAACGATTAGATCAAGCCAATCAAAACGTCAGACGGGGTCACTCACGAAACTACATTTTGGAGAGACGACGAACTGACACAGTTTGAACAGAAAAGACGCACAGAACAATAAAAGGACTTGGAGAGAAGTTTCATTCCAAACGGCCCCACCCTGATGGGCGAGCGTTCGAGCCGGGCGATAAGAGTGTAATTAGCGCGAGGGGCCGGGGAGGAGGAAACAGACGTGAGAGCTGAAGGAAGCGGCTCTCTCTGCTGATAAGAGCGGCCTCATTCAGCGTGCCGTCCCAGCACTGCTGATACTAATCCAGCCAGCCTCTGATAGCAGCAGCCTTTCACACCACACAGAACAAAGCAGCGATGAGGGGACAGACCAGAGAGCGGATCAAATGATGGAGGCGTGAAAGAGCAAAACAACAGAGCTGAAGGAAGGAGGGCAGAATATGAAGAGAGAAAGCAGCGGCAGGGCTTGACTCAAGCTACAGCGGTTTAGAAGGAGGACAGATGTGCAGGAGTGGAGCATGGAGATGTGTGGATGGGTGGTTGTGGGGCTGATCAGTTGTGAGCATGGGTAATGGTTGTTATAAAGTGACTCATGATGTAATCGGTCCAATCTGAGATAATCATGATCGTCTGCTTTTTGGCCATTTTGAGATTATTGGCATTAGCAGGTAACTGATTTGGCGAGAGAAATGTCATTCTAACAGCTCGCAGTCAATGGATATTGTACACTAACTGCATAAATGTTGCGTAAATAAGTGTTTGTTTAATTCAGAAACTGTATTTGCATTATGTTTTTAAAAGTCTTTTTGCGCACCAAGGCTGCAGTTATTTAATCAAAAATACAGTAAAATTGTAATATTACAAAATATCATGGCAAAGGTGAATTTTCAGCATAATTACTCCAGTCACATGATCCTTCAGAAATCATTCTAATACTGATTTGTTGCTCAATAAAACATTATTATTATTATTATTATTGAAAAAAGTTGTGGTGCTTAATACATTTATATATTTTTATTTACAAAATATGAAATATTTGAGAGGATTATTTGCATTTAAAAGGTCTTTTGCTGACCAAGGCTGTAATTATTGAATCAAAAATACAGTAAAAACAGAAATATTACAATACATTATGGCAAAGCTGAATTTTCAGCGTCACTACTCCAGTCTTCAGTCACATGATCCTTCAGAAATCATTTAATATGCTGATTTGTTGCTCAATAAATCATTTATTATTATTATTATTGATATTAACATTAATATTAATAATATATATATATATATATATATATACACACACTTTTTTTTTGAAAATATGAAATGATATTTGTAAGGATTATAAGCATTTTATTTTTTGCTCACTTTTGCTCACCAAGGCTGTAATTTTTTTAATTAAAGATACTGTAAAAAAACTTAATATTATGAAATATCACTACATATAAAATAACTGCTTTCTGTTTGAATATACTTTAAAATGTATTAATTTAAAATAATTATTAATTAAAATAATTACTTAATTTACAAAATTATTCCTGTGATGGCAAAGCTGAATTTTCAGCATCATTACTCCAGTGTCACATCATTCTTCAGAAATCAATATTCGCTGACTTGATGTTGAAAAAATTTATTTATGTAGAAACTATTAAAATAGTACTATTAGTAAGGATTCTTGAATGAATAGATAAAACAAGTGACTGTTTTTAATAATAAATTTCAATGAACTTTTTTTCCTCAAATATGGGTTATACTTTATTTTAAGGTGTCAGTATTACAGTGTAATAATACATTTAGTTACTGAGTACTAATTAACTATCTACTTTCAATAGGTTTAGGCTTAGGTTTAGGGTTAATTGCATGCAATTTTGCATTATTTCTAGTTATTACTACAGTAACTACATGTAACAATGACACAGTAAAATAAACTGTTACCCAAAATATGCATTTAAAAAGTAAAGATGGAAAGTAAAACAGACTCTGAGGTCCAGTGTTTGAATGCTCAAGATATGTTGGCAAGCTGCACACCAAGCTTTAGGGGTCAAGCAGCGCAGGCAGAAACTGGACACCTATGCAAGTGTCAGCAGCACCATAAGTGTATATGTGTGTGTTTGCAGACAATAAAAGAATCTACGACATCTTTTATGCACAGATATGAACACATACATACACACTAAAGTTACCATAGAGGGGGATGTAGGAGAGGGAAGACCCTCACTGGAGTCCTCTCTGATTACATCCTGATGGAGGGAGATAGAGCAGGAGAAAGAGGAAGAACCAGACAGTTGCAGAAGTATGGACATTTAGTATGGAAATGAGAGAGGACCGACAAAGAGATTGGCATGAATTATGGTGGTTTTCCCAATTTTGCTATAAATTCTACAAAAACTCCATCAGGTCTTTAAGGGATATATTAAAGGGATAGTTCACCCAAAAATAAAATCACTAATCATTAATCATTAATCACTCACATACTCATGCTGTTCAAACCTGTAACTTTCATCTTCGGAACACAAATTAAGATATTTTTGATGAAATCTGAAAGATTTCTGTCCATCAGTTTACAGTTACGCAACGGACACTTTAATGCTCCAAAAGCATCATAAAGAGACCGTAAAACTAATCCATGTGAATTGAACGGTTTAGTATAAATTTTCTGAAGAGACTCGATCGCTTTAGTTTAGGTTTTTACATGAATGTGTAAACGATGACAGCTTTCATTTTTGCTTGAATTAACCCTTTAAAATCAATAGTTTTCATGCTCTAGAATGTACAACATCATAGACAGACTCCAAACAGCCAGAAATGAAAAAGGTTATAATGTTACAATCTCTCTGCAACTATACATTCTGGCTCTTATGTTAATGTTTTATGATTATTACTCATTTTCCATGCAAATCATAAAGGTTTCTATTTACATACTACCAAAGGTAGCTTTTTAATTCTCACACTTAGAGAGGAGGGAAGGAAAAAGGTTGTTTAAA
Source organism: Opsariichthys bidens (assembly GCA_037194245.1). Lineage (NCBI taxonomy): Eukaryota > Metazoa > Chordata > Actinopteri > Cypriniformes > Xenocyprididae > Opsariichthys > Opsariichthys bidens. Next base: position 6,290,981 of record CM074286.1, on the reverse strand, counting down.
CCATTTTCGCTGTAAGAAACATCAGGGGAAAATGCTAGAAAGCAACAAAAGTTTACAATATGGTCCCCATTTATAAAATGGCACTACACTGTGATTAACACAGAGACATTAAACCCTAAAACTGCTCTGAGAGTTTAATGTGTAAATTATAGAATACAAGCCACAGGCTGCTTGTCATGAGGAGCTTGAAACAAAGTACGAAAAAAAAGACATACATTTAGTACCATGAGATATAAAGACATTATCGTGGCCATTTAAGCTAGGCACTAAAACACGTCTGCCTGCAGTATACATTTAGAGTCGTTTATTTACTTACTAGTCCCAGACTTAGGTCCTTATGGAGTTTAGTAGTAGGGCGTGAAGGGGTGTGATGGGGGTTGCCAGGGTAATGTCGGGGCAGGTGATAAACATGATGAGGGAAGTACGGCTATAGAGGTGGAGAGAACAGATGAACAGTCAAGAATGAGGGTCAGATGAGGGTCAGCGCCACATCAGGTTCATTTAATGAAAGGCCAAACACACAAGACCCTATGAACAGACTGATGATGTATTATATATATACATATATACACATATACACATACACACATACATACATACATACATACATACATATATATATATATATATATATATATATACTGTATATATATATATACACACATACACACATACACATACATATACACATACATATACACATATATATATATATATACACACATACATAAAGAGACCTATATATATATATATATACACACACACACACACACATATATATATATATACAAATATATACATTCTATATTCTATCTATCTATATCTTTATATCCATCCATCCATCAATCTTTCCATGTAAACATATATATACACACACACATATACATAAATGTATATAAACATACATATACACATACACATACACACACATATATATATACATTATATATAAATAAATAAAATTAACCATCATTGTGTGCATTGCAACATTTTTTTGGGTATAAATAATATAATTAGTCACCGGTATGCTTCAGTAACTCTGTGAACACGGGCGCATTTTGTCTCTGATTGCCAATCGCCAACACAATCGCCAATGTCTCTGATTGATTTCTCACCCGGTTGTAGAAGGGGTGCTGGGGTCCTGTAAGCCCACTAAAGTAGCTGCTGTGGGGTTGAGTGGCTGGCAGCACTCCAGCAGAGGGGAAAGGCCCAGGGAAAGAGCCCGTGGGAGAGCAGGCCAAAGAGTGCTGCCCAAATGCAGAGTGTGGCCGTACCGAAGCATCTTGCAGGGGCAGTGGGGGATAGCTGACTCCTCCAAGGTGCATCTGCTCTCGTGCATCTCGTACATCTGAAAGAGGGAGGGAGAGAGAGAGAGAGAGAGAGAGAGAGAGAGAGAGAGAGAGAGAGAGAGAGAGAGAGAGAGAGAGAGAGAGAGAGAGAGAGAGAGAGAGAGAGAGAGAGAGAGAGAGAGAGAGAGAGAGAGAGAGAGTAGGAGAAAGTTAGATCCGAGTCTTGGCCAGCACTTTAAAGGCACTCAAATCCTCCCACTCACAGTCGACTTCAGCCAAATGAAGCATTTATAGTAAGTTACATGTGAGAAAAGAAAGGCCTCTGTGGTTTGATTCTCTTAGAAAAACACTGATTTTTCCCAGTAGAAGCGGCAAAGCGCAAAAACGAACCTGAAAGAAATAAACGTGGGATATGGCTCCCATTGAAATTCCCGTTCGCTTTAACGTCAAAGTCTCAAGGGCTGAAACATACGTCAGAAATTATTTGGTTGGAAATATTTCTGAGTCACCCAAGCAGACCAAATAAGACCGGCTGGGTGACTCAACAAGCAGCTCATCGAGATTCAGTGAGGTTTCATTTCCTGAGGTGAAGACAATGGAGATCTTACTCATCTCTCTGGGTTCACAAAGGATTCTTTATTGCACAGTCCATTGTCACATTGCACCATGCAACGTCTGCGGTCTCAAAGCACAGACCAGCTGACCATTATCATGTGATGAGATAATATCACCTCTCATATTTGCAATAATAGGGAGATACACATCCATAAATTTAGCACAGAGCATTTACGCATCTACACTTCGGGACAAAAAAAAAAAAAAAAGACAGCCAGAGGGAATCCTAAAAAAAAGTATTTTTGTGTAAAATTGTAGTGTACACACACGTACGTTGGGTTTCCATGTTTTATAGGGACTTTCCATAGACAATGATTTTCATACTGTACAAACTATATAGAGACAAAAAACTCTGCATTTTATATTTTCATCACCAAGTGTGATTTATGAGCCGTTTTCTTCATAGGGACCAAAATATAGAAATTATTATGTGAGAAATAAATATATTTGTGGGGACATTTGGTCCCCATAATGTAGTGAATACTACGACAACACACACAAATTGTATTATTACAAAAAAATATTCAATTCAATAAATATATTACTCATGTAAACATATTATGTTATCTCAACGCCTTACTTAAAGGGATAGTTCACCCAAAAAATGTAAATTTTGTCATCATTTTCTCACCCTCATGCCATTCCAAACCCGGAAGACTTTCATTCATCTTCGGAAAACTAATGAGGGTCTTTTTGATGATATTTGAGAGCTTTCAATCCCATAGACAGCTACGCAACTGACACTTTGAAGCTTCAAAAAGTTCATAAAGAGATCGTCAAACTAATCCATATGAACTGAGCAGTTTAGTCAAAATTTTCTGAACAGATTCAATCACTTTATGTGTGGAACAGATTTAATTTAAGCTTTTAGTGACATATAAACATTCATCAACTCACATCAGTTGTTGTAAACAGAAGCATGTTTATTTGACGCGTGCGAGAACCAATGAAATTCATTCTCATGTTATGAAGCACATTTGAGCTTCCGCAAGAGATTTGCTCTCGCATCAAGCAGGTTCGGTTGAGCTTCTGTTTATGTTCAATGATCAATGTTTATATGTGAATAAAAGCCTAAATTCAATCTGTTCATCATATAAAGCGATCGAGTCTCTTCAGAGAATTTGGACTAAACTGCTCAATTCATATGGATTAGATTAATGATCTCCTAATGAACTTTTGAGTGTCAAAGTGTCAGTTGTGTAGCTGTCTATGAAAGGACAGAATGTTCTCAGATTTCATCAAAAAAGATCTTCATTTGTGTTCCGAAGATGAACGAAAGTCTTAAGAGTTTGAAATGACATATATATATATATAAGTAAAGTGTTTCCAAGTTTTCTTTTCACAGCGTTTAAACCAGATGTGACACAAAGCATCAAGCAATTAAAACTTTATCTAAATTTGGCATTTTGTCAATTATTGTCGACTGCCAAATAGCATTTATGTGGATGGGTTTTGGCTAGTTTCTACTTGGCTTTACATAAAACAATAAAAGTCTACGGTATATCCTCCTTATTTATAGCTAGGCAAATGTGTTTGTGTGGGTTTGTACCTGCGATGATCTCCCTTAGTTTGGGATCCAGGTTGACAGTACAGGGCAGGAACATCTCCACATCACGAGCGGTGAGAACAGGGGTGTGCGATGACAGAAACACCTCAAAACTGCGAATATCACCATCGATCTCCAACAGAGGCTCCACATCTTTAGTGGTGGGGATGTTTTTAGAAATCCTGCGATGAGATGGTGACAATTAACACAGAATAAACAGAAAAGGTATACCAGTTTCAGAAATTCAACAAGTTTCAGGGCTCACAGACATTACAAATGTTGGAGTTGATGCAAATTCATGTACAATTAAATAAATGTACAATAAAAACACTATTATATATAAAACTCCCCAAATAAATGCAAAATACCCCTGAAAATCAATTAAAGCATATAAACATTAGGGGGTTCTGATGTAGACTGATTGACAGATTTATGGTCACATTGTTATAACCTGTATTAATAACATGTAAATCTACTCTACATTGCAGTAGACTGTCTCACTAGTCACTCTTAGCCCAAGTTTTTGAGCGCATGTGGCTACTGCAGTTATTTCTGCACCACGTTGTCAGGCGCTTTCAGATAAATGGTTTCCCATTTCAATTTATCTTATTGAGCGTGGGAATTCATATCAAATAAATCTGAAGATTTGCTTCTGCTGAACGCAGACATTTTTTTGCGCACCCCATATTTCTTCCTCCATCTTCTTATCTGCCCCCAGCCCACGCCATTGTCTCTATGGTAAGAAAAGCTAGCTTGAATCTTTTTATTGGTCGATATGAGGGCACAACAAGTCCTTTTTTCCATACTGATCATTCCACCTTGAAGAAGGTGAGCTCAGTGCTTGGCCCTGTCCCATACCGCCAGTCTAAGTAATCCGATTTTAGCTGTTTAAACTGGGCAGCAGAGAGCTGACATAATGACACTCAGATGACCTATTGCTAAACTGAGATGGTGAGACAGTGTAAACAAACACTGATAACTAAATGGGAGACGATAAACACCTGGAGGGAGCGTCTAAAACGGTCCGTTCATCAAATGACCTCTGACCTGATATGCCACTGTTTATATTGGTGTCCTAACTAGATACAGCAAAGCAACACTATATTTTGTCGGTTGTTTGGTTGTTATTTCTGCAAAGTCATCATGGTCTGGCCTAAACCAAGAGCTCATTGGAGTTAAACTCAACTCGGCTTGTATTTTAAACATCAAACATGGATGAGCCAGGAGTGATTGATTGTGGATTTTGACAATATATCACTATTATTGTTAAATGGGTACTTGTTTTCCTAAACAAGTACTTAAAGGGAAAATTTTTGAAGTTGGAGCTACCTGACAAGAAAGAAGAGAAAAAAGGCTGTCGTCTTCCATTTCACCAAAAACTTCAACACCCATAATGCACTGGGCATATTGCAGCCCAAAGCCAGTCCCACTAGTCTATGGATACGCCTATGGACTTCTGAGCAAACCTGTAATCATAAGGGTGTCGACTTGTAGCAACTGTTCCTGGGTGCAAAATTCTAAGTGTAAATGTGTGCTGTAGTCAGTGGCAAAATACTGCAAAGAACCAAAAATGGGGAGAAAATGGCGCATCGGAAAATTTGAAAATAGTAGTAGTCACCAGTTCAAGAACAAAGAACTGCCGATGGATCAGTTCTAGCCAAAGCAAAACACTGTCGTGTACAGGTAAAAAGCTGTTCCACAGTGTTCAGTTTTTACCATAATGCTGTTTAGATGTAGTAGATGTAAACGATACAATTTTTAGTATGGTTCGGTTAATAACAGTCTGATGACAGGACTGAGAGTTGAATATGCGGGATATATCTGTAGTTTTCACAAAAACCCTGGAGCTGTCAAAAGGCAAAACATCATCTGTAAACACTGTTCATTTTAGTATCATTTATAATTTAGTATCTATTTATATTTTGATTTAGCTTTTATTTTAAGTTACTTTAACTTTAATGTACTCATGCATTGGTAATTTTGTTTGCTTTTATCATTTTTAATATATATATATATATTTTTTATTTCTATATAGCTTTTTTATTTTTATTTCAGTTTGCCATTTTTACACCTCAAATTAAACTGATTTTAGTTAGTTGCTAAGAAAACATTTCCAATTTTCATTTAAGATTTTAAGTTTTTAATTAATATATTTCAAATTTATTTCAACTACAGAAATTTACTTTAAACAGTTCATTTTTATTTAACAATAACACTAGTTAAAACTAAATTAAACTACAACTAAAATGAAATAATTTACCACAAATTCATTAATATTTTGAATTATACCATGATAGTACATTAACTTTGGAAGCCCTAATGTACAAACATTAATAAAACTGAAAATGAACCAATACTGTATATAATAATCCACATATGACGACAAATCCTTCAAATTCCAAACAAAAAAAAAAATTGGAGAAAATATTTCATACCATGAAAATACAAAATAGTGACACAGAGCTCCACCTATAGTATAGACATTTATGTAAAAGTGTTATTAGGGGTGTAGTCAAAAAGATTTAATACACCCAACGAATTAGTTTTGCTGATGGAGACTGGCATTATTTTCGTCAATTTACAATGAAAAAAAAATTGCCTCTGAAACCATTTTCTCTCAGAACTTGTCAGCAGATTTCACAAATAATTAAAGAAACAAGCAACGCATTGAATTAAACACGCAATTTTTAAGTTGAAAGACTAAAAACAGTATTTTCTTACAAAATGTAATTTATAAAAACATTTTAATAATCTTCATCATGCCTTTCTGTGCACCAGTGAAATATCAATTTTGTTGCACGGCATTTCTGCTCTCAGAGTGGACCGAAAAATAGCGTGTTGTTAGTTAGGCCACAGTGTTACGGTCATTATGACCTGGATGGCATGTTAAAATATCATGTTCCAAAAGTTTAGAAGACCGTTTCAGTTAATTGCTTTGGTCTCATCATCCTCTGATGGCTGTATAAATAGTGATGGTCACCAAATGACTCACAATTTCAGACGAGAAGTGTGTGTGTGTGTGTGTGTGTGTGTGTTGGAGGGCGAGCGAGTGGCTGGGTGTGAGAGCAGATGTTGAAGTCATTGGACAAAGGCCCACACTGTGCTACAGCAGGCCTGTGTGTCAGCGGGTCAGAGTAGGATGCTGTGCTAACAGTCAGCTGACCTTCCGCATGATGGACATTAGGTAGAGGTCTCGGACTTAGGGTGGAGCTCAAGGACGTGACCATCATAAAGATCGAACTTGAGCGCAAACACATGCTCGCTTGTTTGTCCCACACACACACACACACACGCACATGCAGAAGCATCACTTTAAGAAGGGCTGAGCAAGAGAGACGTGTGCTGGTGAGAGAGGTTTGGTTCATTTCCCACGCACTGGATTAAGCAGAAATGGGCAGATTGTGTCTCTTCCGAAATCCAGCTGGGCTTGTTTATTTGTATGTGTGTGAGAGCATGCACACAGACAAACAGGAGCCAGTTACAAGAGCCTCTCTAGAGAACCAACTTCCTCTGTCACAAGACACACACACTTTCCACTGTATCTGCTTAGAAGGAACCTGCTTTACAGAGAAAGAACGTTTAAGACAGATTCAGAAATATTAAGCAGTTCTTCATAGCCAAGTATGTGTCTGAGAGACATATTCAGACCTCGATTGAAGCGTTTACTACAGTAAAAATGACCGAGTGGATCTCTGAGCTGCTGGCTGTGAGTGAGTGTAGGCTAAGCTAATTTGCATATATTCATAAGTCCTCGTATACTAAATGAAGCAAGAGTGTAGAGTTACATTCAAGCTGTTTTATGGCATGATGTTTTGTTTTTTTCCCCCACAGGAAAAAAAAAAAAACGTTTAAATGTGTCATTTTGGTGCTCAAAGAGGAGTTTTAAGGGATAAAAGTATCGACTACAGGTGCACTTTACGTTTATGTCTTGATAAAACGCTATTTTCAAAGCTGTAATGACAGCACAAAGTAGCACATTTGAATTGGACATACATAATGAAGGGGTTGTAGTAATTCCTAAAGAGATGTTTGTCATTGACTTGTTTATGGAAAACTAAAACAAACACACACATACATACATTCAATAGCGTGCAGTGAGCAGCTGATGAGAAAACTGCTGTATTTAATCTGGCGTGTAGTGAGACAGCGCAAACACCCCGACACAGGCCTCGTCCAAACACAACACCCAGACTAAAACATTTGAGGAGTCCATAAACACACCAGAGTGACGAAGTCATTCCAATGACTGGCTAAAACAAGACTAACCAGACAAGGATCTCCCCACACAAATTCATATGCTGGTTCCCTTTGCCTCCACTTCAGCCTTTTGTGTTAGACTGCAATGCCTTTCTGTGCTTTTTGCAGTCTTATTAAAATAAGGGGAAGAGCAGAGGCGAATGAGACCAGGATATGACACAAGCTGCACTTAAACTTTCATCACCCATAAATATGTCAGCACGTGCATGCTAACATCTCCAAATAATCAGACAGTTATGAGAAGGGCTGGGCGAAAAATCTAATTTAAAAAAAAAATATTACAATTTTAATATATTTGAATAAATCAATACATTAAAAAACAACATCATAATGTCCCTTTTAAATATGTAGATTTCAATTCTTTTGCAATAGCATATGTATTGTTACATTTGTTAGGTTTTTTTTTCAAGAAATTAATACTTTAATGTCACTTTTTGAGCAATTTAATGCATTCTTGCAGAACTAAAGACATTTATAATGTTACAAAAGGCTTTCAAATAAACACTGTTCTTTTGAGCTTTAGAAATTTATATTCAAAAATGTATCGGTTTTCACAAAAATATTAAGCAGCACAACTGTTTTTAACATCGACAATAATAATAATAATAATAAATGTTTTGAACACCAAATCAGCATATTAGAATGATTTCTGAAGGATCATGTGACAGTGAAAACTCAAGCAATGGTTGCTGAAAATACTACCACAGCATTAAAAATATAATATATTTTTCATATTTTAAAAATATTTTATATTAAAAAATAATGAAAATTTTGCCCAGCGACAAACTTATAGTAATAGATTAAAAAAAAAAAAAAAAAGTCCAGCTTTTTTCTTGAAGGTAACTCCTAAGCTTCTTAACTACAACTATATGGCTTAGAACTGGCGGCCAATCATCTTCTTCCTGCCCGAAGGCATCCCATCCTCCCTCCTCATCCTCTTTTCCTGGCGGTGCGGCTAAATTTGCGTAGCTAAATGGCAGTAGTGGCTACGCACTGTTCGTACCATGCATGCTCCTCCGACTGACCAGAGAAACATTTTCCTTGAGAATATTTCAGCAGTTACTATGGGTGTCCCGTATTTCTGTCGAATGAACCAGCGATACCAATGATTTGTGAATTAATCATTTTTTTGACTCGATTCTCTCTTTAACGATGTCCAAACTCGCTTGCGTAATCTGAAACGATTTGGATTCGTTCGGTCGGCTCCGTCACTGAATCATCTCAAGTAGTTTCTCGTTCAATAACAAATACAGAACAAATAGCACTGTTTTCAGGTGTTTCACTAGTTTACATTGACCCACGCAGCACAGATAAATTTTATGAGTCAAAGTAAGCGAGCTAAATCCACCTCGTATACACCATACAATAGCAAGTATTTGTATTCAACTATTTTTAATAATATATACATACACACAAACAAACAAACAAACATCATGCTGTGGCCAGCAGAAAGCTAATCTTTCCCAAGCTGTACACGTCAGGATGCTAAGAATACCATAAATAATCAATTGAAGCTGATGTAATTCTTCCACCATAAAAAGACAGCTTTTGAAGCTGGTGGGAGAAGTTGGCTTCAACATCAAGTGATTTGTTTAGCAATTACTTTTGACATTCTTGCCTTTGCTACGAGAGAAAATTGCCAAGGAAAAAAAGTGCTATCATTCATCTGTCATGGAAGCACTGGCAATGGGGGAAATTAATTGCTGTTCGAGATACTTGCCATTTTAGAAGTGCACACAAAGATAAAAGCACATCTAGAATACAAAAGGCGTTTCAAACAATACTGCTATTGATCACACCCGTGTTGCATCGTTCAGGCTAGTGGCGTGGCTGCCTTAAATTTTCAGTATTTGAGGTCTCTTGTCGGGTTTATCCAAAAGCTAATCGATCCCAAGGCTGGCTTAGTCCTTCTTTCTTCTTTCTCTTCTTTTTCAAAGACTCCCACACACAGCAGCTGACGGGAAGAGTATAATTCTCCCACTATTTTCCCCTTTGACCGGGTTCTGAATGTGGCACTTGACTTTGCTTACAGCCACCCTTATGTGGACAGTTTGAGGACGCTCAATGAGGTCCAAACATGGTGATGCCACCCTGGCCTCTATGAGGGGCCCAGTGATGTGAAATGCCAACACACATTTATTTTCTAAGCTCAATGACGAGAATCAATGTGCCCACCACGAAAAGAACAACAGTCGCCGTCACCAGCCGACAGACTTCGTATGGTAGTTGGATGATGGAGGGCATGGGGTGTTCAGAAGAAGGATGGCTTGGTGGGCATATGGAGGGATGAAACATTCAATTTTCGATTTTCATGTATATGATGGTCATTGGGGATGCCGAAATGACCTTGGTAGAGGTTATTTTTACTTAGATCTTGGTAGAAAATTAGTACTAAATTAGTTTAAGTCTATTTTTATCTCTGGCAGAGTTCTTCTGTTCTAAATCACAAATACATAATGACTGAAATAACCAAAGCAGTGCAAGAACCCAGAGAAACCTCCAAACTGGCAGCCAAACTCCCAGAAATGAGTAAATCCATCTGTAAACAAAAGCATCTTGCCCAGAAGCTTAAAAAAAAAAAAAAAACGAATGAACTTTCATGGGACCCCCCCCCCCATTCATGAAAGCCGAGTGCTGCCCCAGAGCAGCAGTGGAACAAAATTACACTGGAAAACAATAGATATTTATAGAACTACTGTAAGTCTAATGATGTTGGTTACTGGCAGGTACAGCTTTGCTAAAAGTAACTTTGGCCAATAATAATCAAACGGACAGTCAGTAACCTGATCAAAGTGGCAATGTTCTATTTTTAAGCATCCAACAAACAATTATTAGACATCACTATTGGACTCATCACTATTGGACATCAAACATTCAAAACAGATCCATTTGATCAATTATAATTGACACCTTTTGACCTTTTTTTTTTGGAGCTTGTCCTCTACGTAAGTTCCCAGAATTAATTGTAGTAACTGGAGAGTGCACTAGTTGGCAACACACAACAGTTGGGCCACTGCAGTCAAGAAGAAGAAGAAGGAAGATGGAAAGAAGGAAGAAGAAGAAGAAAAACTGTAATAAAATCAACAGGACAAAAGGTGGAAATGACAACAATGGAAGTGCAAGGAGGTCAGAAGAAACAAGTCCTTGTACAATTCGAACCTGAAAGTAAAGACGGCAAAATGATGTGTACTCTTCATCCAACATGGATTTAATTGGAAAAACATGCCGGTTCATTCAGAAAGTTCACACATCAAAAAAATCTGCAAGGAACCATTTAAGAGCGTACCATTCTTGCTAAATATCAATATTGGAAATATCAATATAAACTGATTAAAGATGGTTGGCAGGATCTTGAGGGTTTTTGCCTTTAAAAGAAGCCCATCATCTTCCTGTAAAGCTCTTTATACGGCCTCGACTTTTTAGTTACACATGAATGTCAGTCTTAGCCACACAACTGACAGGTTATGGAGTACATCCTTCTGTTTTACACTAAAGTTCTCTCCTCAGATTTGCTGACACAACAACTTCGGGTTTCGGGTGTCAATTTCAGTTCCCCTGGTGATTATAATGGTAATTTAGACAGGCTTTTAATAAAACCTGGCTGTCTATGCAGTAGAAAGGTGATTTTTTTTTTTTTTTTCTAAATTGGTGTTTCATGACAAGGTGGGGTGGGGTAAACTTTAACATCCATAATACACTGCATCATCCAGCTGAATTTTGACAGCTTTAGGGCTTTTGTTGAAACTACTACGCATTTCTGTAACCGGTAGATCTGTGTGAAGAAAAATGCTGGGTTGAAAATGGACAAACCCAGCAGTTGGGTTAAATGTTTGCCAAACGTGCTGGGCAGTTTTATTTAACCCAACTACTGTTTAAAATTACCTGTATGACTGGCTTAAAATGAACCCAAAATTGGTTGGAAATTAAAAATCAGACAATTACTAGAGGCAACAATAATAATCAAAAGATGAACATTTATTAAAAGCAATTTAATAAAATGTTAATTTCCAACATATTTTGGGATGATTTTTGGACAATAGTTGAGTTAAACTGAACTACCCCGCAGGTTGGGCAAACCCATTCGCTGGGTTACAACAACCCAATCGCTGAGTTTAACATTAACATTGAAACATTGAGAAAAAGTACACATTGTTAGTTTGCATATACTACCAACATTGCAACAATACAATGCTGGTTAAAAATCATTGAACTTGATGAAGCCCTAACATGTGTGAGGCAACATCGTGATGGCCTTTACTTAATGGCCACGAAAACGGACCTCATGGCACAGACCTGCAGAGAATCGCGGGAACGATCCAAAGAGCGACTTTAAATCCCACTGTGCAGCACACAGCCGCTTTCCTGGTTTAAAACTCATCTCATCCATCTGGAGGTCACTTTGTGCACCCAATAAACGCACTCCCTATCTTAGATTGGGCTTCTCTCCTTTGGGGAATAGATGGGGCTTTCAACCGCCTAATCATTTATAGAGCCTCTGGGCAAATAATGGCTGCACTTTTTAAATTACTAAGTTTACCTCTTCCACCAAAGAGTTCTTGAAGGATCAGGTTCATGGACAATAGCTTCCCTCCAAAGGCGGAGGAGAAAACACATCGAGATGCTAGAGACAAGACCGGTACGTGACAAAAATACGAATTCCCAGGAAAGTGAGAAGTCCCAACTCAAAGGCAAAGAGGTTCAAAAGAGCAGAAGAAAGGAAGCAGTGTGCTTTTCAGAAGAATTACTTAAAGCCTTATTAGGCTTTTCGCATAAAGGAAAATCACATAAATGTGCTTCAGAAGGCGCTTTTATCTCCCGACGTAATTGCGACTGAAATTACAATAATTGTACCAATTAAAGTAATCCTGAATGAACAGTATGTCATCTTAATGTTTCAGTACTTGGGAGAAGAGTCTGTCTAATTAGCTCCAATAGCCTCGCACACATTCACTTCGAGTGTCATTAGTTAGAAAGTTTCACTAAAAATCGCTTTAAATCCTGGATTTGAAGCCCAGCACTGAGAGCCAATTGTTCCCTCGCTGAATAAGCCGAGCATTGTGACAGGAAGCATTGTGAGCGGGACGAGCCTTTCCGAAAGCGTAAGGGCTTCAGAGTTCTTTTTCTTTCACCCGTGAGTGTCACACCGTGTTGGCACACCAAGGAGGTGCCGAGAAGTGTGGACGAAAGGTGAAGGGGCGTGTCCTCCTTCCTGCACGTTCACAACGAATCCCTCCAGCGATTGGTCATTTTGGACCGCGCCACGCCAACTCTCCTGGTGGGTTAATTAACAAGGGCCGCACTCGGAGCAGGGGAGGAGGGGACATATGTTACCGGGCCAGAGCCGGCTGATAAGGGGAGGGCGGACTGGGCATGGTACCCGGCCCAGTCAGGTTCTGTCATACCATCCTGGCACAAGCCGGACACCAGATGTCAGAGCGGGACCGGCTCGGCGGGCCACACCTCGTAACAAGCGCAAAACCGGAGCAAAGTGCCATAAATAAACTCCCGGTGGACCTGACTCTGCTCAAAAAGTCCACTACAGATCATGGCCAACAGCCACCACAACATCTCTAACTCACTCGCTTTCCATTTGGACTTCCGCCGGTTTGCTTTTTATGGTAAACGGCCCAAATGCGTCTCACTATAACTAAGACATTCTCGGCCCAAAATAATGGCCATAAAGACCAAAAAAAAAAAACAACCGTGACTCATGGTCCTACAGAATGGAGACAATTAAGTCCAGACTGAATGGCCTAAAATAAGTGACTGAAGTGAGAGTTTCCTTTCAATTTGTTGGGCTTGTTGAGCGTTTGAGTTACAAACACACTTTCCTCTGGTCAAGGTGGTTATAAGCCAGTATACCTTAAGGACACAAACCTTTGTTTCTTGCCTGCTTGGTTGGATTACTGTAGCCCGTCTTAAATGTTAATCATAAAACAAGCTGGTGTTATTAACAGATTATTCACATTCTGGTGCAGATTAAAGGGCCATATCACTACGGGACTGGAGAATTGTTTCCATTTTACAGACAATAAAAAGACCCAACACTCATTGGTCTAGCACTCTTAGGCCAGAAATATACTGGTTTCCATACATATAAAGACACTATAACAAAAAGGTTTTATTTGTTTTATCTATCTTTGTTTTTTTTGTTTGTTTTAAATCCCAATAAAAATTAACATGCTTTTGGACAAATTATACACAAGTACTCAATAGGATTTTATAGATTTTTTAAAAAGTTTAAGTGTCATGAAATTTCAATGACATTGGTTGTCAAAATACTAACATTTCGGTAGTCAGTCAAAAAAAAAATTACTCAGACTAAGATTACTTAAATGACTAAAGATTAATTACTATGAGTAAGAGCTCTCATAAAAATTCCCCCAAATACAACCTTCGGTTTCATCGGAAGATATAGAGAAACTAATTGATGCTTTCATTTTCTCTCACTTGACTATAATATAATGCTATAATATAAATGCTTTTAATCTATGAAAGGTGCAATGCATAAAAAGTGCATAAATATACATATTGTCAATTTAACCTGTCAGTCTTGATATATAATTTTTGGTCCGGTTTAGGGTCCGGTGAGTCCAGCAGGCGCAGGTTCACACAGGACATATTGTTGTATTCAGAACACAGAGGTCTCTGGACCTTAGAAAACGTTTCAACTAAAATAATTTTGTATCTAATCCGTAATTTCTCATTAGTGAACACACAAGTTTCTAAAAGGTATAAATGTTATGTTTTCGCCATTTTATTACTTTGTTAACCTTTTTATTAATTAAAAAAAAAAGAAATTTCTAATTTTTCAAGAACTGCAAGAAAATATATATTTTTATCAATATGTGTGAAATTTTATTCGAATGGATCATTAGATGAAATTTACAACATACAATGAGAATTACAGTATGAACTCCATTGACTAGATTGAATATATTTAATCAAATTCACTTGAAACCTCAAACTCCTGATGACTCAAAACAGTCTAAAGTAAACTTGTGAAACCTACATATTCTTTTTCTAACAACAACTATTACTCTGAAATGTTTTCAAACAAAATATATTCATTTCATTTGCATTAACTTTCATATGAAAAAAGATAACTTCAATTTCCTTTTCATGCTGCAGTGCTTAATCAACGTGGGGCAGCAGAGTGAAATGTGAACTTTTTTTTCTTTCCTTTTTCAAATTTAGACAATGTGTTTGTAGACCAAAAGTTTAAAGACAAAGTAAAGACATTAATGTGTGTCATTTTATTTTAATTTCAGAATTATTTTGTGTGCATTAGCAAGCATGTTTATAAACAAAATGCAGCCCCTGTATAGGAAGAAAAAATAGTAACAGTAACAGAAGTAATTTGAATCAAATCTAGCCAAAAAATATATATATATATAAAATACTAATAATAAAAATATTCACTCAATTCTGACTTGACATCTCGCAATTCTGACTTTATAACTTGTGATTCTGAGTTCAAATCTCACAATTCCAAGAACAAAAGTCAAACTCACAATTACCTTTTTATTTTACAAAGCGGACCCGAACGCAAGAGTTGTAAAAATTTAGTTTATCTTTTTTTTTTTTTATTATTTAAAAAATCTGAATAAATAAATGTGTATTCTGGCAGTCTTAACATACTAACAACTATTTTTTATTTTTTTTACATACTGAAAAAAACATTTTTTGTATGTACCTCTTCCGGGTCAAAACGGATCTGAATGCAATAGGAGTAAAAATTTAGTTTATCTTTTTTTTTTTTTTTAATCTGAAAAAATAAATAAATAAATAAATGTGTATTCTGGCAGTCTTAACATACGAACAACTTTTTTTTTTACATACTGAAAAAAAACATTTTTTGTATGTACCTCTTCCGGGTCAAAACGGATCTGAACGCAATAGGAGGGTTAAAAGGAAATTTAAAAAAAATACAGACAACTTTTCTAAGAGGTTTTTCCTTCTCTGAGAAGGAAATGGACAAAAAAAAAAAAAAAAAAAAAAAAAAAAATCAACTAGTTTACTCATCAACGATCCTGACTAATTCTTAGTAACAAGGACACAAAAGAGTTTTTGGTCTGTCTTGCAATTGTGGTGTTTTTGTGCAAACTGCTCGAAAGAAATCTCACAAACAAAAACACACATTCATAGCAGAAAACACACTAAAGCTCTGGCTCATAAAGACCTACCATGGAGCAACATTACAAAGAGGGGGATTTCGCCACTTCTCTCTTCTAGGAATTTGTGTGTGTGTGTGTGTTGTTTGCAAGAGAGAAAGGGAGAAGGATGTAGAAAACCAAGCTAAACTGGGCAACACACCCACACACACACACTCTCATACACACAATACATCCATTTCCCGAGCAAATTATATCAGTCTATCGGCCTTCAGAGTCTATCACAAGAGCGAACACAAGCCTTGCCCTTGTGACTGCGATTGAGAACGACAGCTGACCTATGAAACTGAACCACATCGGCAGTACGGTGCTTCCCGACTGACTCTTGCATCAGTGTGGAGCACATACAGAACAAACACCCTTCCGGATCACTCTGGTCATGAGACTAATGGGCCTAACAAGATCGTCCGATAAACAGCTTTGTGTTGTAAACCCAGATGAGAAACGGCTGCTAAAACAGACCAAGTGGACACACGCAGGTCTGCGTCTAACGCTGACCGCTGCGACTCCCCCTCGTCTCTATAAAAAGCAAGCAAACGCGTGGCCATGTGATCAACAGAGACTACAACAGACAGAAAAAAAGCACCAGTAGATTAGACCGTTTCTTATCTGAGCATCATCTGTGACAGATAACAGAACATGGTGACAGGCCTCTATTTTAACATCCGCAGCGAAAGAGTCGCCGCCGCCGCCCACCTGCGCCGAAATGCAGTGCTAGTGTGGACACGGAGGAAATGAAGGGTATTTCGGGGTATGAAAGAGGAGAAAAAACGGGTGAGACGAAGCGCTAAAGGGCATCATGGGGGCTGGGAAAGAAAGCGCGATGGTGAGAGAGAGCAGATGCTGACACTGAGATGCTCTGACACTTCTACAGCCCCAGGAGTCACAGCATGTTAGTGCAGTGTGACAGAGCAACCTTTAAAGGCCAAACACTGAGCATCAGCAAACCTAACGGCCTCAACAGCTCCCCTTCCAGCATCTACACACACACATACACACCCCTCAAACGCTCTAGAGAGGATGCAGCAGACGTAACTGTGTTGCTTGTTTAACGACAACAAGTAAACACGACAATTATTAAAGAGTGACAGTCTGTTAGTCGGGCAGCGACTGAGCATCTTCCTTTTTGTTTTGCTTATCATATATGAACATCCTGCTGTAAGTGGCTGAAAGCAAAGATCAAAGCTTGAAATACTTCATGGTACATCATACCCAATGAGACATCCTGATTTATAGGAATTGTGCTGGGGACCAAATATGAAACAAATTTCCTACTGCCACCTGCGGGTTGTAGGCATTATTACACTGAAAAACAAATCAACTTGATTGAACCTTTTTAATTGTATGGGAATTTTTGTGCAATATGCATCAACAAACATACCCCAAAACATCTCGCTAGGACTTAATAATAAATAAATAAATAAATACAAAACTAAAAATAATACACTAAATAAAGATCTACATAAAGAATTAAATGAATGAAATAATTCAAGAAATATAGAAAACAAATAAAAAAATAATCTAAAATAAATTAGTGCTGTCAATCGATTAATAAAAATGAACTAACTGCCCATTTTTTGATGAATCGCGATTAAAAACATTGGAGTTAATATTTTTATATTGTAATAATTTCACATTTGCTCTCCAAATTAATGTAGAAACAACTTAAAGATGGCATATTTTTTATATTTGTTAATGGCGTTTTTTATCAATAAGGGCCTGTATCACTGATACTAAAACTGCTAAAAAAAGAATGTTTTAAATATTTTAGACATTCAACATTACAGTATAACTAAAAGCTAACAATTCCAACTTTAAAAAATTTAATAATTTAAGTGAACTTAAAACAATCTTCACATAAACCCATTATAATAAATATTTATATTTAAATGTCATATTTACCTGTGGCCTTCCTACGTGTAACAGTTAGGATATATAGAGAAATTGAATAAAGTTATCAAACACTTCACAGTCTTCACTGCATAAATTATAAATTAAATATGGATTGATCCTTATTAAAGCTGCAATTTTCTCCATTACCTTTGTTCTTTGATTTACATTAATGACAGACAATAGCTGGTTTATTAGGCTACTGTCACTTTAAGAGCTGCTGCAGCAGAAAATGACGCGGATCTGATCTGATTTTTTCAACTCTAAGCTCATTTAAGATGTTATTTAACTCATTTAAGACTACTCATACGAGTACACTCGACAAATACGAACGTTTTGGCACAATTCTGTGTGTTATTATTTGTTCAAGTGTGAAAGAAAACTCGATACTCGCCTGTCTTTCCGTGCACGGGTCGTGTGTGCGTGTCACACAGACATGACATTCACATGGTTTAAAAGCTTTTGCGTGAATAAGAGCTTGATCATATAAGCTGACCTCTCATAAATGGTCTTCATTGTGACCTGGTCTGAGACTCCATCCGTTTCCTCCAGGAAGAGAATGATCCACGACGTGCGGTATGGCCACTCCTCCGTCAGGTTGATCCAGGATGCCAGCCGGTCCCAGTTAAAGATGATCTGATTGGCTCTAAGTAGGCGACCTATCAAAAGACACTTCGTTACATATTTGTAAAGCTTATGACTTTAACATGCCACAATCAATAATGAATGTATGAAGGTATAATTAGGTCACACTGACCGGTGACTGACACTATGTTGAGCAGTCTCCTCATGGTCTGAGGGCTGATGTCACTGAACCAGTCTTCAGTGACCAGCAGCTTGGTCAGGTCAAAGGACATCTGCCGTGTAACGGAGCGCTGCATCTGTCTCCTGCGGTATGTGTCCTACACACCAATATGCACAGAACTCAGTGTCAGGAGTCTGAACTGCAAATTCATTTACAACAATAACAGAGAAATACACACATACACAGTCTTAAGGTGCAACCTTTCTCTTAGTATGTAGTTTAAATCATAAATGCCCAACAGTGGCTCCAGAAATTATTTTGACAATTTTGATATACTTATATGGAACATAGACTTATATGTGAACCATAGACATTTCACATACTTCCTGCAACTGTGACAAACTGACATCTGCAAGTTTCCGCAAAACAATTTTATTTTGCGCAATTACTTTTAACCAACTGGGCCCAAAGAGGATGTATGAAGTAATACATGATAATTTGACTACAAAAATAAAAATGTATTAATTATGAATAATAGTAATATAACAATGTTTCATGTTACATATATTAGTGACACTTTACAATAAAATCTCCTTTGTTAACATTAATGTATTAACTAACAGTGATCAATATATTTGTTACGGTATTTATAAATCTTTGTTAACATTAGTTAATAAAAATACAGCTGTTCATTGTTCATGTTCAGTTCATAGTGCATTACTAATGTTAACAAATACAACTTCTGATTTTAATAATGTATTAGTAAATGTTGAAATTAGAAGTATTGTTCATTCTTAGTCCATATTAAGTGTTGTTAACTACTGTTATCAAATGAAACCTTATTGTAAAGCGTTACCCGTATATTTACATAATATAACAAAACTAAATATAATAAAGATAATATGTATTAAGTAATAATGACTACAACAATAAAAATGTATTATGAATGTTATTATTTTTAATAGTATTATTAGAGCGTAAACAAGGTTCGACATTAACACCCATCATATGCGGGTGGATTTCAGCAGTGTGTGTTACGCAGTCACTCCTACTATCCACTTTGGAGGCTTGAATTTTATATATAATATATACAATTTTCAATTGTAATCTTTTAAAAAAAAAAAAGATTACTCACTCACTTTACCCCTCACTCATAGCCCCGAATAAATATTGTTGCTGATACAGGGCTTCAGTGAGGGATTGTGCGTATTGCGCATAATTTTACTCCTTCCCGCAGACTTCTAACACCTAAAGTGCTTGCACAAAAAGCTGCTCAGTACTAAATTTTGTTATTTTTCGCTGCTTATAGTGCTTAAACAGTCAAATAAAGACAAAATAATGTCAAAATGCCGGTCTTGGTGAGTATTCAAGTAAATAGTCAGTTATATTTTAAGTGAACATTGAGAACAGTTGAGAAAGAAACCTCATGTGTAACAGTATAATGGATCCGTGCACCAGGTCAATGACATCAGCGCAATATTCCTCTGCAACTAATTATGAGATAATATTAAAAATATTACCAGTTTTACCCCATGGTATCAATGTCAAAATTGTGGCCAGTGAAAAACACTATAGCCACTGTGGCTGCTGAGCAAAACCGTTACTTCACCCAAAAATGAAAATGTTGTCATTTATTCCTCCCCTTCATATCGTTCTACACCCGTAAGACCTTCGTTCATCTTCAGAACACAAATGAAGAAATTTTTTGTTGAAATCCAATGGCTCAGTGAGTCATTTTACACTTTCAGATCCCCAGAGAGGTACTAAAACATATTTAAAACAGTTCATGCGAGTACAGTGGTTCAACCTTAATATTATAAAGTGACGAGAATACTTTTTTTGCGCCAAAAAAACTAAATAACGACTTTTAAATAATATCTAGTGATGGGCGATTTCAAAACACTGCTTTACGAATCTTGTTTCGAATCAGTGGTTTGGGGCACCAAAGTCACGTTACGTCATAAGTTTCAAAATTTCAATAGTTCACATGATTTTGGCAGATTTGGTAGTTGTGGCCTAATGGTGAGGGAGTCGGGCTTTTAACCTGAAGGTTGCCGGTTTGATTCCAACGCCGGCAGGAATTGAAAGTGGGGATTGTGAATAAACAGCACTCAATACCATGACTAAGCGCCCTTGACCAAGGCATCTAACCCCTAATTGCCTTTGGATAAAAGCGTCTGCTAAATGTAAATGTAAATGTAGATCGATACACGATCCGAACCATTGATTTGAAACAAAAGATCCAAAAAGCCTTGAAGCAGCGTTTTGAAAATCAGCCGTCATTAGACATTGTTGTTTTTTGGCACACAAAAAAATATAATATAATATAATATATATAAAAAAATAAAAATTTTATATATATATATATATATATATATATATATATATATATATATATATATATATATATATATATATACACACATATATATATACATATATATATACACATATATATATATAAATAAAGGTTGAACCTCACATTAACACCTGAAAAAAAAAAAAGTGTTAATTGTCTTGCTGACAATAGAGACCATCGGATTTCATCAAAAATATCTTAATTTGTGTTCTGAAGATGAACGAAGGTCTTACATGGTGTAGAACGACATGAGGGTGAGTAATTAATGACAGAATCTTCATTTTTGGGTGAACTAATCCTTTAATGTCAAGCCCTGTGTGTATATAAATAACACAAAATATTTTAATTAATTTATTATTAATAATGATGTTGCAAAAGTCATTGTAAAAACCGTTTGTGATTTAAATGGTCACAAATTCTTTTGGGCTGTGTCAAATGATCAAAAAAGACTGCTGGAAACAGTCAGCACTCATCAGGAAATGACAAAAGTAACAAAAGTGTCCATTCATATTTAAGGTTGAACATTGACATCCTGATCGAGTGAAACGGCAGTTGCGGTGGACTGTGTTTCTGTGCTGATTCATTGTTGTGTCTGGGCAATTCGTTGTGCATGACCGTTTGCCCTCCTGTCCATGCTGTCATCCAGAGGTCTGACTGACTAAGATGTCTGTTTGTTTCTTAAAGCGTTAGCCCGTCCAGTACGAGCACAATGTAGAGCCGATCACGAGCTCTGGTGGGTCAGAGCTTTAAGCCCACTTTGAAGATTTTAATGCTGAACTTGTGACTTGTCTGCTACTTGGAACGCATGGCCGTAAATAAGGTGACCCCTTTTTGATCCAGGACGATGGAGGGGAGCCTTGTGTAAAAATATACATGATGAAATTAGTCACAAGTAAGGGAGTACAAAACTTATCGGAGATCCTGACTGCGCATCAAGAAAGACCCCTGCAGAACCTCACGTTGACCTCACAGCTTAATGAGATGGGATATCACATTATCCAAGAAAAAGACAACACTAATGCCCTTGTTTACACCTGGTATTAAGATGCATTTTGGTTGATCGGATCAACCACTTCTGTCCTGATTTCCTCAACGCAAGGGTCTATGGGTGGGTAAATGTATGCATCTTTCGATCGAATGGACAAAATAAGCTCACGCAATTTACATATGATCGTGACCAGAGATGGAAAAAAACACACAAAGAGCAGCAGCTTCTGGAATGGTGAGAGAACATTGTACTTAGTGCATTTTTCATCTTCAAACCAAACTTGGGTCTTCAGCCTCGCTGGTGCACTTCTCAATGTTTACGTATTAAGTCAGTAGGCGGAGAGTAGACCGTCTTTTGTGGCCGTTTAAACACATTTGACCGCATGACCATTATCACTACGAAAGCAATCCGCTTAAAATGCGTTTCCAACTACCTCTGAAAGTGGTCGAAAAATGTTATTGACCTGGTTTCCACCAGTATTTATCGTCATCCTTTTGTGACCCGATCAACCAAAACACATCTTAATACCAAGTTGAAACAGGGCCTAACAGAGCCAACCCACTATTTTTCTCCTGCGAGCTGCTCATGAAACCTGCTAAACTTTTCACAAAAAAATGTGCAGATCAGGGGTACGGCGCGCTGAATGCTCAGCCAAGAAACAGCAGAGGCAAAACAAGAGGAGCGTGCCCCTGAAATAAAGAGGGGCCAAATAAAGGAGGCAGATAAATCAGCCAAGCAAACAAACAGCCCTCGCAGGGCGAGCAGAGGAGCCACTTAGCCTCCTGCCTCCGTGCCGCCGTGCCAGTGCTTTGTCACCAAGACCCACTGCTGCTGCACCCCGTCATTAGGCAATGGCATCTCAGCAGGAAGAGTAAACAGACATTAAATCAATTACAGACGCTCCTCAGTGACATCCAGGGTCTCTGACAATACCCCCCCCCCCTCCCCCTCCAAAAAACACACACAATAACAAACACACAAGACATGGTCCTAACTGTCCTTGCTAACTATGAACTGTGAATAAACAAATCATATGGGCGTAAAAGTACCTGTTAGAGAGATAAGCATTATTAAAGCCTTTATAAATTAGTTATTAAGGAGTTACTAATGAGGTAATAGGAGCCATATGGCCTTCATTGAGCAGCCCATCTCAAATCATGTTGATGGGAAGTGGTGGGAGTGTGTTGGCGGCTAAGTCTTACCCGGCGGTTCAGCGCTGTTTTACTGCCCTGCCTGCCCTGCTCGCCGAGACTGTTCTGAGACAACTTCCTGTCCATGTCCTCTTGCCATACTACAGATGGAGAGAGTCAGATGTTCAGAGGAAGAATGAGAGCAGAAATGCTGTGCTGTTAGTCTATATTAATCACAGTCCACCACAAATGATGCAGACGACAAAATCGCAACAAATATCTGCCACAGAAATCGAAAATGAGATCAATTCACCATAAACACTTTGCTATGCATAAAAGAAGAGTATATATAAAATATTATATTATCCATGAAAGAACATCAGAATACATTCTGTTTTGTTCCACAAAAGAAAGAAAGAAACTCATGAACAAATTGAGGACATGTGGACAAATGACTCCAGTTTTTGGAGTCTATCTCTGTAAAATGCGTTTTTGTATCTATCTGTCTCACTATTTCTATCCATCATCTGACTATTTCTCTCTCTCTCACTCTCTCTCCATCCATCTATCTATCCATCTATCCATCATCTGACTATTTCTCTCTCTCTCACTCTCTCTCCATCCATCTATCTATCCATCTATCCATCATCTGACTATTTCTCTCTCTCTCACTCTCTCTCCATCCATCTATCTATCCATCTATCCATCATCTGACTATTTCTCTCTCTCTCACTCTCTCTCCATCCATCTATCTATCCATCTATCCATCATCTGACTATTTCTCTCTCTCACTCTCTCTCCATCCATCTATCTATCCATCTATCCATCATCTGACTATTTCTCTCTCTCTCACTCTCTCTCCATCCATCTATCTATCCATCTATCCATCATCTGACTATTTCTCTCTCTCTCACTCTCTCTCCATCCATCTATCTATCCATCTATCCATCATCTGACTATTTCTCTCTCTCTCACTCTCTCTCCATCCATCTATCTATCCATCTATCCATCATCTGACTATTTCTCTCTCTCTCACTCTCTCTCCCATCCATCTATCTATCCATCTATCCATCATCTGACTATTTCTCTCTCTCTCACTCTCTCTCCATCCATCTATCTATCCATCTATCCATCATCTGACTATTTCTCTCTCTCACTCTCTCTCCATCCATCTATCTATCCATCTATCCATCATCTGACTATTTCTCTCTCTCTCACTCTCTCTCCATCCATCTATCTATCCATCTATCCATCATCTGACTATTTCTCTCTCTCTCACTCTCTCTCCATCCATCTATCTATCCATCTATCCATCATCTGACTATTTCTCTCTCTCTCACTCTCTCTCCATCCATCTATCTATCCATCTATCCATCATCTGACTATTTCTCTCTCTCTCTCACTCTCTCTCCATCCATCTATCTATCCATCTATCCATCATCTGACTATTTCTCTCTCTCTCACTCTCTCTCCATCCATCTATCTATCCATCTATCCATCATCTGACTATTTCTCTCTCACTCTCTCTCCATCCATCTATCTATCCATCTATCCATCATCTGACTATTTCTATCTATCTATCTATCTATCTATCTATCTATCTATCTATCTATCTATCTATCTATCTATCTATCTATCGACTATTTCTCTCTATCATCTGACTATTTCTCTCTCTCTCTCTCTCTCTCCATCCATCTATCCATCTATCCATCATCTGACTATTTCTCTCTCTCTCACTCTCTCTCCATCCATCTATCTATCCATCTATCCATCATCTGACTATTTATATCTATCTATCTATCTATCTATCTATCTATCTATCTATCTATCTATCTATCTATCTATCTATCTATCTATCTATCTATCTATCGACTATTTCTCTCTATCATCTGACTATTTCTCTCTCTCTCTCTCTCTCTCCATCCATCTATCTATCCATCTATCCATCATCTGACTATTTCTTTCTCTCACTCTCTCACTCTCTCTCCATCCATCTATCTATCCATCTATCTCTCTCTCTCTCTATCCATCCATCTATCTTCTGACTATTTCTCTCTCTCTCTCTGTCTATCTATCTATCTATCTATCTATCTATCTATCTATCTATCTATCTATCTATCTATCTATCTATCTATCTATCTATCTATCTATCTATCTATTTAACTATTTCTATCTATCCATCTATCTCACTATTTCTCTCTATCATCTATCCATCTATCTCACTATTTCTCTCTATCATCTATCCATCTATCCATTCATCTGTCTATCTATCTAACTTCTAAACTAAAACTTAAACAATTTAAACCTTCACGCTTTTCAAACTACTTCAAATTTTCTGGCTAGGCTTTTTCAAGCCAACTTATAAATAAAATAATAAAATAGAATAAAATGAAATATTTATAATCTATACCGACCATCAGAGTTCAGTTGATCCGGATTGGCTGGTGTAGAAACGCAGAGTCTCTTGGCGGTGCTGAGGCCGCGACTGTTGAGGAACACGGGCAGGTGGATGATGTTTCGCATGTAGTCGTGGCCATTGATGTTTGAGTCACGTAGCACACTGTTGAGGTTCTGGTTTATGGCCTTGATGATGATATGAGGGTCGCTGGCAAAGATGGAGATGAAAGGGCCTTTAGAGAAGAGCACTCGAACCTGTAAAGAGACGAGACAAGAGAATTCCTCTTTATCAATAGTGAAAAACCTGTAGCACAATAGTTAAAACGCATGCTAAAGTGCCAGGAGACACAAACACTTTAATTAATATTAACAAGTTCAACCCTATTGTAATGCATTAGCAATCATATGGTCTTTAATGCTCTGTGGGTGCTCTTTCTGGAGAAAATGAATGCAATTCATATCACACAGACTGACACATGAATCTATATGTGCAATACAAAACAAGTAGCCTATTTTTCCCTCGTCCACTGTCAGACCACTTCAGAATGAATGAAGTTATTTAGTTGTAATTCTATTAGTCTAGCTATGTTACACAGCCCTATAGTTCTAATTATATGTTGTGGATCTTGTGTAGGTTCATACACAAGCCACCTTGTATACGTTTACACACACCCAGACATGCACTAATTTGAACGTAACGTGACGGGACTTTCCAGAGTAATGAAGAACACTGTAACACGCATAAGTGTCACAGGATACGGATTTGTAGACCGTTTTAAAGTTTAGAATGGCACGCATCATTTAGCGATCGCTGCAAAATTTCTGCTGACATTGCGGTTCTCCATGCCAACTTATCTGTGGCACAAAATATCCCATCTGCATTCATATCTGTCATGTTTCCTATGGAACATCAGCCTTACCAATTAGAACAATATTAAGCTTGAAGGAAAAACCAATTTGGTAATTCCTATCAAAATCGGAGACAAAAAGATCAGAATTTAAAAGAGATGTGGCTAATTGCGCCACAAAGGAATCTTTGAGGCTCTTTGCAGACTCTCTGGCAAATGGCAGATTTCATTAGCCGTGAACAGGCTGCCAACACAAGAGGATTATACCCAAATAATGACATTTAGCTGAAGGAAATTCCATTAGTCCAGCTGGGAGAGAGGAATCTGAACTTCTGGAGCTAAACAAGCCTGAACTCTAAGCACTGCTGCACATCCATGAGATGTTTGAGAGGTGAATGAGCTTGTTCTTCCCACAGAGTAGACATGAGGCACCTTGTTTGTCCATTTAGTCAAGAGCTGGAAGTGTGTGCTCAGACAGAATGAGTCTTTTATATTTACAGTGGAGATGGATGGCTTGCGCCATCAACGGCTTCTTGGCATTGGTTAAATACACAGGCAAATGAGATCCTGGCAGTAAATAAGATTTGCAGCCTATACTATTATTTGGTTATATGGGAGACGTTCAATGAGGTTTTACACTCTGGGCTAAATGTAGGACCGTGCATGACAGCGTAAACATAAACGCACCGTATCGAGCATCTGTAGTACTTTGTCCTGCTCACAGGAATCCAGGCCATCGATGATGACGGCCAGTCGGGTCTGATTCTGAGTGAAGCCATCAATGGTTTTAGCCATTTTAGCCATAAGTTCCACTTCACACTTCAAAACCTGAGTGAAAAAAGGAAACAAATCGGATATCCAGTGCAACGTGTATTAAAATACAGATTTGCGGCTTAAATTTTCACAAAATAACCAAATAATGCAAAAATCTGAAGGAAGGCAAAGAGACTTTGAAATAAAATTCAAATTTTTGAACCACAGCGGTGTGACTAAGTGGTTTACGAACTGGGCTCTATGGCAACCCAAAGGTTGCAAAATATGTTACAATATGAAAAATGCCTTTTCGATCCACAAATGAAACAAAAATTGTTTTACATTGCACAGGCTATGCAAGTCAAGACTAAGGGAAGACAGAGGATTTATCTCGGTCTCAAGTCATGCCTAGTTAGACCACTTTGTTAGTCACTTTGGATAAGAAAATATCTGCTAAATTAAAACAAATGTAAGAGTGATGAGTCTGATGACTCTAAATAAGCAAATTCTATATTATATTAGAATTATTGGCTCACCTTCATGAATCCCTCACTCTTGAGCTTGTGCATACTGTTGGCAGCGTTGAGTAGCCTCCTCCTCTGAGAGTGCAGCACGGAGTCCGCCACCTGCCACCAGGTCCGACAGTTCAGAAGCACGGCCAGACCCACCACGCTGGCCATGGCGATCAGAACCGCGTTCACCGTGAGGTTCTCTCCGTCCACCTTGAAGATGGCCAGCAGGGTCATGCCTGTGATCAGACAGCCCGACGTCAACACAAAGAGTACAAAGGAGGGGACGCAACAGGTCTTCTTCCACTTCTTTCCTGTGGGGGGAAAAAAAGACATACAAAATGTATAAGTGCACATGTCGATGAAGTAAAATATTGACAAAACAGTCTAAAGTGTGTTTGGATGAGCCATCTGAGATAGCATGCACACCTGTAATGGCATTATTATTAAATAACATTGGTAAATTTTATATAAATGGGTTTCTATTATTAATAAATGAATTACTGACCATTATTGATGTTTAATATAGAGCATGATTTTGGACCAATGGGATTTTCACTATGAAAAACTAAAAATAAGTCAAATAAAATTATTTTTAATACTTTTAATTTTTGTTTTATTTAAAAAAAAATATATGCACATTTTTAAACTTTAAGTAATTAAACCAAAACTGAAATAAAAAAGCTGCATTTAAATATGAAAAAAGACAAAAGCACAAAAAATAATAAAATATGAATATAAATAAAAATAATAAAAATTTAAACTAAATGAAAACTGAAAATATAAAAATAAATGCTCATTAAAAAAAAATATTAATACTATAATAGTATATAAATAATACTAAAATAACACTGATAAAAAAAAAGACCCTTTAGCAGAGAGCCTTGTGTCTTGTATGAAACAAGTTAGAATGTTAGAAAACAACGCAAGCAATGCTTTGCTTTTTTTTCTGCTATAAAAGACTCATACTACAAGTTCTACAGACACACCTTGAGTTTCATCATGTTTGAAGACCCTAAAAAGTCTGGTGGCCAAGAAGCCAAACTCTCTCTCACAGGCATCGGACAGCGTGGCTATCATTTCAGCCATGGACGTCTCCCCTCCCACACTCGACAGACGGTTATAGTCTGTGAACAGAAACCTGGACAGATGGAGAACAAAAAAAGACCGACTGAAAATGAGCATAACACATGTGCGTGCTTCGACAGAATGTGCAGGTAATCCAACGCTTTGAAAAGAGTATTCACAACATTGCTTTATCCTGCCCAAAATCATTAGCTGAAGTAAATTACATACTTAAAGAAAGCAAATCAAACTTTGAAGAAGAAAAAAAAACCTTGAAAACACATGCAAGGTATATAGTTGGATGCTGTTGAAGTGGATGGACGTGTTTGGTCATGGCTGCACTATTCTGAAAGCTCTACCTGACAGGCAGGGCTTTGGTGGTCTGTTCCGGAAGCTCAGGGGGATTGACGAACATGAGTTTGAGGAGCAGCTCCAAGTAGCCGATGTGGCGGGCCAGTCTGGTGCTGAGGACCCAGGCCCAACTCCAACTTTCCCCTCCTTTTCTCCCACCAAAGTACACCAACACTGCGCACAGCACACAAAAGCACAGGAGACCGAGATGACGCAGTGACTCGTTTTGATATGAACTAAACCAGGAGTTTATGTAATACAAAATAAATGCAGAACAGGCAATTCCACTCACAATCCACATGAGATTCCAAAGAACAATGCTGCACTCTAGTGGACACATTTATGTGACAAACGAGGACAAAATCTACAATAAATCTGATTCTTAAACTTCTTGGTGTCCAGTGCACATATTAATATAATTACATAGTAATGAGATGAGTAAATCATAAGCAAGGATATAAAATTAATATACATTAAAAAATTAAATAATCACCAAAAAATAAGTATTTTGATAGTTAGGGTATTATTGCCTCTATGAACCCCAGAGTGAAGACACATTAGTCCAATTTCAGCCATAATCTATGCATTTAGGGCATTGAGGACAAACAAAACCATATAGAGGACAATCATGTAGTCGGATACTAATAATTAAATCAGATGATCTTTTTGCTCAAATCACAGACTGTACTTTATTATTTCTAAACCTCAGCACACTCTTTGCTGCACAACAATTACTTTATAGACACTCATTTAACAACTTAAATTTTTTTATTATTATTATTCTTACTATAGTGGAAGTTTTTGAAAACTTTACCATTATAATCTCTGTGTAAACTACAGAAATGCTAATTTGTGAAAACTGATATCATGTGAATGCATATTACGTGTTCAGTGTTTCTTTACAAAGTGACATCGCCACCTACTGGTCTGGCATGAATAATACAGCGTTTTTAATTGTCCGTGCAGATCGTTTCGTCTGAAAGCGCAAAAAACGCTAAGGAAAAACTTTTGGGTTTTTTTTGGTACATCGTTCTCATGTAAACCTAGGGAGGGAATTAATCATTTTAATTAAGTCCCCGAGGGAATTATTCTCCTTTTTTACACTCGGCCTGTAATGAGAGGCGTAAATTTAACGATTTCTCACCAAAGAAGATGTACAGAAGGGTGAGCAGGCTGAGGGCCACAGCGATGGCCAGCTTCGTGTCAACAGCGAAACCGAGGACCAGAGCCACAGATCCACAAAGCAGCAGAGTCAAAACCACCACCAACCACGAGAACTGGAACAACGGCTCCACCTGCTGTCCCGCAAACGTCTTCATCTCATCTGATATAGTGACAAAATAATCAGATCTCAATCAGATGGTAAAGATACGACAAGGCCTTCTAGATCTTGAATAGTCATTTCTGCTTCATACCCTCCAGTTTCTTTAGCAGGAAGGACTTGCCGCTGCCCCACTGAGCGTAAAGCCCCACGCAGATGGGCGGCTGCATGGTGGGCTCGCTCAAGATGTCCGCCAGAGCGCTGCTGTACAGGTCATAACCCAGCATGTCCCCATCACACTCGGAGGGAGACAGATGCTCTGGGGAGGAAGACATCAGAACTGTTGTAGACGGACATGTAAGTGGGCAAGCAAGTTTTGTTTGAGGAATACTCACTGGCTCCAAATATCTGAGTGAGGATGCTCTTCTGGTGCGTGCAGTCAATGTTGTAAGGAGTCTCTCCCTCTTTGTTGGGCCGGTAGAGCAGACGACCATCTTTGGGGTTCCTCAAGAGCACCTCGGCGAGTTTACGGCTTCTTCCACGAATGGCAATATGCAGGGCTGTGTCACCTTTCTGAGAAGATAACATTCAAGTTTTAGAGAACACTCACATGTAAAAAAAAAAAATAATAATAATAAAAAAACACTACTGTGAGTTTTGATCAGAGCTGAATAAAAGTGCTAATTTCCTTAAATTTTAAAGTAAAGATATTTATAATGTCACAAAACATTTCTATTTCAAATGAATGTTATTCCTTTAAACTTTCTATTCTAAAAAGTATATTTTTTAGCATTAATAATAATACTAGCATGTTTAAACACGTTGCTAACATGAATTAGAAGGCTGTTAACATGTTACTAGAATGACTTAACATGTTGCTAACACGAATTAACATGTTGCTAGCATGTTTAAGCACGTTGCTAATATGAATCGGCATGTTTCAGCATATTGCTAACATTAAATGTTGTTTTAACAACATGAATTGGCATTTTGCTTGCATGTTTTTGCACTTTCCAAACATGAATTAGCATGTTGGTACCATGTTTTAACACATTGCTAACATGAATTAACATGTTGCTAGCATGTTTCAACACTTGGTTAACATGAATAGGCACTTTGCTAACATGAATTAGCATATTGCTAACATGAATTAGCATGTTTTGTCAAGCCAACATAATAATAAATTCTACTTGAGCACAAATCATCATATTAGAATGATTTCTGAAGGGTTATACTGTATATCTCCAGCATACAGGCATCATTTAAGGGTTAATCAGAAGATGATGTGCATGTAAACATGGTTCATTTAATCATTTTACCTTGTCCACCGCTGACACTTTGGCTCCTTTGTCCAAAAGAAGCTCCACAATTTCCATGTTTCTCATCTTGGTGGCTTTTATGAGGGGCGTCTCTGCATCCTGACACATTTAGACATGTAATTAGGTCTTTTTCTTTACAGTGAACAATTATTAGCATCATATTCATCATTTTTTATATAAGATTACAAAGTAAAACCCAATGAGAATCAGGAATTTACCTTAGTGTAGGCCTCAGTATCAGGGTTGCATTGCAGGATGTCTCGTACCATGGTTGCGTTACCTTTCTCCACAGCCCAGAAAAGGGCAGTCTTCCCGTCCTATAATAAAGAGCCAAAAAAAAAAATCATATGACCTGGGTTATCGTGATAGCTACTTCCTTAATCACATGGGGATTAATAATACGTTTCTAATATGAGGTGAAAAGGGCATTGTAACAAAGAGGCTGTTCTGTATAGATTACAGTTTAGGACTGTGTGCTGATAGATGCAGACGATTGAAATATGTGAGAGAGATGCAGTTACCTGGCCTTTGACATCAATATCAGCATATTTATTAAGCAAAGCTCGGACGATCTCCACATGACCTCCTCTGACGGCTCCGATAAGGACAGTATCGCCACTCTGAGACATAAACAAGCACAAGACGAATGGGAATTTCAAGATTCAAGAAGAACAGTCAAGGTTAAATGAGAAACTATACGAGAAGAAGCTCTACCCGGTCAGGGATGTTGACATATGTGCCCGCGTCCAACAGGTCTTGGACAATCTCCGTGTATCCCTCTATAGCAGCGATCATTAGCGCCGTGTTGCCATCTTTATCGGTCATATTCATGTTGGGGTTTCTCTTGAGCAGCTCCTTCACCACCTCAGTGAACCCGCCGCGCACGGCCACTATCAGTGCAGTCATCGAGTTCTACAGGAGAGAGATTGAGTCGGAATATTTCAGGTGCACATTTGGTGCACCTGAAAAATGGGAATTTCTGCAAGGTCTGTCAAAACTCAACGTGCATTGGCGTCTCGCTGCATGAGGTTTGCTAGATCGAATGAGCCACGCATCTTACTCCACACTCCCCTCCTACTATTACTGTACAACCACCTTGAATTTCACTTCAAAACACAAAGTGCATACCGCTCCTTCCTGGTCCACGTTGGCGCCGTCCTCCAGCAGGTGCATCACACAGTCATAATGGCCTTTTCTGGCAGCCCAGATCAGGGGTGTCGTGCCATACTGACAATGACAACATAAAATTAAAAATTAAATTACTTAAGAGATCTGATTAACAAGCTTAACGGGTTACTTCACCCAAAAAAAAATCATTAATTCCTCACCCTCATGTCGTTCTACACCCGTAAGACCTTCGTTCATCCTCAGAACACAAAGATATTTTTGATGAAATACGATGGCAAAGTCACGTGATTTCAGTAAACGAGGCTGTGGTACGTCATGAGTGATTCGCAATTTCACTAGTTTACGTGACTTTGGCGGTTTGATACGTGAACTGAACCACTGATTCGAAACAATAGATTCGTAAAGCTTCATGAAGCAGTGTTTTGAAATCAGCCATCACTAGATATTGATGAAAAGTTGTTATATTGGTGCACAAAAAGTATTCTCGTCACTTTTTAACATTAAGGTTGAACCACATGAACTGCTTTAAATATGTTTTTAGTATCTTTCTGGGCATCTGAAAGTGTAAATTGTCTAAATTGAGACATCGGATTTCAGCAAAACAAAAAAAAAATTCATCTTCAATTGTGTTCTGAAGATGAACGGAGGTCTTACGGGTGTAGAAACAACACGAAGGGGCGTAATAAATGACAGAATTTTCATTTTTGGGTGAACTAACCCTTTAATATTACCGTATAAAATGAGCCATTTTAAAAGCCATACATCACTTAAATCCTATTAATTATTAATGTAGATATTATTCGTTCATAGAATTCTGATAAGCAAATTAACTAATTAGTTTGCATAATAACTGGTTATTGAAATTAGGACAAATCATAAATGCAATTATTAAAAAGTGGGGAAAAAGTGGCTTCTGTCATTAAAAAAAAAAAGGTTTTAGGCCAGAGTTAGTGGATTTTGCAATTCATATCTACTTATTCTTTTTCCATTCAATATTTAACAAGTGCAGAATTTTATTCAACATCTATCTATAATTAAATAAATAATTTTGCAAAGTATTTACACTACTGCTTTTAAAAGAAGTCTCTTATGCTCACAAATGACACACTTATTCAATATATATACACACATATACATACACATATATATGTATATGTGTTAAAAAAGAAAAGTTATTTCAAATTGTAGTAATATTTCATAAATTACTGTGTATATATACATAAAGTAATTTATGAAATATTACTACAATTTGAAATAACTTTTCTTTTTTAATATATTTTAAAATATAATTCATTCCTGTGATGGCAAAGCCGAATTTTCAGCATCATAGCTCCAGTTTTCAGTGTCACATGATCCTTCAGAAATCTTTCTAATTTGCTGATTTGCTGAAGAAACATTACTTATATTATCAATGTTGAAAGAAAAAAAAATAAAATTACTGGCTCCAAAACTTTGAATGGTAGTGTGTATTATTTATTGGTTTAATGTGGAAACAGTTGACTCAAGCTTTTTGGTTCACTATCAGGGTTTATGAATCTAGCGAAAGCACAAGTCAGCGATCCATGAGATGGGAGTGATAAAGCACCTTGTCAGAGCAGTTGACTTTGGCTCCATGCTGAAGCAGCAGCTGAACAATCTCCGCATGGCCTCTTCCTGCCGCCCATATGATGGGGTAAACACTGTACTACTGGGACAGACAAAAATCAATTACGCACCACAGAAAACACTCAAACCTACAGATAAAATCTCATATAGGGCCACATTTTCATCTCAAGCATTTTTAAAATGCACAATAAATGTTTGAAAGAACTGGAGAAGGCTGTGCGGACCTGTCCGGTGATGTTTGGATTTGCTCCCTTCTCCAGCAGTAGATGTGCCACCTCCACACGACCCTTGTAAGCGGCCCACATGAGCGCACTCCAGCCCCCCTACACACAAACATACCAAGGTCATTATATTCCGACATGACGGTCCTTAATAATCATCTCGTGGTCACAGGACTGTGTGGATAAGCACATTTTCCCTGAGTCAGGGAGTGACTCAAACTATCGGCTGTCTCTTATGTTCCTTATTTGTTATTATAAGCTTTAGAGGCTCACCCAGACAGCATTTATGGGCATCAGACACGCTCAAACATTCCATTTAAAAGGTTTAAATGATGCCCAAAAATGCTGTCTAGATGAGCAGCTCACAACTGTCATGGAAAATATATGACACTATATATCCAGGAATTGCACACAGAACATAAGTTTATTAAATAAGTCAATTAAATGAATCCAAATTGGACAGTGGAGGACACACGGTTTCAAGACTATGGCTTTGAATTTAACATGATCATTTAGTGAATTCATTAATTTAGTTTACTGAAAACGTACAAATTACATAAGAACACATAATCCACAAAAAATATTTTTGTTGAAATTTAATTTATCAAATTTGTCAGTCAATTAATTAAATTTCACCAAAAATATTTAATTTGACATCAAATGTAATCAATTCATACATTTAGTCATATAATGTACCTAATTTTAAAAATGTATTAGTAAAAATTAGTGTAAAAATTAACACTAACCAAGTTATTTAACCAAGTTAGTGGTTAGTTCAAGTAAAGTAACTAATGTTAAAAAAAAAAATGAAATCTTACCAAAATAAGATTACCAAATATAATACAATTAACTTATTTAAAATTGATTGACAACCTCATAAAAACACATCTGAACTACTGAACTACAATTTTCGAGGTGGTAAAGAAGACATTCACAATGACAAAAACAACTGTTGATTTAAGCATTAAAGTCTTCCTGTTTTAAGGCATCTCATGTCTTTAATCCGTGTCTTACCATGTCTCGATGCTCCACATTGGCATTGTTCTCCAGGAGTTCCTTCACCACTTCAGTGTGTCCCTCTTTAGCAGCTGAAATCAGTGCAGTCCAGCTATCCTAAGAGACGAGAGGAAAACACTGCTTATTTAATTGTACGGTCATCTAAAGATCTGAAGAGATCCGTGGAGTTTCAGATCGTACCAGCTGGTCATACCAGGTGGTCATAGTGAAGATTCTTCGACTGTCACCAGAAAGGTTATATACTATACTGCGAATCTGCTGGTGCGAGAAGCTCCAAGTGTTTGTGCCTGTAAACGTCGTCATCTAGTCATTTACAAAATGACAGTGCAGGCTACTAATTATTTAGATTCTACGGCCCACTCACACCTATGAAATCATACATCTGCTTGAAGAACTGTAGTCTACCAAAGTAGCCATGTTTCCATCCACCTATTTTTATGTGAATTTCGGGATACCGCATTAAAAAAAAACTCCAGCTGGAGGAAAATGCTACACTAAAAAATGGGTTAAAAACAACTCAAGTTAGGTTGAACATGAACAAACCCAGCGAATGGGTCGTTGTGATCTAGCAAATGGGTTAAACGTTTACCCAACCCGCTGGGTAATTTTATCAAACTCAACTATTGTTTAAAAATCACCGTATTGCTTGCTTAAAATGAACCCAAATTATGTTTGAAATTAAAATGTCTATTTTTAATGAATAATAATTAAACAAAAAGCTTTTATAAAATTGCTTATTAAATGTTCACCTTTTGATTATTATTGTTACCTCTCGTAATTATGTGTCTGATTTTTAATTTCCAACCTATTTTGGGTTCATTTTAAACCAGCCATATAGTGATTTTTAAACAATAGTTGAGTAAAATAATTGTAATTTTTTTTTTTTTTTTTTTTTTTTTTTTTAGAGAGAGAGCAAGATGTTTATAAATTCTTTAAAAAAATTTTTTAAAATGAGTCGGATAAAAAAAAAAAAAAAAAAATCCGATAAGAGGACATGCGATAAACTACAATGGAAACAAATACAGAATAAATCCCTTTTGATACTCAAAATAAATAAATAAAATAACATGACTTTGCCTCAAAAGTGGATGTGATTGGATAACTGGATTTACCAGCTGACCAATTCCACTGCACAACATCTTAAATGTTGTTTTAGTTATTCTGAAAAGTCTGTCATCAAAAAATATGTTGGTATAATGGCCTATCAGAACGCTCTCACATGATTGCCTACACAAACACAAGATAACGACAGCATTTGTTGGTTTTCGCCAACGCGCAAGTCATTATGACGTAGGATAAGAGAGCCGCAGTGGCTTCCCCGATCTCAGCAACTTTCATTCTTAGTAGAGAAATTATGCACCAATTTTCCAGGAAGTGACGATTTCGTTCTGTTGAACAGATGTGATGGAAATGCCGATTTATACGCAAATGTTTTATGCGATATTCCATGTGATATGCTGCGCACGAGTCACATTCACAACTTCATATGGAAACATAACTACTGACTCATTAGCTACGTTTCCATCACCCTGTTTTTATGTGAAACTTGAAGTATCGCATCAGAAACGAGTGATGGAAATTCCAACTTGGGAAAAAAAAAAAAAAAATTACGATCTCTTGAGGTGGTTTTTGACTTGTGCGAAAAGAGTTAACATTTGTAGTGAACATTAAACTCACATGACTAAATCGGCTTTTCCCGCCAATGGCGTTTTATTTACTGTTGGTTACTAGGTTACCAATACCACCATCATCCGCTCAAACAACTTGATGGAAACGCACCTAATTCGCATGGTTTTTTGTAAACTTTGAAAAAATTTACTTCACGTGTGGATGGAAACCTATCTAGTGACTCTTGATGAAAAATCATGCCATCCTGTTTCAAAAACAAGTGCAAGTTTATGTTTTGCCTTCATGATATCTCATGTTGTGTCTCTCTGCTGTGTGTGTTTTGAGTTTAATTGTGAAGACCTACTCACAATATCATCCAAATTCACATTCGCTCCCCTCCGGATGAGCTCCTGCACGATCTCTAGACTGCCCTGCTCCGACGCCACCATGAGAGCAGTCTGGCCGTTCTACAGCAGAACACAATGACTTAGTACAAATCAGTAAGGAAATTTAAAAGGGAAAAAAGCTATTTTAACATTTTGTACTGTTGTACATTTCATCCTAATGTTTATGCATCACGAGTACATGTTTGGCATGCTGTCAGTTACCAAGGGCAATAGTTTCAACTCATTCCTCAGTGTGTATAAATGAGCGAGAAACATGTTTACAGTAAATACACCGTTTCCACAGTTTAACCATAACATTTAAACATTACACAGCATGATACGGTGACAGAGCCGATTAAACAGAACTGTCTGTTCAGTGTGAAAGCAAACGAAATCCGATTGCTTTCACTTAGTATCCATAAGTTACAGCACTCACAGGGGTCCAGAACACATAACCAAGAAAGTTAGTCCCACCACAGAAGGACAATTTACATTGCAAATTTTCAGCTTCATATTTTGGTGCATTTGATTCAAGTCTGTTGTTTGCAGTCTGAAAATAAAGTATCCATATGTGGTCTGTAAAATATACTGGAAAATATCATTCTTTTTAAAAGGTGCAGTCTGTAAGTTTTGCCTCTTTGTCGCCATTCTCTGTTTGAAGCCTGCAATTGCAGTTATATGCAGAATTATTATCTTTACGTGGGTTGTGCATCGGCACGACTCCTTAATGTCCTTATCGAGGACAAGCGTGAGATCACTGAAGACGGCGAGAGCGCGTGAGTGTTTACCTAATACCCGTTTCGGCTCTATTGCGAAGTTATTATTTGCTGCTAGGAAGGATTCGTTTCGATTCTTTGCTTATTTGTATGTTTTCGCTTGGATTTGTATCTGTTGGTAATTGTATTCGCTGCCATTTAGAAGAACTGTAGCGGTTGTTAGTTTTTGGCATTGCTGGGCTGTGAACTTAAGTGCTGTACGTGCGCTTCCTGCAGTAGTTTCGATTTGGCCCATTCACGGCGAAACTCTTTTGCTGAGCTAATTGTTAGGGCGGGCCCAGCGACTGGAAACATATATAAACTCGGATTAGTTAGGAACAAGCAGGACAAGCGTGAGATCACTGAAGACGGCGAGAGCGCGTGAGTGTTTACCTAATACCCGTTTCGGCTCTATTGCGAAGTTATTATTTGCTGCTAGGAAGGATTCGTTTCGATTCTTTGCTTATTTGTATGTTTTCGCTTGGATTTGTATCTGTTGGTAATTGTATTCGCTGCCATTTAGAAGAACTGTAGCGGTTGTTAGTTTTTGGCATTGCTGGGCTGTGAACTTAAGTGCTGTACGTGCGCTTCCTGCAGTAGTTTCGATTTGGCCCATTCACGGCGAAACTCTTTTGCTGAGCTAATTGTTAGGGCGGGCCCAGCTGTTTTCACTTATACGTTATTAGTCAAGCTATTTAGTCAGTGTGTCCGCGCTTGCGCGGAAGCGTTAGCGGAAGCGTTCAGCCTCCTTGTGTTCAGCCTCCTTGTGTGAAGACCGACTTGGGTAAAGACCTGCGACTCTACCTGCGCGACTCCACCGAGCAAGGACACCGACAGGACACTTAAGTATCCCCCTCCCCCCCCCATTTTTCTTTGCTACCATACTCAACATGTGCTTTCAATATATTCCTGTTGTCACTCGTACACGCTCCACTATCACCCGTAGAAGGCAGCGCAACACTACTAACCTGCGTCCGATTTACTCCTCTCCTAACCAACCTCTATCTGTTTCTGTAGGCCTATGGAACTGTCAGTCAGCTGTTAACAAAGCTGACTTCATTCCAGCCTTTGCCACTAACTCTTTTCTCAATATCTTAGGCTTGACTGAGACATGGATTCGTCCAGAGGACTCCTCAACCGCCGCTGCTCTTTCTAACAACTACACCTTTACTCATACCCCTCGACAGTCAGGAAGAGGAGGGGGCACAGGTTTTCTCATTTCCAATAATTGGAAATACTTTGCTCACCCTGCTCTATACAGCAACTATTTGTTTGAATCACATGCCATTACAATTACATACCCTGTCAAAATTCATCTTGTTCTCATCTACCGCCCCCCAGGTCAATTGGGTACCTTTGTCGAGGAATTGGACATGCTGCTGTCCTCATTCCCAGACGATGGTAGTCCACTTGTACTACTGGGCGACTTCAACATTCACCTCGATAAACCTTATGCTTCTGACTTCCTCTCTCTCCTAGCTTCATTTGATTTCAGCCGACTCATCACTACAAGCACCCACAAATCTGGCAACCAATTGGACCTGATCTACACACGTAACTGTATCACTGACAACATTCTGGTCACACCTCTGCACGTCTCTGACCATTTCTGCATCACTTTCAATCTGCAACTTATTTGTGCACCACCAACCACTTCACATGTTTCCTTCAGAAGAAACCTGCGCTCTCTTTCCCCTTCTCATCTATCCTCTGTTGTGTTATCCTCCCTTCCCACACAAACACAGTTCTCATCTTTGGATGTAAATACTGCAACACACACGTTATGCTCCACTTTATCTACTTCTCTAGACAGTATCTGTCCTCTGGCATCCAGACCAGCTCAAGCAACTCGATCCAACCCTGGATATCTGATGCGCTTCGTGATGACCGGACCAAACTCAGGGCAGCAGAAAGGAAATGGCGCAAATCACAAGACCCATCTGACCTAGGTTTGTACCAAGATCTGCTATCATCTTTTTCTGGGGGAGTCCATGCAGCTAAGTCCTCATACTTCCACAATAAGATCAACGGCGCTACAAACACACGCTCACTCTTCAAGACATTCAACGCACTCCTCTGTCCCCCTCCACCACCACCCACCACGTCTCTAACTGCTGATCAATTCGCCAATTTCTTCACCGACAAGACATCTGCCATCAGGAGCCAGTTCTCTGCACCACCCACACAGGAACTCATCCCCTCCTCATCCACTATTCTTCTCTCTTCCTTCTCCCTTCTCACGGAGGCGGAAGTATCAAAACTTCTCCTCTCCACTCATCCCACCACCTGCCCTCTAGACCCCATCCCCTCACACCTTCTACAAGCCATCTCTCCCACTCTCTTACCAGCACTTACACACATTATTAACTCGTCTCTCCACTCTGGCACTTTTCCTACCACATTCAAGCAGGCTCGCGTAACCCCACTGCTTAAAAAACCCACGCTAAACACATCACTCATGGACAACTACAGACCTGTCTCTCTCCTACCATTCTTATCAAAAACACTTGAACGAGTTGTTTTCAACCAGGTGTCATCCTTCCTCACACAGAACAACCATCTGGATGTCAACCAATCTGGTTTCAAGAGCGGGCATTCCACAGAGACTGCGCTACTGTCCGTTACGGAATCCCTGCGAATTGCAAAGGCTGGTTCCAAATCATCTGTTCTCATTCTGCTGGATCTATCTGCTGCCTTCGACACCGTAAACCATCAAATTCTTCTGTCCACCCTCTCGTCACTGGGTATCTCAGGTCCTGCACTTCAGTGGTTTGAGTCCTATCTCACAGGTAGGTCTTTCAGAGTTGCCTGGGGAGGGGAGGTATCCAAACCTCATGAACTGATCACTGGGGTCCCTCAGGGTTCAGTTCTTGGTCCCCTCCTATTCTCCATTTATACTACATCACTGGGTCCCATCATACAGGCACATGGTTTCTCCTACCACTGCTATGCTGATGACACACAACTCTACCTGTCCTTCCAGCCAGATGATTCCACAGTAGCTGCACGGATCTCAAGCTGTCTGGCGGATATCTCCACCTGGATGGAAGAACACCACCTGCAGCTCAACCTGGCAAAGACTGAGCTTTTAGTCTTCCCTGCCACTCCTACCCTACAACACGACATCAACTTACAGCTTGGTACAACCACCATCACCCCATCTAAGTCGGCCAGAAATCTTGGAGTTATCTTCGATGACCAACTGACCTTCAGAGACCACATCTCAAAGACGGCGCGGTCATGCAGATTTGCACTACGCAACATCAGGAAAATCCGTCCCTTCCTGACTGAGCACGCAACACAACTGCTGGTCCAGGCCCTGGTCATTTCAAGGCTTGACTACTGCAATGCTCTTCTGGCTGGTCTGCCGTCAAGTGCAATCAAACCTCTTC
The DNA here is from genome assembly GCA_037194245.1 of Opsariichthys bidens. Lineage (NCBI taxonomy): Eukaryota > Metazoa > Chordata > Actinopteri > Cypriniformes > Xenocyprididae > Opsariichthys > Opsariichthys bidens. Next base: position 6,249,373 of record CM074286.1, on the reverse strand, counting down.
AAATGATCCAGAACGCTGCTGCTCGTCTTGTCTTCAACGAGCCTAAGAGAGCCCACGTCACGCCCCTCTTCATCTCTCTGCACTGGCTACCCTTGCTGCTCGCATCAAGTTCAAAGCGCTGATGCTTGCTTACAGATCCACCACAGGCTCTGCACCTTCCTACCTCCACACACTGCTACAACGCTACGTCCCCACCAGAAGCCTGCGATCACTAAAGGAGCGTAGGCTTGTGGTACCGTCACAGAGAGGCACAAAATCACTCTCCAGATCATTCTCCTTCACTGCTCCCTGCTGGTGGAATGATCTCCCTACTTTCATCAGGAACGCAGAATCCCTGGCAATATTCAAGAGACAGCTGAAAACTCACCTCTTCCGTGAACACTTGATCCCCTCATAAAAAAATAAAAAATAAAAAAAAATAAAAAAAAACACCTTTCCTTCCCTTTTCCCTTCCTACTCTAGCTTATGGTACTGAGCAATGTATGGAACTTGTATTGTGAGCACTTCCTGTGTTATTTGCCAATTCATGAAGAATCGCTTGTTTGTTTTCCTCACTTGTAAGTCGCTTTGGATAAAAGCGTCTGCTAAATGACTAAAATGTAAAATGTAAATGTAAATGTAATGTTTGCGATCAGTCACAGTAAATGTAAATTTCAATTTCTGTAGCCACTCCACAGTCCGAAGTCTTTTGCTTTTGACGAGTGACTCTTCAGAGGTCACTGATGATTGTCATATGAACCTTTCTGGATTACAATCCGCCATCAAAATGAGGTTTTAATTATTTCAGCTGCTGTGAGAAAAGCCTATAAATGATCCTCCCCTTGTAGCATCCTCACATGCCACATAACTTACTCGCTGGGGCAGCTGCATGCTCAGATTTCCAGTGGTTTTATTATAAAACATTATTACAAATTTGCCGTTGTGAATGGGGCTAAGGTAAGGAAATAGTTTTGAACACTGGCTGGTTATGTACTTGCTCAAAAATTGATTTCGGATCATTTTCAACCCAAAAAAAAAAAAAATTACAGACAGAAGCTTTAATAATAGTAATATAGTTCTGTTGATTTTAATGTTAAAATAATAACAATTCTATTTTTATTAATTCTCAATAATCATCAATAAGACTTTTTGAACAAACTGTATAGTGCCACAAACCAACAGAGCAAACCTAGAGCCCTTTAAAATAAAGAAATAAAAGAAATTGACAGCCCATATATATATATATATATATATATATATATATATATATATATTATATATATATATATATATATATATATATATATATAATATATATATATACATATACACACACACACACACACACACCCTAAATCTAAAACGACACATTAAATGGAAGAAATTAATGTTTTCAGTTTAACACGTTAAAATATTTACAGTATATACACGCGTACACACTTATATACATTTTATTTTATATATATACATTTTATTTTAGATATATATATACATATCTGACTATATATGTAATTACTATAATATAATATTGCTATACTATAATAAAATATAATATTTTTTCCTCAAAATCAGTCAGGCCTACACAAAATACAATTCATTCAGTCATTTTAACTCATATGGGGCATTTACGATGGAATAAATGGTGAATGAGCAAATAAGTGATTGGTTTTATACACATATGCATGAATGTGTAAGCAATTCCTCCAAAGCTTTAAACGATCCGATGAGCCCGACTTCAGCAAAATGGCGAAAACAATACATTTTAGATTTATATATGACGAACACCAAGTTACAAAAAGTAAGAAGTGATACTGAAGGGTTCCTGCGCACTCACTTCACTTCTGGTGTCCACCTCTCTGTACTTGTCCAGATGAGCTTTGATGGCCGAAAGGTT
>CM074286.1:5552500-5642500 GCA_037194245.1 Opsariichthys bidens | reverse complement strand
CATGAGGGTGAGGAATTAATGACAGAATTTCCTTTTTGGGTGAACTAACCTTTTAATGTAAGAAAAGAAAACAATGATGCAATTTTTTCAGGATTCATTGATGAATAGAAAGAGCAGCATTTCTATGCAACACTATAAATGTTTTTACTGTACCTTTTGATCAGTTTAATGTATGGTTTCTGAATAAATGTATTAAAAATAAAAACAAATCTACTGACTTTTGAATGATACTGTGTGTAATTTAATGTAGTGCTATTTTAAATCATTTTAATTTACAAAACGCCATCTATACTGCACTACATTAACTTAAAATTCAAAACTACAAAATAATCATAATTAAAAAAAAAACATCTGAAAACAAACAATTTTGTCAGCAACACCTATTAGGTATGAGTAAACATCTGAAAGGTATACTTCTACCATACAGATGGAGCATTTAACTGTTTTTGTCTTTTAAACAATATAATTATACATTTAAATATAATAATAGTATTAATAAAAAAAATGTATGTCTTAATGACACCACAGAGTCTCTGTAAAAAAAGTGTTACTATTAAAAACACAGACTTCAAGATGGACACAATGGAGATAAAAATGTAAGCTGCGACATCTTCATAAAAGATCTTCAACAGTGCTAGGAAGCCACGAGGGTGGAAATCTGGCCTTTTGTCTGGTGTTAAAATATGTTTGATGAGCTATGGGCTGCAGTTGTCAAAGGCCTGGTGATCTCTAGTGAGAAATGATTCCCTTCATTTCAGAGCCGCACACACTCCTCCTGCCTCAGAGAGCCGAGCGCAGTCAAATGAAGTGAGGCCAAGTTACAAGAAAGTGCATAAAAAAGGCTTGTGCGACTGCCAGAGATAGTCCAGTTTTACTTAGGCAGAGCGAAAGAAACAAAGTGCTCCCATTCACTCCTGAGCTTCAATGAAAGAAGGATGTAGCACATCTTAACACACACACACACACACTCTCTCTCTCTCCATCTCTCTCTCCAAGGCATTTCATCTGATTATGAGTACTTTGCAATCTGCGACAACATGATTGATGCTCCACTTTCATGAGGGGAATTTTAACAGCACCTCTTCAGCGCTCAGTGCACACCCAATTATGCGTCTGAGCCAGTAACCTTGAATTTATGTTGCCATGGCAACAAATAAAAAAATGGAGCGGGAAAAAAAAAAATGGTCATGCATTATGGATTATCATTGAAATTCTACACCCCTACCCAACATAATGAGAGCTCGGGACTTAATCAAATCAGCCATTCCGGGTGACACAAGCTGAAGAACTGACTTCCATTGTTGGGCCGCCTAGAGAAAGGCAGCAGGCCTGACGAGCCAGCAGCTGCAGGGCTGCAGCCTGATAGATGGCTCCCATATACATCAGTGAGCATATAGACAGATGGTCCTCAATGCTTGGAATTTCCAACCCAGGAAGCAGCTGCTCAGACTAACCTCTGCTGTTCATCTCACCTTGTTGTCATGGAACATTGAACAAGGAAGGAGAATGTGGACAGCTCCACTTGGAGCCCTGCCTGAGACGCTGTTTGTGCCTCATTCTTTTTCCCTTCTCCCTTTCCCTCTGGTCTTTTCTCTTCCCCCCCCCCCCCCCCCCCCCTTCTCGTCTGAAGGGTGGGGCGGCGAGGAGTCTCCCCCTCACGCCAGGTCTCAAGAAGACCAGAATAAATAGGATTTTCCGTTTTTACTAACAGACTCTTTATCTGTCTCTGCTGTTCCTTCAAATGTCGTCCTCTGACAGATGACATAATCATGAACCGCATCACTGGCTCCTGATTAATAACAATGCGTTGGGGGCGTTCGCGACGACACCAGTTTTTAGCAACAAAGTGACAGGAAGTAGTTTATGTTCGGCGTTGTTGATACGGTGTGGTCGCGTCCAGCTGCGCAACAAAGTTGAGATAAGTTAACTCTGTGCAAATAAGCAGCAAATCAATGTGGCGACAACCAATGAGAGTGAAGTCAGTGAAGTCACATGATCTGTTCGCTACTGTATGAATTCACAACTGAGTGAATTCAAACATAAAGCACATAAAACAAATATATAAAAAATGCATATGAATATAAATTATTAACTGATTCAAAATGCAAAATATTTGAACCACTACGATTCAAAATAAAAGTTTGTTTACAAAATATGTGTACTGTGTATATGCATATATAAATAAAAATATGCATATATTTAATAAAAATATATTATATTTATATTTACATTATATACAAATATACATGTATGTAAATATTACTTATATAATATTATTTAATATTAATATATAATAATATAAATTAATTAATAATTAATATCCCATGTATATATATATATATATATATATATATATATATATATATACAAATAAAATAAATGAAAATAAATGTAATTAAAAAACAATAAATATAAATATACAAATAAATAAATATATTAATAAGAAAAACAAACAAACAAATGTATGAATGAATAAATACATAAATAGTGTTTCTCAATTCGCAATTTATTATGCACTGCATCTTTCCCCTGAATACTCATTTTTAGTGGCACGGAAAAATAAAGTGGCATATTGTTTTAATTGGCAATACATCTCATTTACGACCGGATTTTCAAATGCTACAGCCAATTTTGCAGGCCACAAATAATGTTAGGGTATTCGGGAGAAGACACACCTGCTAGCAACCAATGGTACAGTGACCTAATGACCTGTGACCTCTAGAGACAAAATCAATGTCAGTTTGATCAGAGCATTCAAACAGCAAAGAGACCCTCAGTCCCGTTAATGATGTAACCAGGCAATAAAAACAGACTCACATAGAAGGAGGGTCACAAGCTGTATAATGGGCCAGAATATCATTGGCAAACACATAGCAACGCCCTGGCAACCACTCAGAACGCCCTAGCAAACTGCATGTCATTTTTAGATCATAAAAGAAAAAGGAGGGAGCCCAGATTAAATGTGCTTTTTTTGTTGTTTTTTCTTTGTACTTTTTCCCCTCTTCAAATCCTTCATCTGACAGATGACATATTTGTGAATCACAACTCTGGCTCCTGACTAATACAATACATTTCTCTTCTCCTGGGTCCAATCCGAGCTGCTGCGGCGGCACAAATGCTTCCACTGCTACATAAAATATTGATTGCTCTTGTATATTTCTTAAATGTATATAAGCATTTTTATTAGCTAAAAGGCAGATGGAGGAAAGTCTAGGTGCTTGAAGTAGCTCAGTAACCGCCCCCTTTGGCTCGAATCGAGCTCAGAGCCCTCGGTCGGCTGTGCAGTGGGAATTGGCAGGCAGGGATAAGAGAGAAGCTCAACTGCAAGATGTTAGTCATGGGCTTCCAACATCCTAATCCAGGACCCACAGAGAGACGTGAACTAGTTCCTCAAAAGAACTGTTTTAGCTTCACATCTAGACCACAAAGACTGCAAACGACACACTGGGAATCTCTGGAAGAACTGATAGTGATGCTAAAAAAACAGAAACGAAAAATCATCAAATAAGAGACAACAGCCAGTACCAGTTGAATCAGTTTCTTAAAACACGGCATGATATGATTACGATTGTGGCAGGAACTTTTGCAGTTGCATTGGTGTATTCGCAAGAACAGATGCCATCCAGAAATGGATGACATTTTTGGGTGTGCCAGATGAAATGTGCACCAGTGTCACTTGATGGCATGCGAGTTTTTCTGTCAGGAGTTATGCTCTCTGCCTCACTTAGACGGGCTGTTGAGTTACACACCCACAACTGACACGCTTTTTACCCTCCGGCAACAGGCACAAACCTGTAGGAAGGGTTTGGTGAAGCTTGAACTATGTTCATGATATATAATTCATATACTGTTTAGCTGTTTGTCACCAATAATAAACTTATGACTGACTGAGAGAAAGGAAGGACATTCCACACAATCAAATATTGGCATCAACTGCTATGAGATCTGGTGACATAGTGAGCATGCATCTGATTTCAGCAATAAAATTCAATTAAACATTTTTTTTTTTTTTGGGGGGGGGGACATAACGTCCAAAATGTGAGGTTTACACTTATATTGTAATGAAAAAAAAATGAAATTATTGAAAATAATTTAAGTAAATGACATAATATTAAAACAGAATAAAATAGGACTATTTGTAAGGCCAATACGTCTCTTAAAATTCAGTATTTAATAGTAATTAACAGCAAATTTACCTTTAAAAAGTCATTAATTTATGGTGTACGGTATTACTTTTCACTTGATTTTTATTTATTTATTCTTAGGTCTTTAAACTGAATGGTACCAAACTATTTTCTCCAAGAATACAATACTTGACATGCTTTAAACAAGAAGAAAAACAAACAAATTTAGATACATAACTTGATCTACTTTGTTGCGTCCCCTGCAATAACCTTTCTTTGATAGCTGTGGAAGGAGAGTCACAAGTAAGGCTCGGTCCTAATTAGCATTTAATTAATGATGCATGCATATGCAAAGCAGCATTTAAACAACTCTGATTACCTCCTACCTGTCCACAGGCCAACAGTCAAACATGTCTGACATGCGTCCGCCACATGTAAACGCCCCACTGAAAGGTCAAGCCTTGGAAGTTCATTAACACAAGAGTGACTTGTGCTCCTGGCCAGCGCCTGGTCCCTTGGGTCCGCGAAGAACAAAATGACAGTATCAACGTGATATTAATTTTGCAATGTTTCATTGGTAACACTTCAGTCCACTATTAATTACAACTTTTGCCTCAATTAACTCCTAATTTACTGCTTATTAGCAAGTTAGTTTTTGTAGCATTTAAGTTTAGACACTCAAAAAAGTCCCTTATTTTAAGTAAATCGTGCACATAGAACAATCTGTTTCCTTTGATTTACTAAATCGTGACCACGCTGTAATAATTCCCTCCCTTATTTTAAGTTAAATCAAAACAAATTAGTTCAAGTTGGCCACGATTAACTAAAACGAGAGAACCAATAGTTCTCAATAACAATGTTGTTATTGTTATTAAATGTAACAATTATGTTTCAATAACAGGCCAATAGTTGGCGATGCCACTTTACAAAGAAACACTACGTGCTTATAGATTGAACAGGTAATACATACGCGCATGATGTGACTTTTTCACAAATTCTTGTTTTTGTAGTTTAAACGGAGATGGTAGCGTTTTCAAATACTTTGAAACCCGATTTCAAAAGCTTGCATTTTCAGGCCAACAAAACACCATTGTCGTATACAGTGCTGGGGGGATCGCATAACTAAGTAATCAGATTACTTTTTCAAGTAACTAAAGCATTACTTTGACATTTAAGAGTGCGTTCACACTTGTCATGTTTGGTTCGATTAAAACGAATCCTGGTGCGATTGTTCAGTTAGTGCGGGTCTCGGTCCGCTTCCAAACGAACTCTGGTGCGGTTCGATTGATATATGAACGCAACACGGACCAAAGACATGTAAACGAACCAAAAACAGGACGTGATGCCTCAAGATGCGACACCACAAGTTTTCTGATTTGACGACGCGGAAAAATCGGTGTATCCAAAATGAGTCGAGGGCAAACGTGGAGCAACGAGGAGGTGAAGTGCCTCATCAATATTTGTTTCTGCATAAAACGAAGGAAATCCTGGTGCTGTTTTGAATGTTTTGAACATTTTATGAGCTCTTCGTGAGTTCTCAGCTGGTAAAAATTAAGCATATGTACACGAATAAAATGATGGGGTTTAATCCAGCACACAGCATCGTTTTGAATGTTCGTAAGCAAGCTCATTCGCGAAATGTACGTCATAAAAGTGGTAACTTAAGGTTCGCTGTTAAAAATGCCAGTGTGAACTCTAAGCCGACCAGAACTATATGTTTTGTTTTTGTTTTTTGGTCCGGACCAAACGAACCAAACCAACCGAACTACAAGTGTGAACGCACCCTAAAACAAAATACCCAAGTTACTTTTTCAAATAAGTAATGCAAGTTACTTTGTTTTCCAATTTATTGACTAACAGCTCTCTTGTCTCCATGTCGAGAGCAATCGGGAGTAAGTGCAGAAGCGTTGTGTGCGCTGTGTGAACATGATGGCTATTCTAGACTAGTTGTAGACTAAATATGCGAATATTTGATAATTACTAATAATATGAATATTTTCAATTACTCATTAACAGCTACTCATGCCTCATTTTCTTCGGTATTCCAGAATGGCAGCACAGCTGAAAGGTTTGTTTGAGCTGTACAGGCGTGAATTTGCATGAGGCTTATTAATTTCACTTTTGGCGTGAAAGGGCCTTTACATTTACCAAAAATAGAACTTTTTTGTTGTTATAAAAACAAACAGCCCAGCCCAGATGAGAAAAAGTAGCTCAAAAAACTAAGTAAAGCAATTAGTTACTTTTTTTGGGAGTAACGCAACATAGTAATGCAACCCAAAAGTAACTCCCCCCAACACTGGTCGTGTAAATGAACGGCCAAAACGAATAAAATGTTTTTAGCGTTTGTTGTGTAAATGGTCTCTAAATAGTAAAATTTGTGATATTTTTACAGCCAATTTTATGCTATTGAATATCCTTCAATAGCAATGAGTACTGCTCATTTTGATCCTATGCGATATTTATGCACAAGCAATGACCTGTAATATAGACCCACTTGTCTTTTATTGTTCAAAGGTGCAAGTAAATTTACCAGCGTCACGGAAGCATTCATTAATGATCGTAGGTGATGTAAGTCTACATTACCAGACATATTTATTACCACTTTTGAAAATGATTGTCTTTATTGCTCTTGTGATTATGGAAATACTCCCCCTCTTTGACTTGCAAAACCCATCAGTCTGCCTATTTATTATTTATGTCAAAGTTAAGGAATCTGACAAAATCATAATGGATACCCTCTGCCTTGTTTATCATATTCAATACCGTATGAAAGTGGTTTGATAAATCCATGCCCAGCCTATGTTTTCATCTTGTGGGCATTTTTGCCGTGCGGCATGATTGAACTCAGCCCGCTCGGGCCATAACGCAGTCAGGGTAATGAACCTGAAGACAGCATAACGCCCGTCCTGAAATCTCATGCATGAAGGGACCGTCGAGCCATACCCCAGCCTCCCGTGTCATTTGTTATCGTTAATCCTTACATTTATGGCTGCAAATATCTTATTAGGAGGCGTGCCCGAGGTATTTCACTTCGATTCTAGGCTCCGTGACATATTGATTAGACCGGGAGGATTGCGTGAACAAGCCCAAGACCTTGACTTTAGACACCTGGAAGGTATGAATATGAGCGTCTGGCTCATATTCAACATCCAGGGTAATTTCCCTTTGAGGGGAATCAAGGGCAAGTCTGGCCTTTCAGACCTCATCAGGTACAGACCCAAGGCACGACACAACATGCTGTGCTAAATGCAATTGAAACATGCTCTTTAAGTTCCACAGACATGCGTTTAAATTATATAGATTTAGACCCATATACAGAAAGTTGCCATTGGTGAAGTCAGTCTCACAAAGAGTGCATTCACGTACTTGTGGCTGAAGTATATGGTGATGTCAGAGGAAAATTAAAATGTTTCATGGCATTACCAGAATATTACAGTCATTTTTCAAATCCAGGGGTGATTCATAGAGAGGACGGTGTTCTTACCACTCAGCAATGTGGCATATTTATGATGTAACTGGATGGCACAGGAAAACCCCGTATAAAGTCAAGTTTGTCTTATACTGCTATGAATGTTCGTGAAACATCGATCGAAACCTTTAAAACTTTTCCTGCACCATTTGCGCTATGGATATGAAAGATTCCAAAAATTGCACAATATAGTTGCAATTAGCAAATGAAATATTTGAGAATTTTCAGGCCATAATTTTCAATGACTCATACACAACTATCACAAAACATGAAACTTAACTCCGCTTTTTCAGACAGAATCACCAATTGCTGTTTAAATGACGTTAAAATTCAAAGTAATCACTTTGGTAATCTAAAATACTTTTCAGATGTAACTGTAATCTGATTACCACCCATTTAAAATGTAACTGTAATGAAATACAGTTACTCAAATTTTGTATTTTAAATACGGAACTAAGTTACTTGTATTTCGTTACTCCCCAACCCTGTACCTGAATTACTTTTTCAAATAAGTAACACAAGTTATTTCGTTTTCAAATTTATTGACTGACAGCTCAGCAATTTGGAGAAACCTACCAGTGCAGCAAGACAAAATATACTTATAAGATCCTCTTGTCATTCATTTCTCACCCTCATGTCGTTCCAAACCCATAAGGCTTTCGTTCATCGTCATTCATCAATTGAGCAGTTCAGTCAAAATTTTCTGAAGACAATCGATTGCTTTATATGACGACCAGATTTAATTTAGGCTTTTATAACCTCTTCTGGAAGCTCAAACATACTTCGTAACATGAGAATGAACCTCATTGGTTCTTGCAAAAGCTCAAATATGATGCGTAACACAAGAATGAACCTCATTGGTTCTTGCATGCATCAATCAAACATGCTTGAGCTTCCGTTTACCACAACTGATGTACAAGTTGATGAAGTTTAAATGTGAACAAAAGCCTAAATTCAATCTGTTCATCATAGAAAGCGATCGAGTCTCTTCAGAAAATTTGGACTAAACCGCTCAATTCATATGGATAATTTTTACCATCTCTTTATGAACTTTTTGAAGTGTCAAAGTCAGAAAGCTCTTATAATCCATGAAAAATATCTTAATTTGTGTTCAGAAGATGAACAAAAGTCTTACAGGTTTGGAATGACATGATGGTGAGCAATTAATGACAGAAGTTTCATTTTTTTGGTGAACTATCCCTTTGACGTCGCAGTATGCTTCATAAGTAAGTTATCTTATTTTAAGGCATTGTTTAGTCAGACTCATTAAAAAGTCAAAATTTTCAATGCATCTATATAGAGCTCATCATCAAGACTCGGGGAATAAAAACACCTAAAACATCTAGCAAATACATAGAAATGGACTGTCAACATCCTGAAAACCCTTTCCTGAGAAAATGTAAGATCTCATTGCGTTAGATGATAAAAGAAAAACGCTTATTAAAGAGACTAGGAAAACGTTCCTAATTTGGGTTGTTGCATCCTAATCTCCTGAAAAGAATCCTTCGGGACAGTACTTCTTGTCACAGCTACACCTACAGTACTTCTTCTGGTAATAACAAAGAGCTTTTAATTAATCCTCTGTTAGACTGATCATATTTAAATAAATTACCTGTTTAAGATGTCAGTAAGATTAATGGAACGACCAACAGACATACTATTTATGTAAATTGCATTATTGCTCTCGGTAAACTCAAGACCTCTCTAATGGGTTTTGCTCACCTTTCAGGCAGGAAGCCACAGCACCCAGAGAATAGAGATCAAATGGGCCGGGGGTTATTTCACATCAAGATCTGGACCTTGGAGTCTTTAGCCTTCCTGTGCATTGGGGTGGTAAATTACGGGGACAGGTCCAGGGCGTTTTACTGCTTTGTTTCCAGTCAAACCGGTTTCCAAACGCAGTGTCACTGGGACTGCTTTAAAGAGGCATTTAATATAAATGATCTGGCATTGATTGTGATGGATTGGCTATGCAGAGACACCTTGCCTTCAAGGGCACCGAGGGATAAGCCATCACTCTGGACTGTACCATCCCAGTAGGTGTTTTGTGAGTCCAATGTCACCTGTACCTGTAATTACGTACCATATAGTTTTAAGCGATATGACAACAGGTTCTTCCCCCAAAGCGTCAAACAATAGGTGTCCTTTAACATCTTTATAGTGACATGTACAGTCACCTCATTACTTTCAACGAGAAACCTTTGGCCCTGTTTACATCTGGTATTAAGATGCATCTCGGTCGATCGGATCACAAGTGTGCGGCTACAAATAAAGAGTCTAAAAAAGTATGAGCTTATGCACTTTCGACCACTTCCAGGGTAGTCAAAAACAAATTCAACCTGGATTGCTTTCATAGTGTAGACGCTCATGTGGTCGAATGCGTTCAAACAGCGACTACTGACCAAATGCATAAAAATTTTAAAATTTGTCGACCGTGAGACCCGAGTTAGGTTTGAAGATGATAAATGTACCAAGCACAATGTTCTCTCGTCATTCCTGATTTCTAACACACAGCGTTCGGTGTGGTTTTGTGGCTGTGAGAGCAGAAAATAAAACTGATGATCGTGTGTGTGTTTTTCTATCATCTCCTTTCACGTTCATATGTAAATTGCATGAGCTTATTTTGTCCATTAGAGGTTAGATATGAGCAATCTAAGATCCTATGTTGCTTGTATATATCAAGTAAACCCACCCATTCAGTACTATTAGTATTAATATCGTTCATCGCTCATGTCGTTCCAAACCCCCATTCGTTCATCTTTGGAACACAAATTAAGATATTTTTAATGAAATCCGAATTTTTATGAAAGCCCCCCCCATGACTGCAACGTAATTATCACTTTCAGTGCCTAGAAAGGCAGTAAAGACATTGCTAAAATAGTCTATGTGACGACAGTGGTTCAACTCTAATGTTATGTTGTAATGTTAACGCATGCGTGTGATGTTGACGCAGGAGCCGGCCAATACTGAGCCGGTATTCTGATGCAGAACCCCGAAGCGCTGCACAGTGTTTACAATTGACAAGGAAGAATTGTTGAATAAGGTCATTATTTCTATTAGTTTTTTATTTTTTTATTTTATTGATGTATTAACTACTTTTCTGTACCATGAATGTGGTAATTACGTTCTTTTCTACGGGGGGTAACAAAACCTCTTGGATTTCATCAAAAATCATCATAATTTGTGGTTCAAAGAAGAACGAAGGACTCATGGGCTTGGAAGAAAATGAGGGTGAGTAATTAATGACAGAATTTTCAGACAGAATTGGGTGAACTGACCCTTTAACTAAGTCATACAATGATTCACCAATCAAACATGGGCTCATTTGTCACCAAAGAGTAAAAAAAACCACAACAACAACAACCATAAACAATCCAAAGAAACCGCTCTCAACTTTTAGGTCACTTTGGCTGACCCTCAGTTGTACTAGCAGTATTGCTGAAGTGTGATCTTTCTCTGTGTTTTGGCTCCAGTGTGCTGAATTTCAATAAACACAGCAAAGTGACCCGGCAGGACAAACCTGCAGACAGTGTAATAAGGCTCTGTTAGGATTAATGAGCTACCCACGGCATTATTTGTTATGTTATATATCTTATTGATTGTGTTGTCTTTGATCTTTGCGTGGACTTTCTCGCCGAGCTCTGGTACGGTTTGTGTTCTTGGGAGACGCCGAAGGTTGAGTGGGCAAAACATGCAGAGCGTGATCTGCTTGAGGGCACCGGGGCAAGACATTCGTTTAATACATTAAGAAACTGACAAAAGAAGGCATCATAAATGCTCCTGCAGTGTTCCAATTAAAATGAGCGAGGGTGTCTGTGAAGTGTAAATGAGGAATAAGTTGTGTTTTCCATTACATCGTAATGAAAAGTCAATAATAACGATTTACTTAGCAGGGGGAAGTTCATGATGTGATAAAAAATAAAAGCATACATCTTTGGATCAGCAGGCAAAAATAACAAGCAAGTAAATGTTTGAGGCAGTAAGGAAGGTTCTGGTTTTGCATAACCATGTATTCAGTTGTTGCCAACGCGAGCTCATTAGTATTCGTAGATTAAGTCTGGTTGAAGCGCACCTATATTTTAGTACATTTGCATAGACAGTGGCACATAAAATATCAACATGACAGCATCTTTAAAACAAACTCTCTGGCTGATTTGAACAACTGATTTGGAAAGATTTGCGCATCTTGAAAGGTCGATCTGTTACTATTGTACATTTATTCTACTCAACATACAAAATATGTAAATGTTATATTAACTAGATCAAACTGGCCAAGTAAAAGTGTCAAGACAGATAAATCTTAAGTCTTTAAAGAGAGGGGGAAAAACACCCACTAACTGAGCATCATTTAACTTGGGTACCAGCATGGTCAGTGCAATTACAAATGACATGACAAACAAGAACTGTCAAACAATTAAAATCTGTAAACAGCACAGATGGGTTAGTAATAGCTGATTGGCTGTCTGAATCCATTCTCAGAGAAATTAAAGTGATAGCTTACCTAAAAATGAAATTTCTTTCATCAGTAACACCTCTCATGTCATTTCAAATCATATGAGGTTTTCTCATGCTTAATATATATATATATATATATATATCATGTGTGTGTATATATACATATATAGATTTTCCATGCAACTACAACAAAGACAGACTGAAACTTTAGGCTTCAAAATGAACATGAAAGTTCAAATGATTTCAATTGCATTAAATATGATTCTTCTGAAGCCATAAGATAGGTTTGTTTGAGGAACAGATTGTGAAAATACTGAAACCCATCCTACTTCTTAATGAGAGTAGTGATTCACTTATGAATTATTATTTTGAGTAAAATATTTTAAGCAAATCTGCAGCTCCTGTTCACAAATCCATCTTGAATGATATCCACAGAAGCAAGAAAGTCACACAGGTTTGCAAAAACATGAGAGTGAGTAAAATATGACAGAATTTCCATTATACCATTAAACTCTTAGATAATGAGATGTTTGTTTGAAGCTGAGATGCTGGAGCAGATTCCAACAGAGAGAGACCGCACATATCAGACCGGATTGAAAATGTGGAACACTTTAAACCCTCATAGCCAGTCATGATAAGGAAAATCAGGGAAGTAAAGAGAGTCACAGAGAAAATAAGACTAAGAAGTGTGGTAAAGAAAGAGAGCGCGAGAGAAAGAGCTGAGGCGGGAAAACAATGCAAACGAGCATATGAATATTAATGAGGAAACAAAGGCCTTTTGAATGCCTGTATTCCTGTGGTGTATTTATGATGAATGAGGGCCTCAGTGCAGTGTGTCAAGGTCTCCTGACCGACAAATAGCAGGCTAATGACAAATCTCTAAAACATATGCTAATAAAGCTCTTACAATGCATTGCAATCTTTGACCTTTGGGATATAACCCTAAAGGGCAACATGAGACCTGCTAAATTCCAAAAACTAACTGCAATTTAATCAAATGAATACATTTTTGATGTGGGTTATCACTGAGCACTTGGGTAATCAAACATCACAATGTTACAAACATGTCCTGTAGGTTGTTTGCACAGGACGTCAAATGCGGCTTGAAATTTTTCAACAGAGGAATTACTATCACAAAATCAAAATTCCTATGTTTTGCATCGCATACGGTTGCTTAAATCGATCAAACCGAGAAATCACGAGGAGCTTTTATCGTTTGCATGGCTTTTATCATTTTTTACTTTAAAAGTAGTCACTTTTAATAGTGTTTTGCATCTGCTGATACTGAAATTAATATGGATACCTGCTTAACTTTTTTTAAGAGAAGTTATTTTTTCCCATTGCATGATCATTTGGTGTTTTCACTTAAGTTTTGTAGAATTGCGTTCACAATGTCGATCTGGTTACGGTGAAAACGGTGTCACGTGCTGCTGCTTCAGCCATCACATGGCAGAAAATGTCCAAATAAAAACATGTGTTCAAAAAGCTGACAGAAGTCGATCCATTTCTTTGTTGGAAGGAAGTAAATGTAACTAGTTTTAATGTTGTCTTTGTAAAGACTCACTTTCCCATATGGCCAAGGAGGAGAATCGGAGGGTCACATTGAGCGGACAGACACTGACACACTATATATTTTTTCGTGTTTAATTCAACAAATGACCAAAATCAAACCCACACAAGCTCGTGAACAGTTTTGAAGTGGCTGGTGCGAGTAATGCTCATTCACAAGCCGAATAAGAGTCATACTCGCGAATGTAATGTTAAATTATTAAACCAAACCAGAACAAAATACAAAATTTTCAAAAACACTATTATTTTATTGAGTGGGTTTAATCAGTTACATTATTAGATTGTCTAGATATATCTATAGCACCAAATCTTTCAATTCGATAGGAAAAAAATAAATCACTCCTCTTCATAACATAAGGATCATGTCCAACATATGTTGTGATTTTCTGTTTATACCTTTCTAAACCATCAGAGCACGGGCTTTGGTCCATCTCTTCCACTGTAATTTCCACTTCTTGCCCTCCACCTGACTTTCGCGCGTCACCAGAACCACGTGATTGCAAACAACTTATTGTGCCCACAACACAATTTAATGCAAATCTGATGATTTGTTGCTCTACAAATTGTTTATTTAAATAATTTCTGACTACTATCTGCTAAAGACCACACATATTAAAGAAAATGCCCAGGGTTTCTTGCTTTTCTGTGCAATGCAGCCAAGTTGACTGCTTTATTTTAGCCAGTGAAACAGCAATTGAATTAGGGCATCTGTTATGGACCTTAAATTACTATAAAACTACTCAACTTGCCATTTTGACAACGCATTACTAGCGAATACTGCTCACTTGATCTGTTTTGCTTGGGGAGGGGGGTATCAATAACTGAAAAATATTACTTTATGTTGCAGTGCAAGTACAAGAAAACTGCCATGTGCAAAACAAAAGCAAATGATACTGATTGCACCTTTAATTATAAGCTTAGTATCCAAAACCATTCAATTCTTGCTCAAATCAGACTCTCTTCAGAGCTTCATTGCCTACGGTAACCAAGACCCAAGCCATCTTTAGTCTGCTGAAACCTAGATTAGGTTTGATATTAACTCAGTTAATACCTCAAACCAACACCTTGTCAGATATAAATGAGGTCTGGAATAGTATTCTTAATTACCTTTAGCCCCGGGCTGGAGTGAGAGATTCTTGGTACTAAGCAGTGGCATCCTATGGGGTCACAACACACCTGGGCAACAGGCAGGGTGACAAGGACCCCAATCTCCGAATGGGCTATACATACAGTAAAGCAATGATAATTACTTTTACCATTAAAAAAAAAAAAAAACACCAAGAATTCCACTTTTTTTTTTAAAGTCATTTGATGTGCTTTGCTCTCTGGTTTCAAAAACTCCTTGCTTTACCAACAGGCATGGGCTACAAAAAACAGAATGTCACTGTAAACAGCAGACACTAAGTTAAAGAAAATGCATTGATGACCTCAGGGTTATACATCACTTTCTGACATCTGATCAGCCAAGACATTCATTCCGCTCAAGATCAGCACATTCATCTCCTACTTTCAACATCTTTCTGCTTCTTCTGACCTTCTCCAATGCCTTTCTTCTGGATGTTTGGAATTATAGGTTGGCATTTAGTAAAATACCATCCAACATTTTTTTTTTGCCCAGAACAATCTGCTTAACCTCAACAATCCGGCAGCTCATCCAAAACCGCCTTGCTCTCTCAGTATCTGAAGCATTTACAACAGCTTTGCTTTCATTTTCCTTCTCTTGGATCTACCTACATAATTGAGATCCTCATTGCATCCATTGCTGTTCATCATTTGCTTGTTGCAAATGGAATCTTTGACTCTGTCATCAAAAATCAACAACTATACCAATGTCTTTTCGTGTTGTCAAAAGTATCCACTTCTGTACAAGCTAATAGCTCTCAACCGCTAAAAGTGTGAAAAATGTCGAAAGGTGTCTATTTACAACATTTTTTGAAGCATTGACCATTGTAACCAATCACAGGCATTTCTGTTGAGCACGTGAACACAATGGCCAATCAGAGGTGTTTAAGAATCCGCTCAACAGCACTCAAAATGCTTGATACCTCAAGATACTTGGTACCGAAGTCAGCACTTTTAACAACACTAGTCCCTTTTTCAGGCTTAGTTTCACAACTAGATAACTGCATCTGTGCTTTCAATGCGTTTTCCTAATTATATCACATATGTACCATTGCACAGTTTGTTTATTTGGTTGTCCTCCTACCCTTTCCAAACAAAATGCTCTTTGCTAAATTCATGAATAGTGTATGCATTCTGTAATCATAATAAATGTTATGGAGCAGAGAGGTGTGAGTTACTACACTCTAAAAACAGAGCTATGTAAGCGAGTATAACCTCTGACTGAGGTGTTTCAGCATACTGTTACTCAATTTTCTACTGTAATTTATTTTCAACTCATATGGATGTTTTTCCTTCTCTTCCCAGCCTTGATCTCTGACTGCTAGTGGTAGTTAGGTTTAATGAGCTGATTCTAGTGCAGAGAGCTAATTTTGTTAATATAAATGGACCTTTTAATATACAGCACCTAATGGTTTGAATATTGTGTTCTCAGTGCATACTTCTTCTGAACAAGCATAACTGCCTTTGATCATGAATTTAATCGCATTAAATGCAGTACAAACTGGAATTTGACTGTTTATCTGCATGTGCTATGCCATAAGGCTCCAGTTGCTTTTTTCACCTGGTAAATCCTACTTCTATATTGCTGATTTGTTTTGTTTATGTTTTATAAGAGTATAAGACCCTATTAGAATATGAAACACTGTTAAATATAATCTTTGTATACTAATGTCCATCTGATTATTTTAACCTAAAATTTTATCTGCTCTCAACAGATGGTAATATGTTGCCTATAATTAGCAAACACATGGCTAGGATCGCTCTATTTCTGCAAAGTAAAACTGACATATTTCGAATATATGAGCCAAAAAATAACATGAATTTGGCAATGGAGAAATAAGCTTGGCAGAGGCCTCTATGGCAGTAGTGAGCTTCTGTCTGTTACTTCAGCTGTCTTTGTATCCGTCACTTGTTACAACAATAATTTCAGGCAAGTTTACATATGTCCCACTATAAACTTAATTGGAAATTATGTTTATGTATCACATATAAATTATGCACAACATATTTCCATTTGTTAGCATTGACATGTATTATGTCAGTCAATAGATGTTTCGTGGCCAGAATAAGCTATAATATGCACTAGATTTAATGTCTACAGTTAAAACTTGTTTTTGGTACAGATTTATAAGAGGGCCCCATAAGCAAGAATAATTATAAGTACTGTGAAAAGCACAGAATTCCTGCTACTGCATACCAATAAGCATGGTTTATTTCAATCTGTCTAATACATATGCATCCTTTCTATTATTCATGACACATACTCCTAATTTCAAACTCACAAATTCATTGGATGATGTCTGTATTTTGACATTTAAGTTGTGTTTAAAGCTGCATCATAATATTTTCTCCTATTCAGGTCTAATACGCAGAGAAGTAAACAAGAAAGTAAAGCCGCTTTTACACCAAAATTACACAAAACAATTTGTCCCAGGAACTTTTTTCCCCCAGACCTTTTACAAGGTGTAAAGTCCCGTTTAGATCGAGTCCAAACAACTCTTACCGCAAGCACCGCAACAGACTTCTAAAAATGGTGGTTGAAAAAAAAAATGCTGTGTGGAGTCAACCAATCAGCATGTTCAGTGCCCAAGTCCCACCCCCAAAAGTTCCTGCCTCGTGAGCAGGGAAATTTTTACCCGGAACCTCATTTAGGGTTCTACCCGGGGTCCAACAGTTGAATCATACTGAGTACCACCCCGAAACCCCTAGTTCCTGGGAAAAGTTCCTGCGGTGGAAATGTGGCTTAAGCCATCCACAGGTTGAATTACCCAGAAAGTGTAAACGCAGTGTCTCTATCAAAATATTTCACTGTTTGTTTAGGCATCCAAACACAGCAACAATGACTCAACTAATGGCTTGAGTTTGAGGTGGACAATCTCACCAATGGCAGGCATGGGAAGGTCTTCCAGAAACCTGTTTGGAAATTATCGTTATTTTTCCAATTCAATTCAGTGACAGAAATTATACAGTTCAGCTACACCCTAGTACCTCACTAAGGTGCAGTTTCCTTTAGATAATCTAGAGACACCTTTCTTGATTTAAACACAGGTCCAACCAATTACATTAGACACACATAGTCAGCGTTAACCAGGATTTAGAGTGCACCTGCTCCAGGTGATTTGACACCTCTGGGTATCACACTTGTCTGAACAGCCTCCCATGAGACAGAGTCCTGTGTAAGGTGCCATGTAAGGGAGAGGACACAAAAAGGAAGTGAGAGAACTCCACCTCTAATTGTTCGTGACACACGACACACAACACTTACTGTGAGACTCAGTCAAAACCCAGGACAGGAGGGAGGGATCTGGCCACAAGGAGTCTTTTATCTTTGGTTAATGACTGAACAAATATGCTTTGCCTTCATGCTCCCCTCTTTTGTGGGTGTGGTTACCCCTCTGGGTCACCGTGTAGCTCTCGAATAAGCGTCTTCGCACAAAAGCCCAATATTTGCTTGACTAGCGGGGCCTCTGGACCCTTGAGGAAATAAGCACGAGGGGCAGGGAAGGAAGGGGGTGAGAGGGTGGGGATGGGGGATTTAACTCTGTCAGATACCAACAGGAACAGATGGAGCTTGATAAATCCTGAAAGGAAGGCATTACCTGCCCAAGTCACCAAGCAGCCACAATTATCACAGGGCTTTGGGTTCATTGTCAATCAGAATGGCAGTTAAAGAGAGGCAGCAGCTGGGGCAGATGGTGGGGATCCAGCACGGCTGGGGGAGCAGCCACGGTCCAGTCCTTAGACAATCTCACGCACTCTCTCTTTGTCTCTCGCACTAAGTCTCAGAGCTGCTCGGGACACTACTGTTGATTACAAAAGAGATTTCAGGAGACTGTGAACCCGATTGGCCCGTGCTGTGTCATGTTAATTAAATGATGTTTGATATTCATGAGCACCCCATGCATATTGATCATGCCGTTCTCATTTATATATTACCCAAGGCTGTAACCATCATATTCAGATTCAGATTGGTGTTTGACCAATGTGGTTATTTCGATGCTTGATTATTAACATGGACCCATTGCATGTGGGCCTCCTAATCCAAAATGTATGATTACATCCATGCATTTGTCCATCTTGCCTAAAGTTAATTGAAAAATGGATATCGTCTTCTAGTGATAATCGTCTTCTAGTGTAGCTGTACACCTGTTTGCCAAAAAACGCTGTACGTACTTGCACTGGTTTTCACTTCTGTTGTTTTTAGAAACTCCAAGTTGTTTGTTCATTTATTCTCCCTTGGTATGTAAACTTTGCACAAGTCGACTTTGCTAACCTAACCAAGATCATGAACACAGTGCTATTAAACCCTCATCCTATTCCCTGAAACTCTTCACCAGCTTTCCACTAGATCGTCTGTATGCAAAGTGGCATACTGTAGATGTGTCTCTGGCTCACTCAAGGACAGTTGCTAAGTTTCCCAGTTTCCAGGCAGACTCCTTCTCCTCCGTTCTCTGCCAAAGCACACCAGCGCATTTCACTTTCGACGACTACTGCCATTCATCACGGGGCAGGGGGTACGAGAGGGTCTGGATCCCCTCCTCCCTCTTCTCATGGCTGGGAGCACAGTGTTGCACGGACCCCTTCACTCCCCGCGGTCTCCACGCTCCTATCCACGACTTTCCACAATGGACCCTGACTTCATTATGGGGGCCTGTCTTTTTCTTGGTCTCCCGACAGAGGCATCATTCCTCCTACTTTGTTACGCCACTCTCGGACTTTGTGTCTGGGACCAGCTGATAGCGAGGTCAGGCCCATCCATCTGCCAGGGCTGGGAGCTGTGATGCAGAGAGAGGAGCAGAGGTCCTCATTCAGCAACAATGCCCATTAACAATGCTAACAGAGTCCCGGCAAGGCCGGAGGAGGGGACGGGATGGGGGGTAAGGAGGGAGGATGGTTGTCACTAGGCAGAGAATAAGATTGCAGTGATTCGATAGGTTTGCGGGACTGGGCGTTGAGCGGGTCCTCAAGAGTCTTGGATGGTTATTGATTTTCTTCACTTGTGTTTGCTGCCAGATTGTGAAGTTATGTACATGTGCGGACCTCCTTCTGGGGTAATGGAGAGTAGACCTATTGGGGTTGGGATGGTGTTAGAATGACTAGCTGCTATCTGAGAACAAACAAACCCCAAGTTATAATAGTTAAAGAAATTCTGGCGTTTCATCTTACCGAATGCAAATTACTGCAGAACTGTCAGAGTGAGGTGAGGTAAGCAGCTGTTATTTTAGTATTGTTCTGTTGTGATTGGCAGGATTATGTGGACACAGTCTTCCTAAACTTTTATTTGAAACTCCATCAGGTTTTCCGCACCTGGGAAAACACTATTTCAAGAAATTTAACAGGCACCTGTATTATTCATCACTGCTTCTTACCTGGTCCATATTTTTATAGCCCGAGGCACAAAAACTCATTTATGCACCTAGGTCACATAATCCACAAAGCTTAAACTGGTACGCATGGTGCCCAACCCTTGGATTTAAGCCAAAAGTGCTTTTCCCTCTCTCCTTTTGAAGAGTCACTGTTTTGCATTTGAAGAAAACCACAATGTCAAAGTTCATTTGATTCTCTGCCAAGCCATGTCACATGCTAGAAGTAGAAAATGCCTTCTTAGTCTAACGATCACCTAGCAGGACTGAGTCACCAAAATATACGCAAACACACACACGCATGCATGCATGCAGAGACACAGAGGCTTGTGTTGTGTCTCCTTCGCCACTTACTCACACACTCATACAAGATACCCACGGCGAGTGCTGATAATGTAGCAGGGATCTGAATAGTTGGAGTCTGCTCCCTATCACCCACATACCACTGCAATCATTTGCATGTGAAAGAGACAGTCACCTTTAATGTGTCATTTAAAGTGGATGGATGTTGACTTCAATTATGATTTTATTTTGAAATGTCTTGCTTTCCAAGTATCCAGTATTTTTCCTAAAACGTACAATCATATATTCTTTCTGATGTTAAAGCACCAATTTGATATTATATGGCTATTTACCCAAAGTTTAATTTAATATTAATTATTAATCTACTTTAAAGTCAACCTGAATCCCCATTTGCAAGCCAGTTTACTTTTCACATGCAAAACATTTCTGACCCTCTTTCCAAAGTCTTTATTATGCTAGCCCAAATTTGGCCTTTGCATTCCCTTACAAAAAAAAAATCATTTTAATATACTGAAGTAAAGTTAAAGTGAATTTTTAAGTATACGATATGTAGTAGGTATACTAACTAGAAGTACACTTGTAAAAGTAATGTTTGAATACTACTTGGAACTAAATTGGCCTACTTTTTAATGTATAAAATTATACTTTAAGTGTAACGGTAGTAAACTTTGAGTACACAACTAGTATACAACTAAGTTTTCCTTTGTACTGCAATTACACAACAAGTTAACTTATAACTATATTGATAGTGTACTAGTCAAATACATGTAGCACAAGTTTATGAAAGTACACTTTTGAAGTGTACAGTCTACTAGTTAAGTAGTTTTATACTACAAGTATACATGTACATTTTCTTTAAGTGGATATAACATCATACTTATAGTTTACTATTAATTTATATATGATATTTTCACTTTAAGAATACTACTACAAACAAAACTACAAGACAAGCATACTCAGAATTGGCTACTAAATTATACTTATAAGTATATCTCGATCAAAAGATTGAGAACAAGAATAGACAAAATATACTTCTGTCAGTGTAAGTCAAGTATACTTAAGTGCAATTTTAAGTATTTTTCTGATAAGTGCATGAAAAGTAGACTGAAAGTATACTTTCTTCTTTTTAGTCAAAAAGAAGTATGGTAATAGCACACTTCTTTTTCGTAAGGGTTAGCGGAGACAACGTTTTTTTTATGGGTACTTTATTCAGTGCCTGACTGGAAATGATAGAAAATCATTGCATGGTGTATTTATTGTTAATAATTAAAATATTTAAATAAATGTATCTTTTACGAAACATCATTTGTTACCAATTCTATTGGTCTTTTTTTCTCTCTCCAGGCAAGTGTTTGGTAAGCAAGCTAACGGCTTATCCATTTCCACTGAGAAAGCGTAGAGCCAACTCCATGTTTACTTATTTTAAAGATATCTGGTTAGGACTTTGTTTTTGTCTCACTCAAAATAATGTTTCCATCTTATTCAAATGTTCAACACATTGAACAAAAGTCACTGAATATGCCTGTTTGAGGATATTTAAATGATCCCATATGTGCAGGTAAATTAGTAAATGGTGAATGCTAAGAATGATTGTGGTTTTGTCTTATCAGAGCCATCCTGTCAGAACAGTAATTGACAGCCTAAGTGGGTCAGCTGAGAGGCCAGCCCCTGTTAATTTATATTCCAAGACACATCATGCATATTCATGAGCTCCTGCTGTTTTGTCTATCACTGAGCATCATACTTACAGCATAATTGTATTTGGAAACCCAAGAGCTGTCTGAGTGGTCACACCATTTCAAACGCCACTGTATTATTTCATTACTTCCAACTGGAGAGAGAAAATAGACACTTGTGGCAAATGAGAAAAGAGAAACAGTCAACATTAGTCATACTCGCACCGACTGCAATTAAATCGCAACTTCTGAACAGGCAGACATTAATCTTCAGATGTAAAGACAGAAATGAGCAAACACCCGAAACGCTCGCAGAGTAAAGGCCCGTTCACACCAGGAATGACAAATGTAAAGTTAACTATAACGATAACCATATTAGCATCCACACCTCCGGACAATATCATTCTGTTTATTCTGCAGTTTTGTAATCTGCAGCTTCAAATGCTCTTTAAAGCAGGATGGATTCTGATTGGCTGTCAATGTTTTTATTGCTCATCACTTCTGAAAGTGATTCCACTGGTTTGAACTCTGCTATTCTTAGAATAATATTTAGAACTATATATTTATCATCAGGGTTGGGGAGTAACGAAATACAAGTAACTTAGTTCCGTATTTAAAATACAAAATTTGAGTAACTGTATTTCGTTACAGTTACATTTTAAATGGGTGGTAATCAGATTACAGTTACATCTGAAAAGTATTTTAGATTAGCAAAGTGATTACTTTGAATTTTAATGTCATTTAAACAGCAATTGGTGATTCTCTGACTTCTCTGATTATGTTTTCGACTGTTTTCATGTTTTGTGATAGTTGTTTGTGAGTCATTTTATAATTGTAAAAAGGTCACTGCAACTTTTTCTCACAATTGTGGGTTTGCATTTCACAATTCTGACTTCTTTTTCTCAGAATTGCCAGGATGCTTTCAAGGATGTTACCAAACTTGAGTAATGTAACGAAATACGTTACAAATTACTTTTTAAAGCATGTATTTTGTAATCTGTAGTGAAATGCATTTTAAAAGTAAATACCCAGCCCTGGTTATCATTATAGTCCATGGTATCATCCTTGAAAGTGGGAAATATTTGGACTTTCCTAAAAGAAAAAAAAAAGCCATCGCCATACGCTATTTAAAGTCATAATAGTCTTTTCCACACCTAATATGTTATTTTAATGTCATCAGAATGGCACTCACAATTATAAAGCCTCCATCTTCATACCTTACAAAGCAATGCTAATATTTCTCATGCCTTTTTCTTTGTGTACAGTGATTTCAAAGGCATATTTTGCAGCAAACCTAAAGGTTTGTTGATGTAAATGCTGCATACCTTCTCCATTAGCGGGTAATTGTGTAATTATGGGCTATTTTGGCTCTGCAAAGCATACATTCATTTCCATTCATTAGGTCGTGTGGTTCCTCCCAATGAACAAACAGGCTGATGTAAGCTTGCATAACGCATGTTGTTCATTCTTTTGTGGAGATTTTCTATTGATTTCTTTTGAAGGTGTATATGAAAAACAGTTTAATCTCAGTTACATTCAAATCAGGTGGTCGAGAAACTCTTAAATTCACGGGAGTTTCCCAGTCTGAGCCGTGATAAACACATCAACTCACCGCAAACAACAGCTTTTGAGATTAAAACTGGTCACAACAACCCACTGCTGGGCAGATTATGAATATCAAACTGCATATTCAGGAATGTGTTGATGCACTGTCAGCTACTGGCAGACTGAAAAATCCCCGCTGTCTTCCTAAATGAGAGTTTTCTGCATATATTCTTCTATAATGGATTTTTTTCCAGGAGCTTTAACACAGGGAAGCAGTGGAAATTATTCACTATAATGATGTCCAGGTGAATGCTGTCATCAAATTAACTCAGTGTAGACAGGGGGTGAGTGTGTGCTTGTACAGTAATTAATGAATTTGTGCTTTCTACATGCTTCAGCTTAAGACTACGGTAATATCTCACAAAAACAAATCAACAAATAAAGGACGCAGGTTTAGACACAAACCTAGAACTAATTAGGACAGCGTGGAGAATCAGAGCCAGCTAAAAAGCCGATTCAGAGTCACTCTTACGACATAATAGACCAAGCAGACGCCACCTGATCCATAACAAACACACAGACAGGAAGACACTATGATGCTCAGAGGATACAGTGATTCTCAATGTGTCTGTCCCTGATCTCTGACTAAACATGGGCTGCATCCGAAAACTTAAGCAGCTGACTCGTTGCCCTATCAGCCAATGACTTCGCAGGCACGAAGACACCTCACGAAATTTGAGACAGACTTCTTAATGGTTTATTATCTACAGCAGAGCTTCCCAAACTTAAGAGGGGTACGGCAAAAACTCCACGACCCCGCCGTTAAAAAATACATACCGACATTTTCCTACAAATACATTTATTAACAACTTTGTAAGAATTTCATGTGAATTATGAGAACTATGATGTAAACATTGTTTACAAATATATTTTAATCCATAACACTAGCCTTACATACTTTCAAAAAAATCTAATTTTACAACAATTGGAATACTTTTATTTATTTTAATATATTGATTTGAACTAGCTACGGCCCCCCTGCAATACTGCTACGGTTGCACACAGTTTGGGAAGCACTGATCTACAGCAAAATAGCGTGAGCTTTGGAGAGAGCGAAGCGAATATTTAAGTACTACAATTGTAATTTCTAGCTAGAAAAGACATCAAAAGGGGAAAACAATGGTCAAAAATGCACATTTACAAACTGACCACCAACCGCAACTTTCAGGCGCCATCTTTATTTTTTAGTTCAACTGTCACAGGATGGAAAGCACAGGATTGTGGTATACATATATGCTGCCTTCAAAAATCAATCGGATGAAGGCATCTGATGGCACAAGGAGTGAAGCTAACATTGGTTTTGGACGTGCCTTGATGTCTTCCTGCCTTGGAATACATCCTCCGAAGGAAGCATTTTTCAGCTTTCGGATACAGGCATGGTCTAGTCCACATTGCAACTTTTTCTGAGGAAGAACCACCAACTTAGACAGGAAGAGACCGCATGATTGACGTGTAAAACAACCAACTATCGTGTAGTTTGCTAGTTTTTACTTGCCGTATTCTACCACAATAATAGACCAGCATGAACAAAAAAAAAAAGCATTTACCAACAGATATAGGTAGGAATGACTGAAATAACGGAAAATGTTTACAGTCTCAGGGATCACAATTTCTTGCCTATCTAAAGGCTGGTCTCACAAAATGTTTTTAAAGGGTTAGTTCAACCAAAAATGAAAATTCGGTCATTAATTACTCGCCCTTGTGTTGTTCCAAACCTGTAGGACCTTCATTCATCTTCGGAACACAAATTAAGATATTCTTGATGAAATCCGAGAGGTATATAACTCATCCATATACAGCAATATCTTTCAAGGTCCAGAAAGACACTAAAGACATTGTTAAAACCATTGATGTAGTGGTTCAACCTTAAATTTATGAAGTGACAAAAAACAACACAAAATGAACGACTCTATTCAAAAATATCTTCTCTTCTATGTCATTCTCAAACTTTGTTAACATCGGCTTCCAGGTTCCTAGTCAGAACCCCGACTCATTTCCGATGCCGACTCATTTTCCGAGGGTTTTTAGGCATAAGGGTATAGGATTTAATTTAGGTTTCAGGCATAACTGACTACATACAGAAACCCACCTTGAAGGAGGTTTTTAACCATAAGGTCAGAATTTGAGTGGGTTTCAGTACAGTTTGTCATAAAAAGAAAGTTAAGGTTAAGCTCAAAAGTCGTCATTGATTCTCCCAAACCACTTCACCAGAAATCCCACCCTGCAGCTCATTTCATTGGTTACGGTTACAGTGACGGGCAAGTTCAGGGATCAGTGTTTGGTGTAGGCAATCAGTACTGTGAGTGGCATGACCAATAAAATTAAACTAAAATAAAATCAATAAAATCAAAGACTCGTCTGATTTAACACATGGATGTGGGCTGGGTTGGATGTCCACCGAGATGCTTCTCAGATAATCAGGACTTTATCTGATTGTCGGAAGGGGAGAATTGGGCCCAAAATTAGCCTGATTATATCATAGTGTGTGGGTGCCTATTGTATAGACATATTATAAAGACAACAAAGTGAAATTGACAGATCTGCTCAGGACCTAGATGACTGATGAGTCATTCAGACAAAACTCTAAATATCTTTATCCTGACCATTATCTTGGCAAATCAAATGATTATTGTACAGAGATAATTCCCTCAAATGTACTTCACTCCAAACCTGTATGACTTTCTTATGTGGAACATGCAAAAAATATATATATTTTGAGAAATCTACAGTCTCAACGGAATTTTGTGGGTTCTTTCCTGTTTTAAGAGAAACACCTTTCAGAAAATCAGTGGCAGTCTGTGGGTTTGAACTCCCTCACATGAGTCTCAAAGCTCCAACCATTGTGTCCAAATTTCCTGCGAGATAACGGCCATCACCATTTTGCAAAAAGGTCTCAAATCGACATCACTTTTCAAAACTATTCTACGCCCACTTGCAGATAACAAAGGTTCCCGGCGGAGGGCAAAGGTGACCAGGCCTACAATCTGACACATGCCATTTTCCCATCAAGCTTGTGCAGTGCATTATTTACTCCATTTCACCATTCTAGAATTATGAGCCACCTCTATGACAGAATTTTCCACATAATATTTACAGTGCTTCCTGGATGACACATTTCAGGCCTTCAAAGTGAGCGTTCCCTAAAGGGTTAGTTCACACAAAAATGAAAATTGTTACTCGCCTCCAAACATCTTCGGAACACAAATTTGAACTCGATTCTTACAATCTCTTTAAGAACTTGTTGAAGTGGTAGTCACCGCTCTTAGATTTGACCAAAAAGATCTTAATGTGTGTGTTCTGAAGATGAACAAAAGTCCTACGGGTTTGGAACGACACGAGGAGTGAGTAATTAAAGACATTTTTGGGTGCACTTTATGCATTATTTTGTGCCGTATCGATCTGCAGAAAACTGCTGCGTTCAATTTGGCCCGTTCTGTAGAAGAATTCTGTTCCACACATCTGTTCGGTTGTCAAGGCCAGAGTTCTGCTGTTAAATCATCAATCCAGGATGAGTTACTGCACCAGAACAACCAGGAGCCTCTCATCCATGCGGCGCAGCTACCCCCCTCGTCAGAGTCTCCTTTAATATGAACATAATTAAATTTGCGTAGATATTTCTGTGCGCTCCCTGCCTAATGTACCCAGAAAGGTGGAGGATGACTGGAGACGGGATTCAACTTCTCATTAAAGACAAAACCCATCCCCCTTTTGCAGAAATGTATTTTTGATGTTTAGGAGCACATTTCCCTGAACTGCACACTAAGCACTTTAGACCACTGATGAAAACACTCTCTCTGCAGTCCTAGATATTAAATCTATATTTAAATACATGCTGTGGGTGCCCGCGATTGTCGGCGGTGGGACTCGCTCCCAATATTAATGGTCTTAATTTAATCATCCCCAGATCTTGGAAATTAGAATGTGTCAACATGAAAGAATAAATAATGGGAGAAAAAGTGTGGCAACTAATTTCGAGACTTTTCAAAAGGGGGTGTGGTTGGCGCATTAACAATTCTAATTAGATTTGCCCAGGGTAATGCTGTCTTTAACTTCATCAAAACCAAAAAACTGTCACATGTTCCCCTCATCCCCCGAATCTGCTGATGTTCATTTAACCTGGAGTTAATTGAAATAACACATGATATTCCTGGAGGGAGTAAGGCAGATGGGGAGACAGTAAAAGCACAATAAAGCTCTGAATTATTTGATTTTTTTTTTTTTTTTTTTAACTGAAATTGCATGGTTTGATCTTTCATGGTTTGTGACGGCAAAATTCACACAATTGCACGACACCATCCTCCAGCTCTGCCGTACCCCTCTCCCTCACTCTTGTCAGGGGACTCGGCGCCATCGCCACACAGCCTGGCCACTGATGACACACGAGCCGTGAACTTGACAGAGCATGGACAGAAGCGGGTGGAGGGCGAGATGGATGTTGAGTGGGCAGGGCCTCAGATGTGCTACGGGGGCCCCAAGGGTCTGCTAGGAAATGAGATCCCCATCAGTCTATGACTCTGCAGATGCTCCTCGCATCTCCAGCCTTCATGCTTCATTATGTACCAGTATGACACGTAATGGTCACATTTGCCCTCTCTGAAGAGGATTCATAATTATTTGTGGATCGAGGTAAGTAATGCTGAGGGGTTCATCCTTATAGATCTACCTTTAAATAGGATGATTGGGAGGTGAAATGCAAGCAGGACCATAGTAATATTTAATCAAAATAAAATAGTACTATTTTTATCATTTTAAATACATACATTTTAAATATATATATATATATATATATATATATATATATATATATATATATATATATATATATATATATATATATATATATATATATATTTATACACACACACATATATATATATATATATATATATATATATATATATATATATATATATATATATATATATTAAAATACATAATAATAAATTATTTAAAAAAATAATTTGAAAAATAATTTTAAATACACACACACACACACACATATATATATATATATAAAATGATAAAAATAGTACTATTTTATTATTAAAGTATCAGTATATATTAACTATAAGTTATACACTACCTGTGACACATTTGAAATAATTCAATTTTTTTTTTTTTTAAGAAGTCTCTTCTGTTCGCCAAGGCTGCATGTATTTGAAAAAAAGTAAAAAAGAAATAATATTTTATAGTTTTAAATAGTATATAGACTATTATATCAGTATAATATCAACTGATAAAATATTAATATACACTAACAGTTAAATGTTTGAAATAATTATGAATAATAAAAAAAAAAGAAGTCTCTTTCTGCTCACCAAAAGTGAAAGAAAAAAAGTACAACATGTTTTTTTTAGTTTTAAATAGTGTTTATATAATAAAATATTTGATTTCTGAAGGATCAGTAGTCCTTATATCCTTCAAAATATTACTGTTTTTATAATATTTTTGATCAAATAAATGCATGAGCTGGAGACTTTTTATTATGATTATTTAATTTTTTTATTAGTATTTAAAATATGTCTTATTTTTTTTTCCACATACATATATATATATATATATATATATATATATATATATATATGTGTGTGTGTGTGTATATGTATATACATATATATATATATATATATATATATATATATATATATATATATATATATATATACACAAAATCATTAGAAGGTACAATTAATCACCATTAGTCTAGATTATACAGTTAACATGCGCATAATCAGGCTACACAAACAAAACCTCAACACGCTCTCTAGCATGAGCCTACTATAATGTAATTAACATTAACTCAAAACCTGTAAAATGTATATAATTTTGAACAACTGTTAAATTTTTTTTTATTTAAATAAAATATGATGTGTTCTGAAATATTCCTTGCATATGTGTGTCCTATTTCCCTTTTAAATATATGTAACTGTATTTATTATATACATATTGTATATGCGCTTACTTTTCACTGTATACGGTAAGAGGACACCTAATGAGCAAGCATTTAACTTTTCTGTCACTGAGTTTGCATTACTGAATCATTATTCTCCTGTTGATCACCGTAAAGCTGCTTTGAAGCTGTATTCTATAAAGCTCTATAAAAATAAAGGAGACATGCTTTGCCCAGTTAAGAGAGCTGTCAAAACAATAAACAACACGTGTTAGAAACATTAATTTGGAAGCACGTGTAATAACATGGATTGACAACAGACATCTAGAGTTTCCTACATTATATTCAGCCTGTTGTAAATGTTCGGGGTGTCTAGAGATGGTGATCAGTTCAGCGCAGATGCAGAGCAAAGATGCGGTCTTTGCTCCATAAAGTGGTGGTTGTAAAGCATGCCTGGTGCTCTGAGCTCATAGAGTGAGGTCACCCTTACACACATGCTCTCACACACACTTTACATCCAACGATTGATAGCTGGTGTCTTCTCCAGGCAACATCAGTGCACATCCCATTGAGCCGAGATGTAATTTTATCTATTGCCAGAAGCAATTCTTCCCCTCAAAATATCTAATTACTGTGTAATTTGCTGCCATTTTGATATGAAATCCAAAAATGATGATGCTTAAGAGTAATGAGACATTAATTCAGAATCACTCCAGATAGACGTTTCGGGTGCTTTTCTTCGTGATAAGCCATGCAGTAGGGGATATTATGCAGCCTTAATGTAGATCTGCTTATTACAGTAATTTGTATGGGCAGCCTGTGTTTCATCTCCTCTTTTTTGTCTCTTCGTTTCTCATTAACATTTTCACGATGATTTGTTGGTTGTCTGGATTGTCCCTTTTTTTCCCCTTACTTGCTCTCCTCCTTTTTTCTAAACAACCAAGCTGAATTATTACTACAACAAAGAAGTAGTGTTAGAACAACTGTGGAAAAATGCAAAGTATGTAAACACACAAACAGAGAAATTAAGTTCAGGACTGTGAAAACTGTCTGTTTGTCTAATATACATATTTTATATATATATACATATTTTATATATATATATATATATATATATATATATATATATATATATATATATATATATATATATATATATATATATATATCCACGGAAAGACATCAATAAAACAGTTTGAGAATAATATCTCGCGTAGCATAACATCTACCTCAGGCAAGTCATTTAGTGTCCACAATTCTGACTTTTTGACACAATTGTGAGTTTATATCATAATTCTAAGAAAACTGGAACTGGAATTGGGAGATAAAAACTCGCAATTGCGAGAAAAAAGTCAGAATTGTGTTATCTCATATATTGCGCAATATATATATATATATATATATATATATATATATTCAGACTTTATAACTCACAATTGCACATAATGCAGGTTCACAATTCTGACTTTTTTCTAGCAATTCACATGTTTTTTTTCTATTATTTGGGTGTTACTATATCTAAAAATAAATAACAACTGAATTTAATACTTGGCTCTGTTGTTAATTGTAAACCTTTAATATTATAGTAATGTGCCGTTAGCTCAGATAGATTTTTTTTTATCCTTAATAAATTGTTAATTATAATTGAATTTATTTAAAAAGACACAATTTGTTCAGTTAACCACTGTTTAATTTTAAAAAAAAGAAGAAAAAGAAGCAATTTTATGTTTAGTTTTCTCCCCCCCTTGCTGTACAGAATCCTTACCGAACCATTCTCCTCATAAACAGTGGAATTAGGAAAGACAATCATCTATGAAATATTGGCTGTGAAAACATAAGCATACCCTGTCCAACTGTGATTGTACAAATGACAAATCTCTGAATTATTCATCAAAACTAATCACAGAAAACATCATTAATACTAGAATAATTGATTTGAAGAATTGTGGGTCCAACATGTAATTGGACAGGTCATTAAAACGCTTAAAATATTCTAATTCTGGTTCAGTTATGAAAGTGCATCGTACAACTAGTCGCACTGAATTTACATAATACCCCAAACATTTTCTATCATCCAGGGCATCATAAAATGTCCTGTAGGAATATATTTAGGAGCATAATGTGAGAGGTGAAACATATTCAATAAATGCCAAGCATGTTCTTGAAAAAAATTCTACAAGCAAACAAAAGCCATGTGTAAAAAAAAAAAAATGCATTTGAAGGTGAAAAAAAAGGATAAAAAAATATATAGTCAGCAAGTTTAAATTATAGAATCACCCCAACTGTCATTTTGTGTTAGCAGGCCAGTGAGTTTGGTCATCTTGTTGCCTGGTAACAAGCCTTTAGACTGATAAAGGAAGCCCAATTTAGGACTACTTTCTGTAAAAATCGATATGACAGAGCCGGCATGATGATTCGAGATTGACGAGCTAAAGCTGCCATTGGCCGAGCAAAGCAAGTCTGAATTCCATCTGAGAAGTATTTCAGTATCTGTCTCTAAGATACAGCACAACACCACTGTCTTCAGCATTTACTCACGCGCTGTTGCCAAGCTCGTGTGGGACGTTGTTTGACTCAAACTAGGGGAGTTGTTATCTCCTAATATTACACTCCATTCCCTGATTAGCATCTATCATAAAATTAATTTCTTTAGCGCAGACTGATTAAATTGTCTAAGCACATCTGTCCATTCCCAACTCTGAAGAAACACAACCATGCATTAAATCTGTTCAATATATGAAGTGATCGAGTCTCTTGAGAAAATTTGGACTAAACCGCTCAATTCATATGGATTAGTTTCACCATCTCTTTATGAACTTTTTGAAGCACAAAGTGGTAGTTGCGTAGCTGTCTGTGGAGGGACAGAAAGCTCTCAGATTTCATCAAAAAGATCTTTATTTGTGTTTTGAAGACGAACTTATGGGTTTGGAACAACATGAGTTTTGAACTATCCCGTTTAGGTACCACTGAAGTGCCTTGAAACGTGCAACGTTATTCTGTTACGTCCGTGGTGTATTTTGGTTGTCGCTCTTTCTTCTTTTCCCCCCTATCATCACTCTTAGGTTTGCGATTGCCTGACCGATATTATCATTATCATCATCATGTTATTCAATGATATGACGTCCTCCTGAGGAACCAATCGGAACTCTTCTACCCTGTATAAAGATCCGGAAGTGACAAGAGGAAGATACGGAGAGGAAAAAGGAAGGAGCCTTTGCAAAACTAAGGCGTCTGCTTTGGAAACGAACTGAGATCATCTCAAAGTTTTTTCCCGGACTCAGAGAGGAGAGGTAGCTAGGATGTCATGTGACCTACACAATGCAACATATTAGTGATGGAGTTGTTTATACACACCAGGTAATGAGCAGACGCTACTCCTTGTACTTTGCTACATGTTTGTTAGTTAGTGTAGTTTAGTTGATGATTTGTATTACTTTGATGTTTTATTTTCTTTGTTAGATTAAAATGTGTTGCAATTTTCACTGAAATACATTCACATTTTTAAAACAGCCAATAGCATTTTGTTTGCATCACAGTTTGGCAAGAGCCGTTGAGCTCAGTAAAGCCACATTTGACTGCTTAAGGGTAGCCATTTTTTTTATAAACACCTTTTGTTATACTGGTTGAAGCTTCATACCCTGATAGCAATAAATGATAGATGTGCTAAATATTAAAACATGTAAATATATCTTCTGTGGAAGTCCTCAGGACAAACAAAAATTGCCAAACAATGATATGATGTCCTGTAAAATATTCATATGTCAATACTTCCGACACCGAAATGAATCTGCAACAGTCAGGTGGTACAAGTAAGAGCTCTGTAAGTTGTTTATGTTCATCATTATTAAAATGTTATGTGCTTAATAATGAAGTACTTGGTCATTTAACATCATCTCGTCTTCTGATGCTTTGCAGACTCTGCTCTGTGTGCTCAGGGGTTTTGGAGGAGGCGTGGCTTTGGAGGGCGGTCTGAAGGTAGGGGGGGATCTTGTGCTTTCAAAGCTAGCCCGCTATTGCTAGCCTCTCCAAAATTGCCTACTCTACCTTTAAGACAGCCACAGTCTAATAGATTCCCCCTCTAGATTTAAGATGAAACTGTTACTTATGAAAAACGGATCATAATCCTGCTCAGGATGTGTGTGTAACTTGCATGGGTGCATATCACCAGCGTTAACTTCTACTCGTCAGTTCTCTTTCTAATGCCGAGTCCGTCTTACCGTTTCCCCTCTTAACATTGCTTTAAAATACAGCATTCTTTATAGAATTCAAATTGGTTCAACAAATGGATTCAAATTGCAACAAAACTCCTATTTTCTTTTATTAGCCACTGAAATGCTTTATTTACAGATGAACATCTAATTTATATTATCTGGCTGGTCAACAACGATGGATTACCCTCAGCCAATTACGAAAAAGCAGAAAATAAGGCACGTCTGACCTTGAGCTAAATAAACTCTCATTACATCGTCTATTGTAGCTCTGTTGCACACATGGTCAAAAACAAGATGCGCTGCAATTAGATTAAACCGATTACATATGCTCAAAAGAAGCACAATCCTATTTAAGTATAGCTTTGAGACCACATCGAGTGAGCCCGTAAGCTGAGAAAGATGGAAACCCCGCACCTCTGTGCCATAAGCGGAGCTGCTGATGGGCAGGAATTTGGACCCTATGAACCTACACAGAAAACTAGCGACGGGAGAGGAGGAAGAAAAGGAGAAAGAATAGGAATTGGCAGCTTGGTGTGAACAGACTCTGTGCATCACCGTGACCTGTGCTGACACCACTGTCATCATGTCTTCCGTGAGGCTGGAGGAATAGGGGGTTGAGTGAGGGGAGGGGGGTGTTTTCCATTGTAGCCGAGCGGGTGGGTTGGTTCAAGGCAACTCAGCATGGGTGTAGAGGAGTCTTACATGGATGAATGTATGATTTTAGAAGGAATGGACATTGTTGCCTGGTGGTCTGTCACACCACCTGTCAAGAGCTTATGTAAATCTGTGTGCTATAATTTACTATTCTATGCTGCAGTACTTCTGGGAAGATTCTCATTCGTCCAGGTCATAATAGATTGTTCTAATAGATTATTCTGATCAACTGCACACTGAACACATTTCACCACTTATTCAAGTGGCCTGATCAGTTGTAGACTGATGGTGAAGACTCCCTGGCATTTAACCTCATTACACACAAGCCCACAAGACCAGAGTGATTGTTGGCGTTGTAGCAGAGAAGAATTCAGGAGTGAAAATGGGATGAAACTCAAAAGAGACTCTGATGTTAACACACCGCATTTGTAATCTTATTAGAAAACCACATCAGGGGTGTCAAATCCTGGAAATTAGTTCCACCCTGCTCCAAACACACCTGCCTAAAAACCTTAGCTGTGTTCAATTCACCCCCTCCCATACCCTCATTCGCTATTCCCTACATTACTCCACAAATGTACTTCACTCAAAGGAGTGAATGAAAACGAGTGAGTGAATTCGGACACTCTGCTGCTTTTGCATAGCTTGTACTTGTGGTTTAATTATCATTTGAAACTCTCTCATGGACACTAGCATGTATACACCTTAGACAACTTAATAATTGAATTAAAAGCAGTTTACACCAGTATGATATCATGCTGTAGCCACATTGAACCAGTGGTTTGGAAAACGGATGGATGGATGCAGGAATTTATTCGGCGTGACTGTCACAGTGCATTATGGGTATTCTCTAGCTGTTGAGTGTACATTGGTTGTGCCCTCATTATTGTGATGCATTATGGAATTTAAATAGTACACTTGATTACGTCCACTACGTATTCACACACCAATACAAATGGCTGTTGCCTCAAAATGTGCTCTATTTAAGGGTATAGAGGGGGCGATTTCGGACACAGACCATGCTTAGTTGGTTCAGGTGTGTTTAGGGTTGGAGATAAACTCTGCAGGACAATCACCCTCCAAGAGCAGGATTGGACATCTTCGGCATACCTCAGGATTGTCCAGTCCTGCTCTTAGAGGGCCACTTTTCTTCAGAGTTCATCTCCAACACACCTACCAAGAAGTTTCTATTTCTGAAGTCTCAATCAATCTTCTAGAAGTCTCTGATTCTGAAGTCTCTGATTTAAATAGGGGTGAGCTAAACTGCTGGAAAGTGGTCTTCCAGGATTGGTCATCTTTGGTTTTTTTCATGCCCAAGTCTTCAAGGAGCCTCTCCAACTTTTTTGTTGTTGATTTTTTTTAAATACAGTGACACGCTGATGTGGAAAATTCAGAGGAGAAAAAAAAGATCCCAAAAAGTCACATTTGAGAGGAAAGTTATGACATGGTGTTAAAGGCTATCTGTCTTAGCTGGCAAATTGTGATTGGATCACCTGTCACAGATGTAAATCCCAGGTGTTAACAGGACAATCAACATCCAGGGTGAAACAACCTTTTTCACCCTGAAACAGTATATTGTTCCTGTTTAAAATCTTAACTCCACTAACCTGTGATCCTTTTTCCCCAGATGTCCTCTCTAGAGTGTTTCTGCTTCTGTGTTCCCCATCAAGGTTAAATGCAGAGGAACCTCTACCATCAATCCACAACTGATGAAGTCACTTGGATGAGAGCTGAACTGTCTTAAGCTACAGAAAAAACAAAAACAAAGATAAGCATGTCCAGCTGACTAGAATGATGTATTACAACATATGCTAGAATCTGAAATCCTAGACAAATCCAGCTCCACAAGCTTGCTTGCAATGTCTGACATTCTCGTTCTCTAAGAAGCAGATATCAGTGTCAGTGAATCCAGTGGTCATTAGTTCTCACTCATTCAGTCCATTGAGGCCACAGTAATCCCACTCACAGTCACTCCCAGCTTTAGCACAGCACTCGTATCAGTTGCGTAATCTATCAATTGATTAGCCTTCCATCACAGTGCCTGCAGTCATTCAGCGAAATGAAGTTCACCGTCTTCCCGCCACTCTAAACAATGATGAGGTAATCAGTCTAATCGGATCTCTGTGTCCCCTCATTCCTTGGATCTGGACAATCTTTGCTGAAAGGTGATATCACCTGTCATTTTAAAATGTCTGAGCTATTAGTTCTATCAACCGACAGTGGTTCGAGCTCCTGGTTGCTGTGGTTCTTCATTGTGACGCATTCTTAAGATTACGTAATTTACCTTAAAGTGTCTAAATAAGTGAGCTGAAGGATAAAATGGCAACTTGGTGAGGAACAGTGGGGGCTTGTGAGACTTCACACAACTTATTAAAATGTGCAAGCTCATGAGATAAGCATACATGTCATCATGATGGTATTACAGCGTCTATGTTTCCAGAGGAATGACAGCGTGATGAAGTAATATGATTTATCAGCTACTGCACATTTGTAACTGAAGCCTCAAGCCTTGGAACCAACTACAGGCTCATCCAACAACTATGCCCAAGCTTGAGTCTCATCTCTGTAAAAGAGAAAGACTGGAAGATGTGATTTTAGGTTAGCATTAGATAAGGAAACACGAACGGTCGTCACTGTCTCAGAGAGAGGGCAGAGGGACTAGTGCTTGGCTGCGCGCTCCCAGACTCAATATCTGAGACGGCAGACTCAGTTACTGGCACGGTTACATCAGTGCTGGCATGGGCGGCACAGACTGAGAGGAGACATTAGTCAGCACTATCCGTTTCCCCCGCGACGCACACTGATCTGCAGATATTAGCATGATTACATTGTGAGATAAGGAGCTGATAAAACATCACATCATGTTTCCTTCTTCACAGCGCGCTTATCAGTCCTGAATGCTAAAACCAGAGCTTATCTGAACAATTAATCATATTGTTTTATGGCAATGGAATCTCTAAGGTTTCTGACGATAGGGGAAATGTAACTGTAACACAGTTCGTAAGAACGGGAAGGAGGAGGCGGGAACCGGCTAACATTGAACGTAACTTTAATTATAAAATAAACAAACAATAAAACAAAAGTAAGATGGAGGCCCACACAAACATAATAAAGCGCAACATAAAATCCAGGCCTGGTCCTCTCTCGTCCTTCACTGTTGTCGCTCCTCTTTTATGCTTCCGGAGCTCCTCCGTGAGAGATACGAGACCGGTGTAGCGCGCAGCTGATGTTCATTATCACTCGTGTCACCGGCCTCACGCCGTTCCCTCATGGTTCTCAACCGCCCTGCTCGTCACAGTAACGTTGAACATACAAAATGATAGAAGTGCTAGTCTTAAGGTTAAACAGAAGTTCAAAACTGCATGAGTGAACTGAGGCCGAGGTACTGGAGTTAAGGTTCTCGAGGTAGTTCCATGAGTTATTCAATTGTAAGGTTTGCCCACTTTCTCCATTACTAATCGACAATGTATCCAACATATCCCCACCATAAAAAATTGAAAGTAATATGAAATTCATTTTCGGATAATGCACCGTTTTTATGTGTGTCCCTTTAAATGCAAATGAGCTGTTGCTCCCGGCCCATTTTCAAAACTGCATGAGTGAACTGAGGCCGAGGTACTGGAGTTGAAGTTCTCAAGGTAGTTCCATGAGTTATTCAATTGTAAGGTTTGCCCACTTTCTCCATTACTAAACGACAATGTATCCAACATATCCCCACCATAAAAATTTGAAAGTAATATGAAATTCATTTTCGGAAAATGCACCGTTTTTATGTGTGTCCCTTTAAATGCAAATGAGCTGTTTCAAGAAGAGGGCGGAGCGTCAAGAGCTCATGCTCCAGCTCACCGGCAACAACAAAACAGAACAATCTCACGCAATGAAAATGTCAGAAACTGTCAGTAGCGGTGTTCAGCCTTATGTTTCAGAATCAACATTTGTGAAAATCCAGCGTTTATGAAGTTTATGAAGCAGTCTGGCACAAAAAAAAGACTTTCTAATAAGATTTTTATGGATACATCTCAAAACACAACTCTTTGGCGCAGAATTTGTACAACTCCAGCTGCTTCAGCGAGGATACAGGAATGGCGGACTCTGTGATTCTCCCTCAGGGCTGCGTCTATGCTAATAGATTGTCACCGGCTGTGGGCAGGGCTTCTCCCTATGATGACATCATCGTGGGGGGGAATCTGAATCAGCTTGTTTGAAGAGACTGCTTGTGATTTATGGGAATTATTAAAAACATGAGTGGATTTTTACCATTATAGGCTAGTTGTTCTCACACACTGTGGACACACATTGGTGTGTAAAAACACACTTTATAAAAGTGAATTTTACACAATCCCCTTTAATAAAGCTAAACAATTGATCAACGATAAACAGGAAGTAATTTTTAGACTGTAGTCATCAGTGAGATGCATTTTGGAGCACTGTGTCACATTATTGTTTCTTCTCTCACAGCACGAGCACAGACTCTCAGTCTCCCAGCAGCTGCCCTCTGCCTGATAGCATCTATTCTCCCCTCCGCACGCTGCTTACTGCTGCAATTGATGCCGAGGTGACCGACAGAATACAAGGAATGAATCCCCCGCTTGTAATCTGAACCATGAGGTCGCATGCATGCTGGAGTTATCAGCACCATGGGAATGAATTCAGCGTCGTCAGCTGAGGGGATGGACAGAGACTGTCTTTAGCCAAAGCACTGAGGGACAGGACAAAGAGGGTCCGCTTCTGACTGTGGGCTGTTCATGAACTTCTAGAATAGACCTCTGTTGCTTTACCCCGAGGAAAAGTCATAAAAAAGGAGAGGTGAAAAAAAAAAAAAAAAAAAACGAAGAGCGTGTGATTTCCTTTGCATAATCAGATGCAGTTGAATGAGAGCCTGGGACACGAGGTTTCTTATGAAACATTCCAGAATAGATGCTGAGAGTGTATAAAATGACAAAATGATTTTTGTGCTTGTGATTTTTAAAACCACTAACAGAAGTGTCATGCCCATTAAAATGTGCCTCCAGCATTAATTCAAGAAAAAAACAAGTTGTATTTTTGATAAGATGCATGACTATTGCACACACGTCAGGTGTTTAAAATGCTTTGGCTAAAATCACCCATTCACTTGTGTCCATCTTAAATGTGCATGACACCCCTGACCACTAATATTTCACAATCAGAATCTCTTTAAATAATTACTTCATGTTGGGTAAGGAGATCCTGATATACTCCTTTAATAGCAATTGTCTAATTAACATATTTTCATTACCTCTTTGAATGAATAATTTAGTGCCATGTTATAGTCATTATCTATTCGCTTTTAGTACAGTGATGGATTTAAAGGGACACAGTGTGCAATTTGGGCTTCAATCCACTGAAATGACATGAATCATTAGCAGGCAACACTTTAGTCATTGTACACTTGTCAAATGCTTTAAAATCAGACTGTCAACACTCTAAGAACATCCAAAGGGTTCAATTAGAATCACATTATGAAGGCCGGTGCTGCAGAATGCTGACAGTTAGATGCTGTGGACTGGAGATATCTAGATATTGAATCTTATTAAATATTTATTTTCACAATATTATACAGAAAGGACATGAATTGATATAAGAACGGGCAGGATTGAAAAATGTTGCAAGCCAAATTCAAGTTTAAATTGCCCATATTGGCACCACAGCACACCATGCCAGTGCTAACCACTAAGCCATGGCTCCAACTTTATTCTTTTATTTAATGAAACATACTTATGTTTGTGATCATTTTACTGATACACACACACGCACACACAGACACACAATCAAGATTTGTTTTATGTTTTTGAAGTACATTACTACAATTGAAATATGTTTTCTATTTTAATATGTTACACTTTTAAAATATGTATGATCCTTTACAAATCATTCTAATATGCTGAACTGGTGCTCCATTTATTATTGGTGCTCAATTATTAATACGGTTCGTATTATTATCAATGTTAAAACCAGTTTGTGATCCTTAATAATTTTGTGGAAACGATGACACACATGTCTGTGTGTAAATACATATTATATATATATATATATATATATATATATATATATATATATATATATATATATATATATATATATATATATATATATATATACACACACACACACACACATATATATATATATATGCATATACTACAATTGAAATATGTATGATATATACATACATATATATCATACACATTTCAATTGTAGTATATGCATATATATATATATATATATATATATATATATATATATATATATATATATATATATATATATATATATATTATCCTCAATTTTAAATAGTAGTGTTACCACAGTTTTTATAAAACTATTATCAGCTAATTATTGTATCATATTATATTACACATTTCTTCACTTCAGATATTCACTATAGTGTGAAATGAACAAGCTCTTATTAAACACCAGCAAAAGTCCTCCATCAAAACAGTCAGTACAGCCTACTATGCCAAAATAGAGCTTATAAAGCAAGATTTCACTCAGCTCTATGGCAGACCATGGTACCTTGGCCAGGGACCATATTTCCTTCTTTCTTTGAAAGAAATATTTGCCAAATATCTCAATTATGTCAAACTTGCCAAGCTGCCAGAATGACTTACAGCTATGATGTCATGACACACTGCGGGAGTGATGGAAAGCGGATCGCAGACACTTAAACACACACACGGCATCCAACCAGACCACGCCTGCTTTTAACTACGTCATTAGCCC
The DNA here is from genome assembly GCA_037194245.1 of Opsariichthys bidens. NCBI lineage: Eukaryota > Metazoa > Chordata > Actinopteri > Cypriniformes > Xenocyprididae > Opsariichthys > Opsariichthys bidens. The sequence continues at coordinate 5,601,318 of CM074286.1, read as the reverse complement.
TGAAACCCACTCGCTCAGCCCTCAGAAGTCAGTGAGGCCTGCCCAACCGCTGCACAGGATCTACCTACAATAACATGATCTATGTGTTCTGCCCCCCCACCTCAATCACCCCCTACAACTTGTTCAAAGTAATGAAATTCCTCATTTGAGGCAGGCTGACAGATGGATTGGAAATCAAGAGCTCCAGATAAGTAATGTTGTTTTGATGCTGAACTGCATCTGATTGATTTGAAAACTCTACGGACCTGGAGCTGTTTTACCATCCTGGATGGGGAGCAGCGTGTGTAATTTAGTAAGGGCTATTTTCACGGCGCTTCGATTATTGCGGGACAGACATGTTTGTGTATGCGTGCCTGTAAAATTCTTCGCAGCTTGACAACAAGGAACACGTTTCCCATCTATTAGAGCCATACATCATTATCATGCAAGCAGCATGAGAAAAAGACCTTCAAGAAACACCTTTACAAATTATACGACAACAGATTTTGTCATTTTACACTTTCAGTAATTGAATTCTCAACCTTACAAAATGACAAAAGATTAGGTTACTGAATTGTACAGCAGTGGTTCTGAACTGGTAGATCATACTTTTTATTTTTATTTTACAGTATTGACCTTTTTCCATTAGGAATTCAAATTCCCTGATCATTTGCTCACCCCCATGTCATCCAAGATGTTTATGTCTTTCCTCCTTCAGTCGAAAAGAAATGAAGGTTTTTGAGGAAAAACATTCCAGGATGGAGTGGACATCAACAGTTACCAACAGGTTGAAGGTCCAAATGTCCGTTTCAGTGCAGCTTCAAAGAGCTCTACATGATCCCAACTGAAGAATAAGAGTCATCTAGCAAAACGATCAGTCATTTTCTTAAAAAAAAAAAAAAGTTACCCATGTTTCAACCATAAATACTCTGTGATGAGTCACACATTACATAATCACGTCGGAAAGGTCACACACGACGTAGGTGGAAGTACCGCAGTAGGGCAAAAAACTTTTTTTTTTATAAAGACTGACTGACTTAGTCTTTGCATGTTCATTTTGTAAACACTTGTTCGGTACTTCTCCTTATGTCATGCGAGACCTTTCCAATGTGATTCCGCATTACGTGGTGCATCACTGAGCAGTGTAAGACAAGCATTTGTGGTCATTTTCTTTTCTTTTTTTTTTTCACTAGATCAGACTCTTATTCCTCGTCTGGGATCATGTAGAGCTCTTTGAAGCTGCACTGAAACTGACATTTGGACCTTCAACCTGTTGGTAACTGTTGAAGTCACTATATGGAGAAAAATCCTGGAATGTTTTCCTCAAAAACCTTAATTTCTTTTCAACTGAAGAAAGAAAGACATGAACATCTTGGATGACATGGGGGTGAGTGAATTATCAGGAAATGTTAATTCTGAAGTGAGGAAGCTTCCTCGAGGTCTTTAGATCTGATTACACAACAACTGCCATTTCCTCAACATGCCAAAGATATTAAAGCCCCAGTTCCTCAAAGAGACACATATTGAAAATCCACATTAAATTTCCCTCTGTTAAAGTAATAAAATGATTAGAGTATTGATTTGTCTTAAATGCTATTAAAAGAGATTCATTCCCGAGCACGTGTTGTGTGGGTACATTTAATTAGTGTTAGTAGGTTGACAGCAACAGTCCGCTCGGTCTTGTCTATTCCACATGAGATGAGTTGCTGTGGATGGTAATATAATCTGTCAACTCTTGCTGACAGAAGACAGAATTTTAAAAACAGTCTGAGCTCTTGAATGATTGATTATCCCAATACATTTTGTGGAGGTCATATTGATTTGTTTTGAAAAGTAAAACTCCTGGAATTAGTGAGTTCAGACGTTTCCCCTGAGTGACATATACATTCAGCCTGCCTCAGCCAAATATGAAAAATAATATTCTTATGAAACCAACACTGAACACGGGAAAAGGATTTTGTCTGCACCTGCAGTCTAAGTTATAAATGACTCAAACTAATTCCCATGAAAAAAGTGGAAAAATGAGAACAGAATCATTTTCAAATGCACAAGGAAATCTATAATATATATATATCAAATGTATGCGTATATATATATAATGTATGTGTGTATATTATATGTGTGTGTGTATATATATATATATATATATATATAAAAAAATATATAAAAATGTGTGTTACACACACACACACACACACACACACACATTGATCAGGACCTTTTGTCAAGGTAAGGTTTTTAATCACAGATAATTTCAAACTTTTGTCAGCACATTTACAAATTTATGAAATTTATGAGGGAGCTCTGGTAGTTTTCACATTCACGTTTTGGGTACAAATTAAAATGCAAAAGCACCAATCAATTAGTAACGAGAAAAGATTCTAAAATTACAAACACAATTCAAACTGTTATTGATCAAATAACTGCAGCCTTGATGATCATAAGAGACTTCTGTCAAAAACATAAAATGTGTGTGTGTGTGTGTGTATATATATATATATATACATATATATACATATATAAAAATAAAAAAAATAAAACCCGACCCCAAACTATTTAATTGTGTAAACTATCCGAACAAACAGATTTGATTATGAAATACAAACAATGACAGTGTGGACTGTTAGCACTAAATTACCAGCATTATGAACAACATAAGTGCCAAAAATGTTTTTTACGGTTCAGTTTTGCATAGCAAAAAATAAAAAGTAAAAAATATTTTCATGGTTTGTGAGAAGCACATTTGTTCTTTTGTCAAAGAAACTTAGATAACATAATATTTTGAGTTTCTGTTGATTGAACCAATCACCTTCATTGCAGTAACTCAAATTTTTAATTTCAATGAACTCAAAATTGTAAAGCAACCAGGTTAACTAAGTTGAACCAACCACTCTTTGTCACAGTGTGTCCGTTCTCCTCAGACAGCCGTCACGGAGCTCACTGAACAGATGGAGGAGTTTGTCAGCCTGTGGGGCACTATTGACCGATCCTGTTTGCTGAGAGGACTCAGAACAGGTCCAACTAAACCTGTATTACAGTGGATCAATACATACTGAGGAAGACAGAGATGAAGTCAACACTGTGCTCATCCCTCAGACCACTTCTGCACTCTTGGTTTTCCCAGAATGCAACGACTACACATAATAGTTCACAGCGGTGTGATTTAATTCTCGCTTTCTATCCATTTAATACTGAGATCTGCAAAGACACAAGGGACTGGGATAAGAAGAGGCGAGAAGATGAGGCCATATTCCTAAAACTAACAGACCGTGTCGTCTGGAGCCAGTGACTCACTGTTTTATTTTCATAAACGGCGAATGCAGTGTGTAAAATAAGATTATCTCAAACTACGATTACGTAAGGCTGATGCTCATCCGGTTCGAGACCTGATTTACTCACTATTGAATTAGATATTATTTACAAATGTCCTAGAAAGACACTTATTAAGTATTATGTGTCCTGCAGAGGGGTATGGCAAACCTTAAAACAATAAAATTCTGACCCCTTTTGGAAATGTTACATTTATCGCTCCACTTCAGGGTAGTTAAGCCAATGACATGATGCACTTTTTCGTCCATACCTTTTTTACTTATTAAAATGACAAATAAAATCTAACTAATGTGAACGGATATCATCTATGAGCATGCTTTTAATATCTGAATTTAAATCAATTCATTTTGTATTTTGTAATTAACTTTGTATTCAAGGTGGTTTTATGTTTTGAAAAACATTTATACAAGAAGTCCTAAAATTTTCCTTATACATGAATACATGTAAGTGAAAAAATCATGTATATATTTTTATACCAGAATGTATTACATATAAAATAAATGTATTACAAATATACTAAATAGATATGCTTAAAGTCTGCTAAATTGGAACAACTAATTTTGCACTTAATGCACTTTAATTGTCCAGAAGTGGTGCTGAGGCGCAACATTATTACGCAAAATTAAATAGATATACATACAATACTTATAATAATGATTTATAAACACATTTTAGGCTTAATACTAAGAAATGTGCATTGTGCAGTTTTCAAGTCTCAAGCAATGTCAGTAAATATGTTAATGGATTTCAATTATACTTAGTATGAAATACATTTAGAGTTTTTTATTTATATATACAGTACTGTGCAAAAGTTTTAGGCAGGTGTGAAAAAATGCTGTAAAGTAAGAATGCTTTCAAAAATAAACTTGGTAATAGATTATATTTATCAATTAACAAAATGCAAAGTGAGTGAACAGAAGAAAAATCTAAATCAAATCCATATTTGGTGTGACCACCCTTTACCTTCAAAACAGCATCAATTCTTCAAGGTACACTTGCACAAAGTCAGGGATTTTGTAGGCATATAGTTAGGTGTATGATTAAACAATTATACCAAACAGGTGCTAATGATCATCAATTCAATATGTAGGTTGAAACACAATCATTAACTGAAACAGAAACAGCTGTGTAGGAGGAATAAAACTGGGTGAGGAACAGCCAAACTCAGCTAACAAGGTGAGGTTGCTGAAGACAGTTTACTGTCAAAAGTCATACACCATGGCAAGACTGAGCACAGCAACAAGACACAAGGTAGTTATACTGCATCAGCAAGGTCTCTCCCAGGCAGAAATTTCAAGGCAGACAGGGGTTTCCAGATGTGCTGTCCAAGCTCTTTTGAAGAAGCACAAAGAAACAGGCAACGTTGAGGACCGTAGACGCAGTGGTCGGCCAAGGAAACTTACTGCAGCAGATGAAAGACACATCATGCTTACTTCCCTTCGCAATCGGAAGATGTCGAGCAGTGCCATTAGCTCACAATTGGCAGAAAACAGTGGGACCCTGGTACACCCATCTACTGTCCGGAGAAGTCTGGTCAGAAGTGGCCTTCATGGAAGACTTGCAGCCAAAAAGCCATACCTCCGACGTGGAAACAAGGCCAAGCGACTCAACTATGCACGAAAACACAGGAACTGGGGTGCAGAAAAATGGCAGCAGGTGCTCTGGACTGATGAGTCAAAATTTGAAATATTTGGCTGTAGCAGAAGGCAGTTTGTTCGCCGAAGGGCTGGAGAGCGGTACACGAATGAGTGTCTGCAGGCAACAGTGAAGCATGGTGGAGGTTCCTTGCAAGTTTGGGGCTGCATTTCTGCAAATGGAGTTGGGGATTTGGTCAGAATTAATGGTATCCTCAATGCTGAGAAGTACAGGCAGATACTTATCCATCATGCAATACCATCAGGGAGGCATCTGATTGGCCCCAAATTTATTCTGCAGCATGACAACGACCCCAAACATACAGCGAAAGTCATTAAGAACTATCTTCAGTGTAAAGAAGAACAAGGAGTCCTGGAAGTGATGGTATGGCCCCCACAGAGCCCTGATCTCAACATCATCGAGTCTGTCTGGGATTACATGAAGAGAGAGAAGCAACTGAGGCTGCCTAAATCCACAGAGGAACTGTGGTTAGTTCTCCAAGATGTTTGGGCCAACCTACCTGCCGAGTTCCTTCAAAAACTGTGTGCAAGTGTACCTAGAAGAATTGATGCTGTTTTGAAGGCAAAGGGTGGTCACACCAAATATTGATTTGATGTAGATTTTTCTTCTGTTCACTCACTTTGCATTTTGTTAATTGATAAATATAAACTATTAACATGTCTATTTTTGAAAGCATTCTTACTTTACAGCATTTTTTCACACCTGCCTAAAACTTTTGCACAGTACTGTATATATATATATATATATATATATATATATATATATATATATATATATATATATATATATATATATTGGCTGTTTAATAATAATCGCATCTAGAATAAAAGTTTGTGTTTACATAATATATATATATATGTGTGTACTATTTATTTTGTATCATAAACATACATATACATGTATATATTTAAGAAAAATATAATATATAAAAATCAACAAATATTTATATATAATTTAAATATATACATGTAAATACTTCTCAAATATACACGTTTGTGTATGTGTATATTAATACAAAATAAATGTTTTATATATACATACATACATACACACACACACACACATACACACATACACATACATATTACAAAAACATCATTAATGAACAAAGATATGTCATGTCATTGACATGCATAAATGTTGTTGCAATTGTGCTGCATATGCACCTCTTCATTTATTAAAACATTTTAAAAGTTAAAATAGTGATTCCAGAAACACTCCACACAGTATAAATAACATATGTGACCTGCAGGGGGCATGTGAGATGACAGCCAGTGGAACGTGTATGTTATCATGAATAACGCTTCTCAGTGATCTGGAGAATTAAAATCCAGCCCTGCTCCTTCGGGGGAAGAAAGAAAAAAAAAAAAAAAAAAAAAAAAGCACTTTCCATCAGCACTACCTCATACCCGGTGCCAGAGTTGAGTGCCTCAGCTGTCCTGCTGTTATGTTCCAACAAGCTTTAACTACTCTATAATCCAAAATAACGGCAGCTTTGCGGGGCCTGACAGACCCTGTTTTGAGCTAATGGTCACTCTGTGAAAGGGTAATGTAATAATTTCGGTAGAAAGAGAGTGAGGAGAGGTGTGGTAGGGGAATTGAAAGAGAGAGAGGAGTTGAGGGGGGTTGATTTAATCTCTTCCTGTCCTCTCTGGTCCCACCTTTCTGCCTCATGTCCGACAGACATAAGGAAATGAGCAGATTAATCAAAATTAGATTCTCTCACCACACTTACTGCGCAGAGGCAGTCAGCGCTGATCTCACGCAGGAAATGAGGCGCTCCAACACCTTAAATTCAGGTTGATTACCGATGATCTTAGAGCTCGGGGAGGCAGCAGACATCTAGCACATTCTGTCTTGGGCTACTGTAGGTTCAAACCTTCATATTATTAACAGAGGACTTCTTCCGTTGGGTAATAGAATTGAATTGCGTAAGCTATTTAAACATATTGATTCAATATGTGGGCCATGCAGTAATGCGTGTAATGCAGGGCCATTTTTGTGATGTACTTGGTGAGATTGGTCTAGAAAAGATTATTTCACTCAAACGTGAAAGTTCTCTCATTGTTTTCTCATCTAAATGTAATTTTAAACCCAGGTACGTGTTAATTCTACACAAAAATGGAGATTTTAAAGGGGGCCTAATATGCAAAATTCACTTTAAGTGTGCACAGTGAAAAATCCTAAACAGTAAAACCCCATAAATCATAAACAGTCTCTCCAAACGAGTGGTTCCAGATTCCCCGAAGCTCCGCCCCTGTCTGCCGACGGAATCTGCCCTATTAACATAGCTCCTCCCCTAAGTGAGCTGCACATCCTCCATGTTTATCTCCTCGCCAGAGCATTTAACAGCAGCATTCAAGTAAGAAATGTATTCTTATTAAAGCTATTAATGTTATTTAATCAAGAGCAGGGAGAGATTTTGTTTTCCTTTTGTTGTTTGGTTCATAACAGCAGCAGTAGGTACTCTCCCGTCACTTTAATACAGATCTAACATACACATGCGATTTCTTGCCCTGCTGTTTACGTTGACAGACATAACCGACTGCGTTGATGTGTTTTTTGATACAACCTTGTGCAATAACACTTGAATGAGAACTTAAGTTTAATACTCAGAGGAAGAATAAGGGTCATCTAGCAAAACGATCTGTCATTTTCTTAAAAAAAAAAAAAAAAAAATTACCCATGTTTCAACCATAAATACTCTGTGACGAGTCACACGGCGCGTGCTTTGGATGTGTGTGCGCAGAAAACCAAGTATCAGAAGTTTAAACTGCTTTAAAACGCATGCAGATAGTACACTTTTATGACGATGAAAAACTGCAATGTCACATGAGCATGATAGAGATGGTAATCAAAACCAAACATATGTTTTTGGCAGAGTTTCACAAGTTGTACAGGCACCGCCAGTTTTGGAAAGCGGGCCGGGGAGCAGCAGCTCATTATTATTTAAAGATACGTGTACGTGTATGATTTTGTAAATGGTATGGTAAATTATCTCTGGGGTATTTCGAGCTGAAACTTCAGACACATTCTGGGGAAATTTTATATGGCCCTTTTCCATACAATGACAGTTCATAGAAGAAGTTGTACCTTGAAAAAACACTGCTTGTCTTCTGAAATGACGGAAATAAAAATACTTTTTTTGGTCTTTACAAAGCTCATAGTGGCCAACACGTTCAAGTGTCAAATATCATAAAAGCATAAATTAGTCTTCTGAGGACAGTACCATGGCATTTTGTGAGAAGAAAAGGTTTGATTTAGGCCATTATTAAGTGAAAACCAGATTTTTCAAACTGATATTGAAATGTATTTTTTTAACTGGAATGTAAATAAGAATATTGGTGAATCCTCACACTAAAACATTCAAAAATGTCATTTTTAAAAATGCTAACTGGTTAACTATACATGACCCTGTGCGCCGCCTATATATGACTACTGGCCATATTTTATAGACGAGCCACTTCCGATAACCTCATTAATTGGTTTGTATTGTTCAAGTATAGCTACATTATATCATTTAATCAAATAATTAATCATAAAACTGGAAAATATATTTTTTTTTACAATGAATTACTGGCAACCACAGCAAGCCAGTTTTAACCATAAATGCAATGGGATATTTCTACACTGCACAAGTGATATGGACTAGCATGTAAGTCATGCAACAGCATGAGGGTGAATAAATTATGACAGAATCTCCATTTTTGGGGTTAAACAGTATAACAGTACAGTATTCATTAAACACCAAAAGAAAAACAAGTTCAGCATAAACATCCGTTTAATTTATCAAGCAACCTGACCATTATACGCACAAAGATGACCCAACAGATCAGAATTCAGGTCAAATAAGGCTTCCCACTTTAATATACTCACTCCAGTCAATGGCCTGCTCTGACACACATGGTGTAGGATGTCAGGAACGGTCCTAATGCCGGGTGTTAGCAGAAGCAGCCTCTGCTTTCTCAATGCTGCTGCCGGTGGCATTGATTGTTGGTAATGGAGCTGCCCGGCCCTGATAATGCATGATGTAATTGTCAAAGGGGTTTAATCTATTTATTGTAAGTGGGATTGAAAGGAGCCTCATCCAAACTTCCCATTCCGGAGACAGACAGAATTCAAGCGAGAGAGACAGCCTGATAGAAGGGAAAGCTAGAAAGCGTGTTTGCGCTGGGGGTTGTGCGGGCTTTCTGATGGAAACCTTGCGAGATAGGGGTCTTTCATTCACCCCCTGACATTGAGAAGAGTGTGGGGTCCCTTATTCAATTGAAAATTTCTATCATGTCGCCCTGGCTCAATCCCTTCAGGCCACAAAAGGAAGGTAATAGTGCCTCATTGCATATAGGACTGCATACACACCGCACTGAGCAATGCTTTTCAATTACCGTCGGCGTGGCGCGAAAATATATATCACATATTTCTGAGGCAAAATGCTTAGGTCAGACGCGCATAGAAATAAAATATACCTTGTGTCATTTAATTTGACAGTTGTCCTTTCAAGCTCGCGCGCAGAGGTCGGCGCACGCCGTACGACTGGAAAAACAGACGGGCATGCGTCGACAGACAGGCTCTGAGGTGCTGCTAGGTGACCGGGGAGGTAGCATTTCGACAATCGCGCGTGCAAATCGCTCGCATCTAGTTAACGAGCCTGCCTGTGCTTAAACGCAAATACAGTCGGTAATGATGTCAAACACGACCGCCCGCGAATCCCAACAGTCTGAGCGCGAGACCGTCTCTCATTAGACTAACCTTACGCTGTTTATGGGTTAGTCGGGAATGTCAAGCTAGAGCTATTTATAGATCAATATCAAACAAAAGAGTGTCATCCCCTCTGGCCAGCCGTTACCCAGAGCACGCACCCTTAAATCAAAGTCATTCATCATGTTTTTGGGGAAGAGCTTCTTGGGGCAGGGGGGCCATATCCCAGTGTCCTCCAATGAGGAGAGATGCATTAATTAGGTGCACGTAGGGACGGGAGAACGCAGTCGGGGCCTGTAATAGATTCCTCCTGGAATTGATGAGCTTGTTTGTGAAGGGGGGCAGCGGCAGACGCACCTCTGGACCTCCCCAGAATAACACTACCTGTATGGCAAGCCGTTGTGACTTTTATTCATTCTCAGGATGTGAACTTTCACTAGTTAAAATGTTCATTCTTGATATCAGGAATTAGATTTCCACTAGTAACAATGGCAATTTTTGATATCAAGAATTTAATTTCCACTAGTAAAAACTATCATTCTTGATATCAACAACTGTATTTTCACTAGTGAAATCTCGCCATAGGCTGCCATTCAAATTCAATAGTTGATATCAAGAATTAATTTCTTACTAGTTGAAATTCCAGTTTCACACATCAGGAACACAATTCTTACTAGAAACAATGCAAATATCTGATATCAAGAATTACATTGTTACTAGTGCAAATGTCTATTCTTGATATCAACAATCGAACTGCTACTAGTAAAAATATTCATTTCTGATATCTGAAATGAATTCCTGATATCGAGATCATTATTGATATCTAAAACGGCTTTCTTACTAGTAACAACCACATTCATGATATCGGAAATGAACATTTTTACTAGTAGCAATTCAATTGTTGATATCAAGAATAGACATTTGCACTAGTAACAATGTAATTCTTGATAACAGATATTTGCATTGTTTCTAGTAAGAATTGTATTCCTGATGTGTGAAGCTGGAATTTCAACTAGTAAGAAATGAATTCTTGATATCAGAAATTTGCATTTTTACTAGTAAGAAATGAATTCTTGATATCAACAATTGAATTTGAATGGCAGCCTATGGCGAGATTTCACTAGTAAAAATACAATTGTTGATATCAAGAAAGATAGTTTATACTAGTGGAAATTGAATTGTTGATATCAAGAAATGAACTTTGTTACTAGTGGAAATCTAATTCCTGATATCAAGAATGATAGTTTTTACTAGTGAAAATGTAATTGTTGATATCACAAGTTCATATCCTGAAAATGAATAAAAGTCAAAACGGCTTGCCATACTACCTGCACTATGGGGAAATGAGCCCATTTAAACAGTCTACTTCCATAACACCCCCAGCGTGGGTAAATTTTCCATTTTTAGACGTCTGGTCGCGCCGCCAAACTCACAGCCGCGCGCGTAAACATTTAGCTTGACGCATTGTTTACATTAGCACAGTAATGTACACCAGCCCTATTTACACCGTTTAGCAATTAGCAAGCTAGCTCTGACAGAATGTGGAGTACAAACACTAGCAGTTATCTTTTTTCATCATCACACATATGTAAATGAGTGTTTGATTTTGTTCATGCAAATGTGAATTTCAATTAACTGCGAATTTTAACAGGGACTTGGCGGTGCATTGTAGCCTGCCTGTTTTTCTTGCCAAAATAAATTATGGATACACAAATAGCATTACACAGCGGAGATAATTACAGCTCTCAAAAAGAATCCTTTAACATGCAAATACATCACTTTGCTTTTTTCACACGAAGTTCAATCAAAGACGAACAGGTAAATCCAATCAGCGGCAATAGATTTATGATCCGTTTTATATTTGGATCACGCAACCACCACGTTTTTTTTTTTTTTTTTTATTTGTATTGCATGCACAGTTCTGACTTAAAAAGTAGAGATGAAATTAGAGGGTTTATATGCTGATGGCACTGACATATCGGGGTAGTCGTTGCTCATATTACCTGCCATCAAAATGCCTTTGCAGCCAAACAGGCTTCCATTCACAGAAGAGATTTCGGTAAATTGCTTTGGTATCAAGAGTGGCTATATGTGAGAACTGTGCAGATCAGTAAGGCAAGAACTGTCAGAAACACTCACATTTTATAGTATACTAACAGAATTTTGAGTTGCCATTTATTCTAGTGTTAATCCTAGCGTTAACCTAGCATTAGCATTTGTGGATATTCTTCAATATCCTACAAGATTAAATTGTGATCCCCGAAAAAGTATTTCAACACCTTAGCCACATTTAAAATGTATGAATGTCACTGCATTAGATATCAATGTTTGAGAAACTGCCACATGTATCTACTAAAAATGTCACCAGCGATGCAATGGCAAAATTGGTTGACATGGTTAAAAAGTGTTAGGAAGTTAAGTTGGTTTGCACTGAGAATGATGTTTGGTTGGATATTTTTATTATCTAAAACACAATATAGCTAAGGCTGCACGATATATCGTTTTAGCATCGATGTGCGCATCCGCGATAGTCACAACGCAGGATGATGTCTGGTGTGAAACGTTAATCCGTGTGGACCGGACGACTGCGGTTCAAGTGATTCTCGGATTAATTGCAAAGTTTAAAATGTCAGTTAATCATTTAGGTCCTGTCAGTTTAAGCAGTCGAGCGATTTTAAATAATTTCAGCGCATGAAGACGCAAAATTCTAAATTCACAATGCGCGGCTGCATTTTTTGCGCGCACACAGTGAACACCGGATGCTGTTCTCTGACACGTACATGAAAAAAAAAAGGTCAAAATACACATAAAACATTGAGTATCCTCATGAAAACAGTTGCTTGTGGCTTACATTAACTATCGAGAAAGAAAAAAACGGATGTGTCACAGTATGTTGGATCCGTGCATTCCGTTTTAAAGTGACATCATATTCCTGCTGCTTTCGGAGTCATGAATGTTAATCAAACAAAAGACAAAGAGAATCACTTTTGTAGTTTTAACACATTATTTGTTTATTTAATTTACCCAGTGAAGAGTATGCCATGTTAATTTATATTTGATTATTCCATTTCTGTACCTGAATACTGTTAAAGTTACCTGAAAAGCACTATTTATTTCATTTGAAGCTTTGTTCTATTATATTTATCTATGCTTGTAATTTCACCTTCCTAAAACAATCACCCCAATCATTCTAGAATGATTAATTCTTTCTAAATAGAGATATTAAAGTCATCTGGTCATTTTTTTTTTTTTATCATATTCCAATATATATCACAGAAAGACAAAACATTAAAATGTTTTTCCAATATCGTGCAGCCCTAATATTAATATATATATATATATATATATATATATATATATATATATATATATATGTATGTATAAATATAGAGATGGATGGATGTGTGTGTGTGTGTAATTTAATACATTTAATATACCTTATATATATATATATATATATATATATATATATACATATATACATATATATACATATATATATATATATATATATATATATATATATATATATATATATATATATACACATACATATTTACATATACATATATACACATATATATACATATATAACGAGAGCAAGCAATTTGTGCTTATGCTGCTTTTTCTACCTTTTTTGTTTAAATGCGCATAGGACCCAATACACAGTTTTTCATATGTTGCTTTGCTCACAAAGTGTCTGCCAAGAACAGAAGTTAATATTGATATGTAACCCAGCTTCTGAAAATCAAAGGTTAATTCTCCAGGCCTGCAGAAATTCTTTTGCCGTCAATCTGTCACAGAAAAACCGACCTCATCCGAGCCCTAAATCTCTGTCCTGTCAAACGGAGCATCCAGAATGCGGAAGTTGTGAACTTGTGAGAAGTGAGGATCAATACTGCAAGGACAGGCTGAACGATCCGGCCAGAGACAATGTATTTGGTGCCTGGGTCCACACGGCCAGCCATTAATCCACTCAGCAATAGCGGACCACGCTCAACACCCTCATGCCAGAGGAACAAGTGGTGTGTAAAACAGCCTGACGTCAGCCCTAGACATTACTGCCCAACGGCCAGATAAATCCATATTAACGGGCCTACGAGAAACTCTGCTGCATACGTGCGCACCGCAGACAGCCCTCCGACTGTGGAGAAATACGAGCAGGGCTCGTCATGTGTGTCATGACAACATACTCTTCCTGATGCATTTCACCATTATTGTAGCCTGCTGCAGTGCAGTGTGGGAAATGAGATGGATGGATCATTAATGAGAGGCTATAACGACCTGAACTATAAGCTAACAAGGAAACTGAATAGCAGACACAGCACCTGCTGTGAAGAGTGATCTTAAGGGAATACGAAAATTCTGTCATCATTTACTCACCCTCGTGCCGTTTCAAAATTCGCAAGACTTTCTTTCTTCTGTGGAACACGAAAGATGAATTTACGGTGAATATCCAAGCAACTCTAAAATAAAATAAAAAAAATGAGGGAGAAAAGCATAATACACCTTCCATTAAAGTGGTTCATATGACTCCTATGATGTCGGTGTATCGAAGTCATCCAAATAAGAACAAATAATTGTATCAGCAATGATGACATATTTAGTATGCACTGTGTGTTTTGATCAATAATGGAAACAAAACTTAACAAAAAACCAAAATATTACTAATTTAGTTGGTTTGGCTGAACTACATTTCCCATAATTCTCAGTGGCAGCATGAGAATAATAAAGTAAACCGATGAATCACCAATTAGACATGCTACGTGTATCCTTTGCTCTTCATTATGTTCCTTCAGCACTGAAAAATGGCTTTGCCAGGAAGTGAAAAAGTCATATCATATCTGACCAAAAGCACACTGACACATCAACTCAATTACGATTTCTAAACTCCTGAGTACAAGCTTCCCATAAGGACTTGAATGCAACATAGGTGGGTCTACATTGTGAACAAATGATTTAGATCAGTTTTTTGAATTGGATCAAAAGATTCATAAACAACTTAAACATGACTCGTTCACAAAATTGGACATGATTCCGCTCATGAAGGCCATATGACTTCAAGTGGACTATATTTGTGTCACTCTTATTGATTGTGTGTGTGTACTTGTTTTCCTTACATTGTGTGTGTGTGTGTGGGGGGCAGAATATACAGTTTGTACAGTATAAAAACCATTACGCCTATGGAAAGTCCCCACAAAACACAATGTGTGTGTGTGTGTGTGTGTGTAGTCCCTACATTATAGGGACCAAATGTCCCCACAGGTATAGAAATACTAGTACATTTTGATCTTGTGGGGAGACTTTTTTGGTCCCCATGAGGAAACAAGCTTATAAATCATACAGAATTATCTTTTTTTGAAAATGTAAAATAGCAGAACATTTTCTGTGATGGGTATGTTTAGGGGTTGGGGTAGTGTAGGGGGACAGAATGTACAGTTTTTACAGTATAAAAACCATTACGCCTATGGAATGTCCCCATAAAACATGAAAACACAAAGTGTGTGTGTGTGTCCGTCCATATAGTGTCTCTTTAATGTGTCATGACAGATCGCTGTAGCTTCTTAAAGCGGCTCGTGAACCGATCATCTCTTCATACTAGTTCATTTATAGCATCAAATAAACATGAATGAACATCAGAAGGAATGTTGTTTCAAGCGCGGAAAGACGTGAGTACACACAATTTTTCAAGTTCACCAACGTTAATCTACTAACTCCCCTGACTGCTTTGACAGACAAAATGGCGAATTCAGGGTTGTGATTGGTCTGATCACCTGTCAATCAAACTGTTTACGAAGGGTCCATTGAGTAATCGGATTACATTGGCTGAATATCCTTTAACATTACTTAAAATAGCCTACATAGGTTATGATTACAACAAAGCAATAGGAATTGGTTTAAATAAAGGTATCAAAGTAATTTTAGGCTTTTATTAAACAATAAAAAAAAATAAACTGTTGTAATACGTAATGTACATAATATTATAAACAATAAACATTGTGTATTATAATAAATGCCAGCAGAGGGTGTCAACGGCCAGGTGATTGTTGTTTCACTTTAAAGTTGGATCAAATCCATGTTAAATATTGGCCAAACAAGATTAATTTAATTAAAATGTCCACTTAATCTTTAACATATGGCCAGTTGTCTTTTCTTTTTGCAATAGAAATGATACAGCCACTGTAATTTCTTGAAAAAGAACATCAAAACACACAAACTCAGACCGACGGTTTAAACTTTTATTTTGAAATCGCGATAAACAACAGTTCGCATATTTAGAAACATACTGACGTATTTTTATGGTGCATTATCATTTTTTAAAATTGGTTTAATATATCGTGCAACCTTAGAAAACGATCTAATAATGCGGTTCTGGTAGATGGAATGTGCCCATTTTTTATTTTTAAATCGAGCTATTTAATCGAGAAATCGTGACAGCCCTACACTAATTATCTTGTAATGAACTGCACTTCAGTTCTACTCTGAATATGAGTATGCAGTAAAGGACAGAACAATAATGCAAGCACAAACTCAACTCAATCGTGCTGATATCGCGAGACAGCTTTACCTCGAGGAGAAATACAGTCTCTTTTTTTATATCTCGTCCCACCCCTACTTTTTTATCTTTTTGGATAAAAGCTTACTCATTCACTTTCAATAAAATGAAAATGATATTCAACAAAAATCCACCTTGTTTTCCACAAACATATCGGTAATCACAGATGTTTCATATCTGGGTGAATTATCTAAAAAAAAAAAAAAATAAGGCTTCATAAACTGGAGTGAGATACACAAATATATCTTAAGATATGGGGACGAAAACATCCCTCATGCAGTCAGGTGTGCAAACACCCACAGATGCCAAAAAAGTGTTTTGTTTGGAAAGATTTTTTTAAAGCCCGACAACTTTTTTTTGGTACAGAGCACATAAAATGTTTTATTTATATTCCATCCATAAATAGCGGGGTGTTTGGTGCCATCCCAGCGCTCTTCACATTTCTCTCTGACAGTATCAGTGCTCGCCATCATGCACCAACCTAGAAATAAATTGCATTTTGACTGGTGATTCACTAGCAGGAAAAGCATTGCAATATAAAAACATGAATAAACAAAATCGCTCATGAGCACATGTGCGTTAGCACAGGGAGGTAATCTACTTTAGGCACGGCCCTTGAAATTAACTCTCAGAATCTGCACACACACATTCGCTAAGAAGATTAATCAAATATTTTCCTTGGCCGCCCTATTCAAATGTACCCAATTCAAAACATTATGGTAATTATTTATTACGTTTACCCAGGAGTTATTGTATGACCACAGGTAACGCAAATTTAAGGCTGACTGCAAGTGCCGTATCAGCGCTTCAGATCAGGGCAGTGGGGCTAAAACTGGCCGTCCGTACAGAACGATGGTGTAAGCACATGTTCGGCTTTGAGTTAGTCAGCGGAAACAGACAATGCTAGAAGGCATTAGACTGAGACAGACTGAACTGAATTTTAAAACTGGTTTACTTTGGACACCAAGCTCAGATGGAGCAGAGAGGCCAACAAACGAGAATTTAGAAATTAAATGATTATTTCAGCTCTTCCATAACTGGGGCTTTTCAATTCCAGGTATTTTGAGAGTCTGCAGTTTGTCCTAGTTATGACAAAAGAAGTCAAATATTAGAGTTGGTCTCCTACAATCATCTGTGTAGTTCTAAAACTATACAAGGAAGACATGAAAAAGAAATAAGGAAACTGAAAATAGACACTGTGTGATGCTTATTAAAGGGGACTGACTGTTCCTTTTTACAAAGTCTTGATTATGTTTTTTTTGGAGTCTACTAGAATAGGTTTTCAACCATTTACATATTTTGCATTGTTGCAGCACTTCTCTTCCCAGTCTGTCGGTAAGACCTTGTTTACTCCAAGGTCTGGTTCGTCCCAGGCCTTCTGAAACGTGCTCTGATTGGAGGGCTGGACCAGTGTGTTGCGATTTGTTTCGGAAATGTCACACCCCTCATAATAACCGTGAGTTTCAAAACACTGCTAACTCAACCAGGCCTTCCCCCGTTTTTACGTATGCCAGAATTATTTAAATTAGGAATAATGGGTTACAATGGTACAATCAAGCTTTTACAGGAAGTTCAGAAACAATGGTGCTTACTGATATAAAAAAAACAACTATCTTTGGAGTGAGCAGCAAGACACTAAAATATATAATGCAGAATTGGGTATGGTGCAAAAATTGGAAAACTGGGTTTTTGTTATACAACAACTCTGCTTTTCCCATATTTCCCTCATGAATATTATAGCATTTCTCTGGTAAAGACATCTTGTGTTGTCAGATCTGGAACTTATTGGAAATTTAAGCTGTGTGGCTGGTGAGCAGCTGGTTTTTTTGTAAGCCAAAGTCAACTTTAGGTCTGTGATCTGTTGAGTTCTGCCATGGTAGAATGGTCTGTCCCTCAGTAAGCTGGGAGAGGATGTAAACAGCTTGTCTGCAGATTGAACTAACATTTTAGATTTATCTGCCCTTTTTGAAGCTGGGCTGACCATATCTCATTGGCCTCGTCTGGTTTTTAACATTGAATTGTTGAAAGTCATCTAAAGTTCAGGTCTGTTTTTTTCAGACTTTTTTTTTTAAAAGTATGGCCACTTCTCTAAACAGTAAGGAAACTGTGCCAGATTGATTTGATGCATATCAGTGGTGCTGAAAAAAAAAAAAAAAAACCTTTACAATCTCTTTCATCCCCTAAAGAAGTTTTGATGTCCGTCTGCTGTTGCACTTGTAGGATGAGTAAACATTTATTTCCTCAACAGACTGAAGCTCCGACAGTTACTGGGAAAACTCATTTTTTGCTCAACTACATACATCTAGTGGATATTCCATCAAGCATGCCTAAAATGCTACCACTTGATTTGTATTTAAACTCTGGAAACCTTTTCATGTTCTTTATTACATCAGGTTGTTTTGCAACCTACTTCTAACACAATGGATTCTCACCAACATCTTTCACCAGAAGTGGCAGCCTAATGGAAAACTGCTTGCTTTCTTTTTTACTTGGAATTTAGGGGGCAAGTAAACATAAAACTGATGAGAAATAAAGTTAAAATAATGGTGCAGCAGTCTCCATAAATGGCTGCACAGAAAACCAAAGAAATTAAAGGGATCCTTGATTATGATTTCCCTTATATATTTACAACATCTGCAAAGTGAGAAACTTACTTTTACAGGAATCGCTTTTTAAGGGCTACAACAAACGGCCGGTATAAGGACAACAACGAGCTTCTTCCTGGGTTGGTGACATCACTAACCCTAAAATTTACATAAACCCCGCCCCCAAAAACACACAACAAAGGTGGTGAGGCCATGTTGGGCTGCTTTAGAGAAGAGGAAGAGTTGTTGTTGTAAAATATTGTTACCATGCCGTCATTTTACCCCGGACTGCTTCACAAATGAGGGTCAATTCAATGCTAGATTTGCAAAAAAGATTAACATGACGGTACATGCTAGTGATGAGTTGAATAAACTCCACAGCAACTACATAAATGTATCCACTAACTGTTCTAAAAGTTGTAACTTCTTCCTGAGTCTCTCCATCAGTGTCCAGTGAACACCGTTACTGACAATCCTCATTTTGGCTGCGTGAGATTCTCCAGTTTTGTTTTTGTTGAGCAGCCGAAGCGCGAGCTGTTAAAGCTCCGTCCTCTTCTGGAAAGAGGGGTGGGAGCAGCAGCTCATTTGCATTTAAAGGGACACACAACAAAAACTGTGTGTTTTTGCTCACACCCAAATAGGGGCGAATTTGACAAGCTATAATAAATGATCTGTATTTTGAGCCGAAACTTCACAGACACATTCTGGAGACACCAGAGATTTATATTACATCTTGTAAAAGGGGCATTACAGGTCAAACAAAAAAAGAAAATTAATTTACTCATCCTCATCACCAAACTCACGAGACTAGACGCTAGATTCATATGAATTAGTTTAAGATGTCTTAATGAGCTTTTTCGAGCATTAAAGTTTGAGAGGAATTGCCGAATTCTTATGGCTTGGGACGACATGAGGCTGAGTAATTGGTGACATAATTTTCATCTTTAGTTCAACTATCCCTGTAACAGAAAACAGGAAGATTTTGGGATCAAAATTGCATTGCAATTGCAAACACAACTTACAAGGTACCAGGCAGATAAAAAAAAAACAAAAAAAACACTTTGTGTCCAATATAATTGATGATCCATGGCAGTCTAAGGGCTCTGAAGCTCAAACCACCCTCTCAAGTGTACTACAATGTACAAGACTCATCTTTACAATAGCTTAAGAAAAGCTTTGGCTCTATTTTTGTGCCATGCTTAAGGTTTTCTTCCAGACCGTTGAAGGCTAACCTTAGCATTTACCTTCTATTCTCAGCTACCTGAGACAATCCACTCTCACACAATGTGCCCTCTCCTATAGAGTCATAATGGCATCCGTGTCATAACTGCTTTCTTTTGGTTCTGCAAACGCAGACAGTAACTGATGTCTAATGCTCCTAAACATGTCGTGCACACTGTTACCACAAAAATAGACTAGAATAACTCAAACACTTGATGCAATCATGCAAATTTCCCTCAGTACTCATTTCCTCAAACGTTTTCCCATTTATCCATGTTTTCACTCAAGCTGAGCTCATCAGCTCGACTTCAAAGAGATGAAAGGAAGGAAAGGTGCGAATGTGATGGCTTTTATAGGCTGTGGGAGATGTTTTGAAAGAAACGCGGAAAGCGATAACCTTGATATCTTTAAATTGAGCTTTTTAACGTTATCATCAAGTAAATTGTTCCTTTCATTAAACGGTCCAGAGTTTAGTTTTACATTAAGCATGATTTCGGGCTCGGGTCAGAGGCCAAAAAAGGGCTAAAAATAAAGTTAAATAAATCGAATGCTTCTTTTCCACAACATACCACACAATATAGGTTTTGCATGACTACCCATGCATTTCAAAAATCTAACTTCCCTCCCGACTCCATTTCAAAGAGGTTATTGAGGTTTCAAGATGGATGTATCCTTGGCTACAGGGCGAGTAGACAGTTATGCCCAAGTTTGAAAGGATTCCCAGTGGTCTTCATGTTGTGTGCATGGTTGATCGGTGCTCCGGCAGGTCTTAGATGAGGAATGAGGCAGGTACGGACCTTGGAGGTTTGGGTGATAGCCTTTCAACCCGTGATTCACTGAGACTCTTCCCTAGTCTGACACTTTGCGAGCCATGATTGAGTTTGCAATTCAGCCATTCGCTCTGCTCTCCTTAATGCTTTCAGAGTAAATAAATTGTGAAATCATTGGAAGTCGTAAAAGCTATGAACACCTGGTGTATCATTTATGCATTATTCCATCTGACACAACTGAGAATTCAAAAGCCAAAATAACAAAACAGTAAAGAGTTGACATGACTGGCATACACACAGACAACTTCTGTTGCAAAAGACCGCATTAAAGGGAATATTTGAAAGGGATTTCAAGGCCATTGAGCCACAGACGGTTTTGGTTTCGCGTCTTCGACTGTGTCCATTGACCAAATGAGCTGCAGGTCAGAGGGTGCGTGTTCTGGTTTGCTGAAGTCAGCAGGATCACAGTCCTCTCATTTTTCTCACCGTGGCTCTGCCACCGCGCACGGTTTTGATCAGCGGCCAGATTCTTTTCACACTTCCCCTTGCTTATTGGAAACTGATGGAAAAATTCCATCTCGTTTGAGTGTGGAGAGAGTGATGGAGGTTCAGAGCATTTACCATGATTTGTGGGCAACCAGTGTTGTCCCCGATTACCAATTGCATCATCCCCAGAGTCCAATAGATACAACATTTAACATGATGTGTAGCAGAGGATGCATCATGTTTGCAAAGGAATAAATCATTCAGGTAGCCTTTAAAAAATTGAGTTAACATGTAATGTAAATGTCTTCATAGTCAACATGTAGTGAAAATTGACTGTTTGCTGTCTTAACCCTTTCGTACTGTCCGCAGGTCGGTCAAAAATGACTAGGGATGCAAAGGGGTGGAAAATGTCCGGTAAATTTCCTGAAATGTTCCGAAAATCCTGTAAAGTTTCCGGAAATACTGGAAATTACAGATTTTTTTTTTCTCTCAATGACATGATTGTACATATTGTATATTTTAGTTCAATAATGTTTTTATTTATTTAATATTTTATGTTACTAAATTATATTTTTGCAGTAGTTATAATGCATACAATTTTAGATTTCGTCCCCTTGGAATTATAAAGTTCTATTTGACATTTTTGTCAAAATTGAGTCGTTCACATGTTCCTATTCTGTGACAACTTATTTACATTGTGATTTCTTTTTTTTAATGCACATTATTATTTCTACAAAGTCGAATGGAAGCTCAATATCTCAAAACTGCTCCAAATGTAGATAGAACATAATAATTCCAAGGGGACGATTTATTGTTATGAAAAATGCGCAGAAATACCATTTTAATTTTTTATATGAAATGCATATTTTCCAAAATATGTTTTACTCTAAAACTGTGAGATAATCTAAGCCATAAATCTAAACAAGTTGTGTTCCAAATTTTAGGTTGATATCTCAAAAAAAATGTGTAGTTTATGTGTAGTACCAAATGTTTCCGTGAACAAAACAGGTGTGACTATTTATTTTTTCAGGACCATTTAACCTTTTTGAACAATGTCCATGATTGTGTGTGTGTACTTGTTTTCCTTACATTGTGGGGACCAAATGTCCCCACAACGCAAGTAAAACCAGTAAATCTTGACATTGTGGAGACCTTTTGTTGGTCCCCATGAGGAAACAAGCTTATAAATCATACAGAATTATCTTTTTTGAAAATCTAAACTAGCAGAACATTTTCTGTGAGGGTTAAGTTTAGGGGTGGGGGGGGGGGCAGAATGTACAGTATAAAAACCATTACGCCTGTGGAAAGTCCCCACAAAACACATAAACACAACATGAGTGTGTGTGTGTTCACACAACAAGAGGCAAAACCTTTACCAAGTTCTTCGGTCAAAAACACCATCAGAGAGTTAAAAGCACCGATCTTGTTGTGCTTACTGAAGAAAATGCACCAATTGATCAAAATCTAAAAACTTTCTCTGCCTCTGAAAACAAATTTCTGTCAGCTAACATCACAATTTTCTCTTTTTCAACACTTCCCTCATCCCGTCCAGACATCTAATTCACACCGTACGATTTTGGCCACAATTGCAAAAGATTTCTCCTGTCACAGAGCAAAATTGTCAGTCTTTGACCATTAAGTATGGCATTTGTACTGATGACCGAATAGGCGTCCTGCAATAAACCTTCAATTTCATTCTGACAAAGTTCTGTCAGTGTCAGAAATCGTGTAACAGACACAAAGTGTGATTTCTCATACGAGATTTCAATAGGACCACAGATATGTCTATACGTTCATAATACAATCCGAAATAAAAGACAGTCGCTGATGCACAGCGTGCCACAGCTTTTACCCAAGATCTCACTGGGATTACGGGAACGTGACGCATCACAAAGCCATCTAAAATGGATCTGAAGCACCTAATGTCTTCAATTTCAACCCGTTGCCTATGCAGCAAATAACATTAGATGCAAAAACAATTAGATTAAATTAAGTCAAACAAAAACAAATTACGATAGTATTGATTGTTAGCTTGCTTGTTATTTTGCTTGCCAAAAAGGCTCATTATTAACCGTCTCTTGTCCTCATGGGGTGGCTGATGGCATCCTGAAATAATTTCATTATCCTATGCACAGCACGGAAAAAATTGTGAGAATTATACAGCGCACCGAAGACTGGAATTGAGATTTTCAGATCTCTCTCTGGGGTCGATTGCAATGTTTTCTATCAACGTCCTATCAAAGCACAGATGTCAACAGCAATTCAAACAAACCCATTAGACTGTGTCCTTTCGCCTGGCAAGCTATAATCACGGTAAAATTAGAGATGTTTGAAAGTGTGAGAGCATACAAAATAGCAATGAGTGTCATATTGCTGATGAAGATATGGATCGATGGTTCAGTGCGGCACTGTGTCCAGCGTACAGATGATAATTGTGCCGTGTATCTGGACGAGACTGTAGGTCCATAATTGAGGACATGTTTCTGTGATATGTGTAGAAATTACCAGTAATTGCTTCTGACTACATGGCAATGCTAATTTCCTCAATGATCAGGAGAAACGTACACATACTATAATGGTTTCTTTGAGTGCCTTAAGTTCACAATAATCAAGAAGCTCTAAGTGCCAGCAGTAAAATGTGAACATGTCTTAGCTAATTCAACCAACAACTTGATGTGCCTCCTCCATAAACTTCACAGTCTGACATAAAACGGAGATAGAGAGGCTTCATTAGCATGAAAAAAAAAAAAAAAAAACGGCGTGTTTTGAGAATCTGGATGTTTAGTTCTACATCCCCCAGGGTCATACCAAACTCCTCCAGCTAAAACATGTGCTAGCCCATTATCACTTCAGTTATACAGAGGCAGACAGTCGTAATCCACACACTTATGGCACAATGTCAAGAAACACAGAAGTACTAGTGCAGACAACATCAGGTGTTGAGGAAAATGCCTTTCGTTGTGAGAAAATCAAAGTCGTTAGCAAAAGACTATCGAGTTATGTCTGTCCGAGATGTTTAAAATGCACAATTTTAATCTACATGTTCATCATTAATGTCATGATAATGGCAATCGGAACGATTCTTTCAAGGGGACCTATTATGCCCATTTTACGAGATGTAATATGCAAGTGTCCCCAGAATGTGTCTGTGAAGTTTCGACTCAAAATACCCCGCAGATCATTTATTATTTTTAAAGTCATTTTTGAGTGGAAGGAAAAACACGCTGTTGTATCTTTAAATGTAAATGAGCTGCTGCTCCCCAGCCTGCTTTCTAGAAGAGGGCGGAGCCTGTAGGATTCTCTGCCAAAAACGAACAAAACATCTGTTTGGTTTTGATTATCATCCCTACACACACCTGAAGCACACACACAGAAAGCTGTCTGTCAGGCGGCGCGTCCTGTGAGTATCAAACTAAGTTCTCTTTAACATCTTATAGTGCTTAAACTGTCACACAACACACAGGAGGTTATGTCAAAAACATAGTTCACATAAACACAGTCGGTTATGTCCGTGAACGTAAACAGCAATTAAAGAAATCACATGTGTGTATTAGATCTGTGTATTAAAGTGACAGTAGCGTAATCTTGTGGGGACATAGTTTTGGTCGAGTTTGAACGAGTTGTGTTCAACCAGGTGTCATCCTTCCTCACACAGAACGACCATCTGGACGTCAACCAATCTGGATTAAAGAGTGGCCATTCTACCGAGACTGCGCTACTGTCTGTCACGGAATCCCTGCGAATTGCAAAGGCTGGTTCCAAATCATCTGTTCTCATTCTGCTGGATCTATCTGCTGCCTTCGACACCGTAAACCATCAAATTCTTCTGTCCACCCTCTCGTCACTTGGCATCTCAAGTACTGCGCTTCAGTGGTTTGAGTCCTATCTCACAGGTAGGTCTTTCAGAGTCGCCTGGGGAGGGGAGGTATCCAAACCTCATGAACTGATCACTGGGGTTCCTCAGGGTTCAGTTCTTGGTCCCCTCCTATTCCCATTTATACTACATCAGTATACCAAAAAAGTTACTTTAGTAGCTTTAATAAGAACAAATGTCTTAATTGAATGCTGCTGTTAAATGATCTGGCGAGGAGATAAACAAGGCGGACTGTACAGCTCACTCAGGGCGGGGTCTATCCATCAGCAATTGTGGGTGGAGCCTAAGTATGTGTGTCATCACAAAAGCTACAAATCAGCAAACGGCTTGTTTTGAGACACTACTTATGAATTCTGGGGATTAAGGGTGGATTTTTACCATTATGGGGTGGTTGTGTACACACACAGCCAACACACATTTATGTTCAAACACCATGAAAAAGTGAATTTTGCATAATAGGTCCCCTTTAATGACAACTCATCTACCTGTAGAACATTCACTGAGGGGGAAAAACTAACATGCTGACAGCTAAACTGCTACACTGAAGCATAAAGAACACCTGCATAGCCATTTGCATACTATCCAAACAGCATGTTAAAAATGACTTTTGAAGCAGTCAT
Source organism: Opsariichthys bidens (assembly GCA_037194245.1). Lineage (NCBI taxonomy): Eukaryota > Metazoa > Chordata > Actinopteri > Cypriniformes > Xenocyprididae > Opsariichthys > Opsariichthys bidens. Next base: position 5,575,543 of record CM074286.1, on the reverse strand, counting down.
TTTTTTAACAACAACAACAACAACAAAAAAAAACGAATTCTAAATCATTCCTGCAAAAAAGTGTAACCAATCTAAACTGGGATGTTGGTCTAAACCATTCTGTACTACTCTAACTGGTGGATCTGTGCATACTCTTTTTCACTCATATTGTGCACAACCCTGAAAATGAGAATGAGCCTTTAGAATGTATAAGTGTGCTAATTTTGACAGAATCAATCTCTTCAATGGCAACCATTTTTAATAAATCTTTGGACACCTGGTTAAAGGGGACATGTCATGAAAATCAGACTTTTTCTATGTTTAAATGCTATTATCAGGTCCCCCCGATGCATGTACCAAGCCAGAAAATGTGAAAAAGGACAACCCTTTCTCTGCAAGCATGTGAAAAAAATAAGTCGCTCAGATTTCGCTCCCATAATGACGCTGGAAGGGGTTCTTATTATAATATTACTGCTGCCATTTTGTTTTCGCAAGCGAGGCAAAGCTGCAGATGAAGAAAGTTTAACTATTTTTAAGTAATGCTAAAGGTTTTCTGTGCTTTCCCGTAGCCTGCATGCACTCTATTACTTTATGCTAGCACAAACAGAAGTTATGTTTGACAGTAATGCATCTGTGTTACTTATGGCTCACCCACAAAACAGCTTAGTACTAATACTAATGTACATACTAATGTAACGTCATTTTACGCCGGACTGCTTCACAAACAAGGGTCAATTCAATGCTGGATTTGCTCAAAAGATTAACATGACGGCACATGCTAGTCGATGAGTTGAATCAACTCCACAGCAACTCCATAAATTTATCCATTACAGTCAGAAACGTCCAGATTCATTCTAAAAGTTGGAACTTCTTCCTGAGCCTCTCCATCAGTGTCCGGTTTGAACAATGTAAGGCTGAACACGTTACTGACAATCCTCATTTTATCTGCGTGAGATTCTCCAGTTTTGTTGTTGTTGAGCAACCTTAGCGCGAGCTGTTGAAGCTCTGCCCTATTCTGGAAAGGGGGCCGGGAGCAGCAGCTCATTTGCATTTAAAGGGACACACACACAATTTTTTGTGTTTTTGCTCACACCGAAATAGGGACAAATTTGACAAGCTATAATAACTGATCTGTGGGGTATTTTGAGCTGAAACTTCAAAAACACATAATGGAGACACCAGAGACTTATATTAGATCTTGCGGAAAGGGAATAATAGAAAAGAAAAAGCCTATTAAAATGGACCTGCTTAAGCTTTCTTCGATGCCTCATTTAGTGTTTTTTTAATAAGAAGAAATCAAGTTCTATTTGCCTCCTGTAGCAAATAACAGCATTTTTCTACAGAACCAATGGAATCCAAACCACCTCTCATGTCTTACTGTTTCTATCCTGGCAATGCATGAATATTCATATTTGCGTTTTCCATATCCAAGGTCTCCAGCAGAGAAACAGAGGGGTCATGGGGGATGGCGCTTTCTCTGTGAACTCAGCAGGTGCTTAAGAGCAAGATGTGATAACTAGATGTAGCCTGTTCAATGAGAATGCTAAGGCAACTTGTCAGTCCCCGATGTACAGCATTCGCCTAATAACACAGCATGCAGTTGATTGCAAGATGAGACTTGTAACCTTCCGCAACCTGCACACCTCACCATCCATCCTCCATCTCTGAAGTCTGACCCTTCCAAGGACACCAAAGTGTAATGGAGTGCTTAATTTTACTTATTTAGCTGTGCGGTATGAGCGCCGGACAGCCCTCAAATTAAACGGGGGCACACCGATGTTCAATTGTCATTTACCCAAATGCCACTTTGCACAGCTTGAAGATAATAGGGCTACATTTACCATACAATTACCAGATTACCTCGGACACCTGTACCATTTTAATTTCCCCGGCAACAGCGTAGAGGACAAGTCACAGACAGGTTCGCCGCTGGGTTTCACACAAACTGTTTGCAGCAAATGGATATACATACATAAATGGATAGCAAGTGTGTAGGCGGTTGTGTCCGTGCGCGTCTGTTTACGAGGCATCATCATTCCGCGGCTTACCCAACGTAAGATGGAGAGTAAACAGTGAATATCCAGGGGGTCTTCTTCAGCCGTCACACTAATGCCCAGCAGTGCTCCCGCATGACAGCAGCAGATTACTCTCTAAATTAGGACTCATTTACAGCAGCTGTTGGACCAATTTTACTCGGGGAGGGAGAAATAAGCTCTCATCCTGTCTAAAGTGATCTGTAACCTACAGCATGGCCTTGAATATGTATTAGATTTGTTTGAGGAGCGGATGGAAGGGAAGGGTAGACTACTGTAGTAGCTTGCTTGCCTTGTCTATAAACAATCAGGGTCGAATTTTATATGTAATATATACATTTTGCTGTCGTGGTCTTTTAAAAAAGGCATCAGAATTAATAAACTTAGGGCTCATTTCAATACAGTTCAGTAAAGTATGGAATTTTTGCTATTGCCATTATCATAAGTTGTGAATGGTTCCCTAATTTCGAACTGTACTATTTTTTGGGGACCCTTCCGTCAGGGTACCAAGAACAATAATACGGATACCAAAAGGGTGGAGCTACACTCACCGCAGAATGTTGATTGGTTGACAGAGAATCGTCACTTGCACGTGCTACAAGGTGAATGACAACAAAACCGTTGCAATACAATGTTTATTTTTCGGCTGTTCGGGAAACGAGCCATAAGTGCAATGTAGGGTTGTCAAAAATATCGATTTTTAGATACTGAAATACCTGAAATGCTCCCAATACTCATTTTCTGCAGAATAGATACACAATACCAGCTGCACTTTTGCTCTCTTTCATCTCTCCGACAGAGTTCACGCACAAACCCTCCTCCCCTCAATGACTTGTTTCATTTGCTCCGGAAGAATATTGTTGGTGTCAAAGGGCTTGCATTTCGCATGGGCATATTGTGCACAATTTTACCCATTTCCGGCAGATTTTGTGCTCACTCCCAAAGTGCACGCACACCCGTCCGTCAGGTCTTAAAGTGACAGCAGCCTAAAATACCTGCTTCCAAATTATGAGAGAATATTAAACATATCTATATGGCAGTTTTTCCCCATGGTATCGATGTCACAATTGTGGCCAGTGAAAAGGCTGATTGGCTAGTAACTTTGGAAAACCTCTAGCCACAGTGGCCGGTGAGCAAAAAAGTTCACGTCAAGTCCTGTAAACAATGAATAAAAAGCATGAAGAGGACTGTTACTGTCCATATTGTTTTTAAAAATAAACTTATGAAAGTCAAATGAGTTTGTTTACAATATACACCACTGATTTTACATTCTAGTACTACAATATGAATCTTGCTGCCGGTGTTTCAAATCTCACAAAATCAAAAAGAAAAGAGGAAATATATATTGCATAAAGGAAATTAAGCAATTTTTGGAAAATAAAGAATTGTAGTTTTTAATATATTGTGACATTTTCATGGCAATTAGGCATGAAAAAAAATTCTCATCCCCAATAAAGAGTTTTGTAATCCCAATTATTCTCAGTCATGATTCTCACTTTCATTAGATTTTTTTTGTACTGTAATCCAATATATATCGTTGATCATACAAATCAGATAAAGGCAGTGCAAATCAACAAACCAGCAAATAAATAATACATAGGGGTGTCGATTAATTACTGAAAATGTGAGATTCATTTTTCTTTTGCATTAATGGTTTTAGGGTGCCATTCACCCTTTGCCTGGAGTTTGACTGACAGGCGATCATGACGCTGACCCGCCATTTTGTCCGACAAACGAACCAGACAGGAAAGTTAATTTAACGTCGGTGGACCTGAACTGAACTTTAAAAAATGGTGTGAATTTATGTGTTTCTGCAGTTGAAATAACATAACTTCTAATGGTAATTCATGATTATTACTAGTAGGAAGAGATGACGCTACAGCGATCTGACGCAACACATTAAAGAGCCACAAAACGCTATTTAACCTTTGAATTTCTTTAAAGATAAATGGCAAAATTTGCACGCTGAGACTTTGTTTCACACCAGATGTAACCTGCTCTGTCTTGTCTGTCAGCGTGTTGTCCTGTGATGTATTTTTCAGTCTGTGTGAACATGATGTGTGGTGTGAGAGAGCCACGGCTTGTCAGACAAAGCAACAAAAAGGGCGGCAGGTTGAGGAAAATGTGCATAACTTTCATGGAAATAATCCATAAAATACAATACCCCTCAAAAATTAGCATCATTATCTTTAATCCAAATATACCGCAGTGAATACATATGACTTGTACTTGACAAGTCAGTAAAATGACCAGATCAGGAAGTAACTCCGTCTCCCTGCCTTCTAAATTCTGTATGATGGACCTGAGGCACATACCGAGAGGAGACACCGGCCAAGCAATGGTCCTTCAGTTCCATCAGAGAAATCATTTGAGTCAATTCACTCACTGATGAGGCATGAATATATGTGGCAAATTCTGTTCGGGAGTGATTTATCCTAATTGTCACACTGGGACCTCCTATTACACCGCTGCAGAACGGGTCACTGCATTAGAAAATTAAAGCTGAGGCATTCATTTTAATTCTATTTGTAAATTCTCGCCTGTGGGATGAAGATGTGCTGAGCATGTATAAATGCCTGTATATGTCCCCAGAGTGGGCCCAACGTTGGCCTCTCAGAAGCACTCACCTCTACGCGTCCTGCCCCGTTCCGCCGTTTGAAGGGAAGCAGACCCTGGGTGGATGTGTTTTGTTTCATGTGGAAGTGTGTGTGTGCGTGTGTATGTGTGTGTACCCGAGTTCTCCTTCCTCTTAGTTCCACTCACTGCTTTTGTCCTGCGCGCCGAGATCATCATTTCCACATTCGCCATAAAGTCAAACCAGCGTCCAGGAGTATGAATCGTCTAGTCGTATCATTTACTGTGTGGATGGACTTGCTCTAACCTTATTCCATTCCAGAGGTATTAAATGATTCAATTATTCTCTCTGAATTTAATGGAACATTAGGGAATCAGTCTGAAATTGATATCGGGCACAAACTATTACGGAGTTAATTATTGCTCCAGGTACTTTTATAGCACTGACTCTACATATATATATACTCTATTTTTCTGTCTGGGCATGGAAATGTTACGAAAAAATTACACGTGATTAATTGATATTGTGATTTGATAGAGACGGAGCGAAGCTTATAATATCCAAGGGCTTGGAAAATCACTAATCAGTCGGAATGCCCACGACATATAGAGTTTGAAATCATCAGGATGAGTAAATACTAGACACGAGCACTTATCGTGAACCCCCTGTGAAAAGAGAGAAGACATTAACGAGAAATCGTGGAGAAATTTCAGCGGTTTGTTTGGGTTCTTGAAACTCAACGGTCTTAGATGTATCAGAACTGCTGCCTGACAGTCTCTAAATGACTTACAGATGGTGTCAATGGAATAAACTGAAAATGTTTCTTTAAGTTTAACTGACACTTAGTCCAAAAGGACCTCGCGGAATACTAAGGGAATGTCTCCCCTGAGAAATCCCGGGTCAAGTCGCATGTAGTCTCAATGACTCAATGGTGTAAGGAGATCTCTGTGACTAGCATTTCACGGTTAAGTCAGTGGAGGTCCACAAGGAGGCCTCAGCAAACTTCCAAAAGGATAGCATGAAAATCGAGACATTTCTTATTTTAAAGAGATAGTTCACCCAAAAGTGAAAATTACCTCAAGCCATCCTAGGTGTATATGACTTTCTTCTTCAAACAACAAAATCAGAGTTATATTAAAACTATCCTGGCTCTACCAAGCTTTATAATGGTAGTGAATGGAGGTTTTTGGAGTCCGAAAGCGCATCCATCGGTCATAAGCGTACTTTATGCGGCTCAAGAGGGTTAATAAAGGCCTTCTGAATCAAATCGATGCGTTTGTGACATCCTCATTTAAAACTTTATAATGTAAAATAATGAGCTTCGACTTCCATGCCGTTCTATGCTCCACCCTGACGTTACGCCATGTCCCATGTTTTAAAGCATAATAAATCATGTCATTGTGTACCACGTCACGGAAGTTAACGCTTTTTTAATTTACAACACAGTGATACAGCAAGAGACATCTAAAAAATACATGGGGTTTTGATCTTTGTTGGAAGACACACATTGACAGTCAGTGCACACGACTACAACAGAGGCTTTATTTTTTAAGAAGGCTGAGACTGTATGGGGTGGGTGGCAACATCACGCTTGTTTTTTTACAGAGCCACGCTTGAAAGTCTTATTCGCTACGGAATCACAGTTTGGAAATTTGTCTGTTCAACTGAAAAACAAATTGGCCCATATCCACAAAACAGCCATGAAAATCACAGGAATAGAACAACATGAGCCAATACAGACTTCATATGATCAGGCAGTGATGAGAAGAACGGTATCAGTGCCGATTCCGAACCGAGAGACCGAGAATGCCAATGTGCGAAATGAAGAGACTGAAGCTTTCATTTGTTGCTGCCTCGTTAAAACGGCTGAATTTGAGCAAGAACAGCGCCACCTATGGCACGTTAACACTTGCACGGTTTGTATTTATACAGTGTTGTGTTTTAAAGAATGTTCTTACTTGTTTTGTTTGATTAGAAAAAAGACAAAATTCCCTTCGGGGAAAAATAAAGTTTATCCTTCTCCTTACAAAATTATTTTAACACAAAGCACTTAACGCAAAAGATCAATAGAGCATCTACAGTAAAAATACATTCGTTTTAATTGATTGGAAACAAGATTTGTAAAGTATTTTAAGGCATCACAGTTCAGTTCTGACTAAGATATCAGTAAAGTTTTTCTATTTCAGCAGTCATACAAAAATCTTTTTTCTTTTTCGTTTTGTTCCTTACGTCTTCTCTCAGAACACAATCAATTTTGTCCAAATGGCCCCTTTGGATAATGATCAATTGCTGTAAAGCTAGCAGAGAGTCTGTGATAATGAGATCCCGTGTCCCTTTCATTCTGCCACGGTGCTGGAGATGTTCAGGTCCAGCTGTGGGAATGACAGATGATGAATAAGAGGAGAGTTTTGCTGGAAGAAGAGAATGGGAAAGCTATTTTATCAGCCGGAGTAAAAATGCAGTGCAATGCGCGCCGTTTTTTCATTAGTCCGGTTTTCTGCCCCTCCGCCTACAGTATGTCTGTGATCAAGAATGAAAGAAGCCCGAAATGAGATCATGACAATTGAAAAAATTTCCTGGGATGTCATTCAAATCTAAAAATAAGAGGGCGAGTCCATTATAGATCTTGTGGCCTGAAAACAGATAGCTGTTGTTAAGGGAAAGCCGGATATTATTTGACAGATGATATTTAAAGAAAGGTGCGATGGAGATTTTCTAGAGTACCAGTACAAAAGCATTAGCAACAATGAACACTGCCATAATAAAATAATTCAATTAATAATAAAATATTGTTTTATTTCATAACTAGGGAACCTGGAAGCTACAATTCCAGGTATTCAGTCAGTATGTAAATGACAGTCCTACTTGTAAATAAGCAGTCTTGGAGTGTGACTGTATTATAAGGTCCTGTTTGGCTGACTTTCAATGATTCTGACAAGCCCACCATAACTTATAATAAATATGGTTGAATTCTAATGGTAATGTCAGTCTCGCAGACAGCTGAAAACTGTTATTTCTCCTTATCTCCATACTCCAATGGGCCCGAAGCAGGCAGTCGGCAGCCCTCATGCACGCCTTACTCTGAGTGACAGCCTGCCATGTACCGCGGTAAAAACAGCGCAGCCAATACCTCACAAACTGACAGTGTCAACGGTAAGTAAATGCTGGCTATATGAAGTGAATGACTGGTTGAGCTGTATTTTATTCCAGGGGGCTGCTTTTGTAAACCATTATGTTTACAAAAAAACAAAGCCCCGCTTTTTAAAGCCACATTACGTGTGAAGACCTTTGAATTTGAATGAAACGAAGCCTGCAATTACTCTTCACGCTGTTTGTTTCTCTTCACGTCTTCGGTTTCAGAAACTACGACGGAGTCCCAATAAGTGGGTCGATGATAGTCTGCCACTGCGAGCCTTGTCATATGTGCCATATGATAATCATTAATTCGCTCGCTCTACTTCTAGACTAGCCACTGACCCCATCTGACCCAGAAGAAATTGATTCTGCCTCTGAACCTCAAACATCAGCACAAGTTTCATAAGAAAGAGAGCTAGAGAGAGAAAGAAATCAAAGTACTCATTCTGTTATAAAACCAAGCGAGCTGCCTTGCAGTCTGCTGCCTACAAAGATTCGAAATCAACCCTTATACCCTCATTATTATTCCCTCAAATAATACGATTCACTTAAGACTCAAGTGAATGAAAACGGGCGAATTCGGACACCGAGTGCGGCGGAAGGGCCGCCGCTTTTGCATTGTTTGTGCTTGTTTAATAATCATTTGAAAGTAGTAATGAAACTCTCTCATGGACACTAGCATGTATAAACCTTAATTAAACAATTCATTAATTAAATTAAAAATGAATTTATACCTGTATGATATTACGCTGTACCCACAACAAACCAGAGGTTTGAAAAATGGACGTATGGATGATTCCGCTGCGGGCGCCATCTTCTAGTGAATTCATTCGGCATTACAATGCATTGTGGGTATTCTCTAGTCGACGAGTGTACATCAGTTATACACGCGTTGTTGTGGTGCATTATGGGATTCAATGAGTGCACTCTATAACGTATAGCCACTATGGTTTCAGTCACCATTATAGAGCTGCAATAGATTACGTCGATTACGAAAATACGTCGACGTGCGTGAAATGCGTCGACGCGTCACACTGTTTACATTCATCTCGCGTAACGGCGGCTTCTGCTCCTGGGAACGGAGGAAGTTCCATTCTATCACAAAAACCTGGACCACGATTATCAAAAGTATGGGAATACTTTAAACAGAGGTCAAATAAAACAGTCCTTTGTTCCCTTTGCAGAACCGAAATGGCGTACCAACTACGGAAATGGATCTCTGCGTGTGAACTGAGTTGAGGATAAAATCTTCGTCTCACAAATAAGAAAATATTTAGAGCGAACGAAAATCAGTTTTGCATTTCAAAGAAGTTTATTTGGATGTGCGCGGACGTTTTCAGTCGCACATGCAAGGTTTCAGCTGCTTGCGCTCCTGATTCCCGCCCTGCGCGTCTGCTCAACACAAACCAGCGTTAAAATGTGAGAAAATTCCAGCCAATCAGAATTTAGCAGCCTCATCTCCCTTGAAAACCGATCACAAGACTACATCACAGACAGCGCAAGAGGAAAAATACATGGTTCAGGAGACGTTTGTTCAATGGCTTGAACACGATCAAAGTTCCTTTTAAGACTGTATAGAAAGTCTTTGACACTCTTCATTTTAAAGTTCAAATGTCTACCACTGGACGAGCACACATAAGTGGCTTATTTTTAATCAAAATCAAATCGTATTATTACATAATGGCGTGTCCCAGTGTTTCTACACCTCAATGAACTGCTAAATTAGTTCTAACTTCTTACGTAAAAAAAGATCACTAGATTAATAAAAATAATCGTTAGAGTAGTCGACAGAAAAAATAATCGTTAGTTGCAGCTCTACACCATTACAAATGGCTGTCCCCTCAAACACCGCCCTATTTAAGGGTATGGGGGCGATTTCGGGCCAACCCTAGTTTCTAACAAATCATGCTAAGAAACCTCCATTGAGAGCTACGTAACTGAAACTTTGACCCTTCAAAAAGTTCATTAAGAGATCATAAAACTAATCCATATGAATTGAGCGGTTTAGTCCAAATTTTCTGAAGAGACTCGATCGCTTTATTTGATGAATAGATTCTGAATTATGCTGAATTATTGCTTGACGTGCGAGAACCGACGAGGTTCATTCTCGTGTTATGCTTCCGCAGGAGGTTTGTTCTCAAGTTCGGTTGAGCTTCTGTTTACGTTATCTGATCAATGTTTATATGTGACTAAAAGCCTAAATTCAATCTGTTCACCGTATAAAGCGATCGAGTCTATTCAGAAAATTTGGACTAAACCGCTCAATTCATATGGATTATTTTTACCATCTCTTTATGAACTTTTTGAAGCGTCACAGTGTCAGTTGTGTAGCTGTCAATGGAGGGACAGAATTGTGTTCAGAAGATGAACGACAGTCTTTGGGGTGACATGATGGTGAGTAATTAATGACAGAATTTTAATTTTTGGCTTAACTAACCCTATAAAACGCTGCTCACTACAAATAGAGTAACTAATGGAAAGACAGAGACAAATAGACAGCAGGAGAGAGTTGGAGACAGAAAGGAAAAGAGAAAGAAGAGAAACATCGTCAGCGCTTGCAGAATGAAGCGTACACAGTTTGGTTGAGAGGGTGTTTAAGTTGGGGAAAGATAAATGGTTCCAATGAGTCAGTTTGATGGAACAGCTGTAGGAAAGCAAGAGAGAATGACACCGGGCCTGTGAGAAGCTGTAATTTAATAGCCTAATTTCCTGCCTGGCCCTGCAGAAATATCTTTCTGACGATGACAGTTGATGAAAATGCACCAGGATTTGATTTGCTCCCAGTGGAGGACAAGTTCAGACCCATCTCTTCTCTAAGGCCCCTCAGGCAAGCATGTTCGGGTGGATGAGTTTGTGTCTGACTGAGTTTATGCATATGTGTGTGTGTGTTTGTGACAGCTGCAACACAACAACGCATGCATTGATCATTTGTACGTAACATAACATTATATTTTAACAACGCAGAATTTGGGTGCATTATTCCTCATGTTACTGCAACACTGTAATAAAACAACAAAAAATAATAAAATAACATAATAGATATAAATAAAATAGCTATATAGTAAATGACGACATTATTTAGTTACCCGCTTGTCATTGAAAAACAGTAATACGTATATAAAATTGAAAGTATATTTTATTTTATTTTATGTATTTATTACAGTTTTGGAATGACATTAAAGTGAGTAGTCAGCATTTACTCAGATATTTTATTATATCGAGTAAATGACAACAATTACTCGCCCTCACATCATTGCAAAGAGGTAATAAAATCAAAATGAAATATAATAAAATAAAATAAAATTTACCCTCCCTCATTGCAAAAATGCAACAAGCAAAGATAATAAATAAAAACTGTCCTCTTAAAGCACAATGACAAAAGGGACATTTCTTTTCAATACATCCTATCAAATCTACTCAATCTCAAGAGTAAAAATATGGCCTCAACATTTTAATGAAATCTTATTTTTTATCCCCCCCCCACACACACACACAGTGGTAGGTCAATAGCAAGTATTCCATATATATCTGCATCACTCTAAGGTCTGTTGTTCAATATGCTGAGTGCCCTCTGTGAACTAATAGAAAACTTATGTAAATCAGATCAATAGGATATCCATATGTACACTGCCTACAGCTGTGCGAAGTCACCAAGCAGTTCGCTTAATCTAATAACTGATATCAATAGTTTATTTTGAAACCAAGTGGAGCAAAAAAAAAGAGAATGCAGCGTAATTAGATTGGCACAGCTTGCCTTCCCTGTCTTCTCCCTTCTATTCACTTACAATTAATGGCATGTGTCATTATAGCAGCCAAAGGGCGAGTCATGGGGAATAAATTAATAGCATTTTGGCTTAAAGAAAATATTTCATGGTGAACGACAAATACATATTTGCGTAAAGGAGTCGCCATCAGCCTTGGCGGGCGATTCTTAATTATGCATAAAGGACGGCTTGCAGAAAAGCATAAGGTTTATTTCGAGGTCCTTTTTTGAGACAGCGCATATGTGCAAAGAAGTAAACGCAATGTTTATTCATGCTTACTTTTTGCAGCTATTTTTGGCTAAAAATTATTTGAACTAGATTTGGATGTAAAACAAAAATTGTGGTGAATAATAGTGGAAGCTTGTTTCCACCAATGAATAAAAAATAAAGATAGCTGACTTTTTGTCTAACAACTGACTTCTTTTCCCAGAACTGCAAGATATAAACTCGCAATTGCGAGTTAAAATGTCAGAATTGCGAGGTATAAACAATTGCGAGAAAAGTCAGAATTGCGAGATATAAACTCGCAATAGTCCAATTGCTAGGAAAAAAATATACTACTTTTTTTTTCCTCAGAATTGCGAGTTTATATCTCAATTCAGATTTTATAACTCGCAGTTGTGTTATAAAGTCAGAATTGTGATTAAAAAAAAAATTCTCAGAACTGCGACATATAACACAATTGTGACTTCATATCACTTTATAAACTCACAATTACGAGAAATAGTCAGAATTGAGAGTTTAACTCACAAATGTGATATAAACTCGCAATTCTGACTTCTTTATAAACTCACAATTGCGAGATGTACTTTTTTCTCGCAATTGCATGTTATAAAGTCGGAATTGTGAGATATAAACTGGCAATCCTGTGAAAAAAAATGTCAGAATTGCAACATAAAATGAAATTTTAGAACACACAACTCTGACTTTATAACTCAAAATTGTGATTTTATATTTCACAATTATCGCTGATGTCACGCAATCGACCCTTCACAAAGACCCGCCCCCTTTAGTTACTGTCGACAAGCCGTGCGCTCTCACGCCACACATCATGTTCTAACGAAGAGAAAAATACATCCCGAAGCAAAGAGGACACTGACAACGCGACAGACATATGGAAGTTTCATATTTAATATATCATGTATATGTCATTATATGTCGTGACAGATCGCTGGAGCTCCTCGAGAACCGATCATCTCTTCACACTAGTTCATTTATAGCATCAAACAAACATGAATGAACATCAGAAGGAATGTTGTTTCAGACGTGAGTACACACAATTTTTTCAAGATAGCGGATTCGGCGTTATGATTGGTTAGATCGCCTGTCAATCAAACTCTTTGCAAAGGGTCAATTCTCAGGAAAAAAAGTCAGAATTTTGAAGAATTTTGTTTGCAAATTTCAAATATGTCGGCGTTCACAATGAAATTCATAAATATATACACTTAATGACTATTTTTGATAGTATGCAAAACACTACACAGCATATACTAACAATAAACATTCCAAATATTAGTATGCCATACTGTCAAAAGCAATTATGCTCACACGTAACCAGTTTTTGTGAAAATATTTACTCTAGACAGTACAATCAATCAATCAATCAATCAATCAAGATGTGAAAACTACACCACATTAATTCCAGTTCATCAAACTGAAAATCCAGCTTGTCCCACTGAAAAAGAGCAGTGAAGTTGAGACATCCTGGCCAATGCAGTAGGTCACAGTAAAGAAAAAGGAGCAGCAGGTCGGTAGTATATTATTCCGAACAGTCTATGTGTGGAATACAAAGTCAGAGACCTCATGACTCAACTTGCACTAGTGCCATAGGCTAACTCTCACGATTGCACTTGTAGAGTGACATGTACAAAGAAATGGCCAGACAAACTCAGCAATTATTTACATTGTGTCCAGTCAGTCAGGCCTGAGTCAGATGGTAGCCACACTCACAGACAGCAGGTGAGCTCATAAAAGCTTTCCTCTTAGAGCCGGAGGCCACTACAAGAAAATATATTGAGGAAACGTGCTAAGCATAACAAAGTAAGACAACATTACATAGAGAACATCAGCAGAGGGAGTCTCAATTTCCAAACAAAACTCTCCAAAATCACTTCCTCTAAAGCAAAACAATTATATCGGTTGGAAATGACTCCTCAGAAGTGGACACTTTTATTATAATCGAACCAAGACCAAACCTCCAAACTGCTAAGGTGAGATCAACTCCATTTAAAAGCAAATATGTGTTTTCAGCTGTACGTAGCAGATTATATAGCCATTGTCGGCTCTAATTACGCTTCGCAAAGCACAGCCATTGGTATTCATAGAATTTATGTGCGAGTAAATGCTTCCTTCCATCCACTGGAACATAATTGAGAAGGCTGTACTGTGACTGCAGCAAGTGTAGTGGAAGGGGAGAATCTCTGCCAAAGTATTTGGGCGCAAGTCTCAAAATCCATAATTAACCTCCCAGGTCCTTCAGAAGGCCATTATAGTGAGGGATCGTGCGAGAGAAGCTTCTCGCTTTATGGATGCGGCGGTGTACCCGCTGTACTTTAATGCGTTTATTTAGTGGTTCCTCAGAGCGTCCGCTCTCGAGACCCTTCTCAGGTGATGGAGCAGCCACATCCACGCTGGCCATTGCCAGGTCCCAGTCGCGCCTCAGCCAACAGAGGCCTTGTTATGAAGAAAAATGGAGGATGGGTGAGAGTAGAAGTTTCAGGAAGGATGAATGGCTGAAATCCAGTCTACGACCTCTTTGAGAATCTGCAAGGGCATCTGTGTTGTTTTTGGCGGTAAAAGAGCATCACTCAAGCCATCAGTCACTGTTTCTACAGAAGAGAGACTTGATTACAGACTTGTGAGATAACCGTTTTTGTTCCTTCAAAACACCTCAGCTCTTTGGGATTCTCCACAGAAATCAGTTCTCGGGTAAAGCAACGAGTGATTAATCACACTAACAACCCCTGCTAAACTAGTAAAACATGCTGTTCATCAGACGTACAATTACCTGCAGGACTGTAATTATCAGCATGTTTACTGCACCTCTACAGCACTTATAAACAAACACTACTGTTGCTAATTCGCAAGCATAGTTCAAATGACTAGATTGAGCTAGTTTGTCGTAACCAGCCTGTCATTTGGTTGGCTCTTCAAAACCACAGAGTAATGACTACCCTTGTTGTTTTTGTTGTCATCTTGGTTCCAGGCATGAAGCTTTTCAGTAAGGAAGTTTCCAATTGGAAAAACCTGCCTTTCCTATGGAAGACCGTTTCCGCCACTGTTGAGGAGAAAGAAAAAAAAATCCGTACGTCATAATAATGAGAAACTTTCTCATAATAATGACTTAGTATCTCATAATAATGACTTTGTATCTCATAATAATGACTTAGTATCTCATAATATTGAGAAACTTTCTCATAATAATGACTTAGTATCTCATAATAATGACTTTGTATCTCATAATAATGACTTAGTATCTCATAATATTGAGAAACTTTCTCATAATAATGACTTAGTATCTCATAATAATGACTTTGTATCTCATAATAATGACTTAGTATCTCATAATATTGAGAAACTTTCTCATAATAATGACTTAGTATCTCATAATAATGACTTGGCATCTTTTATTTAATAAAAAAAAAAAATTGATTTTTTTTTAGAAACTTTCTCATAATATTGACTTAGTATCTCATAATAATGACTTGGCATCTTTTATTTAATAAAAAAAAAAAATTGATTTTTTTTTAGAAACTTTCTCATAATATTGACTTAGTATCTCATAATAATGACTTAGTATCTCATAATATTGAGAAACTTTCTCATAATAATGACTTAGTATCTCATAATAATGACTTAGTATCTCATAATAATGACTTAGTATCTCATAATATTGAGAAACTTTCTCATAATAATGACTTAGTATCTCATAATAATGACTTTGTATCTCATAATAATGACTTAGTATCTCATAATATTGAGAAACTTTCTCATAATAATGACTTAGTATCTCATAATAATGACTTGGCATCTTTTATTTAATAAAAAAAAAAAATTGATTTTTTTTTAGAAACTTTCTCATAATAATGACTTAGTATCTCATAATAATGACTTTGTATCTCATAATAATGACTTAGTATCTCATAATATTGAGAAACTTTCTCATAATAATGACTTAGTATCTCATAATAATGACTTAGTATCTCATAATAATGACTTAGTATCTCATAATATTGAGAAACTTTCTCATAATAATGACTTAGTATCTCATAATAATGACTTTGTATCTCATAATAATGACTTAGTATCTCATAATATTGAGAAACTTTCTCATAATAATGACTTAGTATCTCATAATAATGACTTGGCATCTTTTATTTAATAAAAAAAAAAAAATTGATTTTTTTTTAGAAACTTTCTCATAATATTGACTTAGTATCTCATAATAATGACTTAGTATCTCATAATATTGAGAAACTTTCTCATAATAATGACTTAGTATCTCATAATAATGACTTGGCATCTTTTACTTAATCAAAAAAAAAAATTTTTGATTTTTTTTAGAAACTTTCTCATAATATTGACTTAGTATCTCATCATAATGACTTAGTATCTCACAATAATGACTTAGTATCTAACTTAATAAAAAAAATAAAAAGGTTGTTTTTTGATTAAGTTAAAGATAACTTTATAAAAAAATCTATTTTTTTTAGAAACTTTCTCATAATAATGACTTAGTATCTCATAATAATGACTTGGCATCTTTTACTTAATCAAAAAAAATTTTTTTTTTGATTTTTTTTTGATTTTTTAAAAAAAATCTTTCTCATAATAATGACTTAGTATCTCATCATAATGACTTAGTATCTCACAATAATGACTTAGTACCTAACTTAATTAAAAAAAAAGTTGTTTTTTGATTAAGTTAAAGATAACTTAATAAAAAAAATCTATTTTTTTTTTAACTTTCTCATAATAATGACTTGGCATCTTTTACTTAATCAAATTTTTTTTTTTTTTTTTTTTTTTTTTTTTTTTAATCTTTCTCATAATAATGACTTAGTATCTCACAATAATGACTTAGTACCTAACTTAATAAAAAAAATTAAAAGGTTGTTTTTTGATTAAGTTAAAGATAACTTAATAAAAAAAATCTATTTTTTTTAAAAAACTTTCTCATAATAATGACTTAGTATCTCATAATAATGACTTAGTATCTTTAACTTAATTAAAAAAACAACCTTTTTATTTTTTTATTAAGTTAAAGATACTAAGTCATTATTATGAGATACTAAGCCATTATTAGGAGAAAGTTTCTCATTATTATGACTTACAGATTTTTTTTTTTCTCAACAGTGGCGGAAACGGGCTTCCATACTTTACCTACAGTACATTTGGCTAATCCTACATAAAATTCACTGCCGTTTCCAGCTGAAATGAACACTAGATGCAGTAAAACACCAACTTCTACACATATTATAATTACAGGGCCAGATTATCGATTAGCAAAGAATATGTTTGCGCACTGCCTTGCACAATATTATTATAACCTCAAAACACTTTTACCATAGAGTTAGTACATTTTGATGTTTGCATCACAGCAGCTTCACATGAATAGCTTTTCCGAGCTAGTGAACTTGTTCGGTAGGGGTGTAACGGCACATAGAAGTCTTGCTTCTCAGTTTCGTGCTCACAGTTCAGTGCGATTTCGGTACATATGGTCAAACTTTAGTTTAGGGTCCAATGGAATACTTGCACAACTACCTCTGCGTTCTAGTACTGCTACTGAATTTACATTTTTAAATGAATTTGACTGATATTTATCTGGATTTACTATAGTAAAAGTGTAGTAACTACGGTGACAACACATTATTGCGATGGCTAGACTATTTTATGTTATATTTGCGGTTGTACTCAAAACAATTACGAGTTAAAACTGACAAGCATCGCCGATTCTTTCCTCACAATCTTTTAACAGATTGACAATCACAGTAAATCCGCTAGCACGACATGCTTTCTGACTGTAAAGGAGCAGCAAAGAGCTTACAAGACATGCACAAGCCAAGCCGCATCAGCATCACACGTATGCGTCGTGCCGCTCACGTGACCACCATCGGCCAATACTGAGCCAGCGTTCGGACGTAGAACCTGGAAGAGCCGCAACGTAAGCAGTAAAGTCTTCATTCTTTTGTTTTCGCACACAAAAAGTATTCTCGTTGTTTCATAACATTAAGGTTGAACCACTGTAGTTACATTGACTATTTTAATGATGTTTTTTTTTTATAACTTTTCTGTACATTTAATGTGGTAATGTCATTGCTTTCAATGGAGGATAAAAAAAAAAACGCTCAGATTTCATCAACATATCTTAATTTGTGTTCCGAAGACGAACGAAGGTCTTATGGGTGTGGAACGAGATGAGGGTGAGGAATTGATGACTGCTTTGTTAATATTTGTTAGTATTAATGGGTGAACTAACCCTTTACATTTACATTTACATTTAGCAGACGCTTTTATCCAAAGCGACTTACAAGTGAGGAAAACAAACAAGCGATTCTTCATGAATTGGCAAATAGCACAGGAAGTGCTCACAATACAAGTTTCATACATTTCCCAGTACCATAAGCTAGAGTAGGAAGGGAAAAAGGGGAAGGAAGAGTTTTTTTTTTGTTTCTTTCTTTGTTTTATGAGGGGATCAAGTGTTCACGGAAGAGATGAGTTTTCAGCTGTCTCTTGAATATTGCCAGGGATTCTGCGTTCCTGATGAAAGTAGGGAGATCATTCCACCAGCAGGGAGCAGTGAAGGAGAAGGTTCTGGAGAGTGATTTTGTGCCTCCCTTTAAACTAAAGTGTTACCAAATAAAAGAACAAATCCACAATGCTAGGCATTCAGTCCCCTAGTGGGTACGGCACTGCCTCCTATAGTATAGTATTAAGCAGTACACAGTAAAAGGTCATTTTTTTGCAGGACAGATAAAAACAAAATGTATTCGATCACTATCAGCTACAAAACTGAAAAGTATCTTGTGTTATAAAGCATTTTTAACTATATTTAAACATTCAAAACTTAAGCCCAACCCTCCTATACTTAATTTCCCGTTTCGATTACAGCTGAGTGAGCGAGCCTCAAAATATTCTCCACTGAGACGCAATCGATGCATGCGCACTATCTAGTAGACTCAAGTCACTGTTCTTCTTCTGCTCTTTTTCCCCTGTTGTGGCGGTTAGCAAATAGCGTTGCATTACCGCATGCGCCCCCTTCTGTATTGGAGTGTGGATCAGCTGTGACTGACTGTATTCATCATATAACTGCATGACGTCCGTAACGCATGACTCGGGACGAATACATGTAGCCTACCGTTACACCCCTATTGCTCGGTAACTCACCTGGTACACTTTCAATGCAGAGCGCTTGAGTACGAGTCGGGTGGGCACGCTACTTACAACACTTACAACTTGTATAAGCCAGCTAAAATCAGCAAACGAGTTTTCCTCTAACATTTGGTTTAGTGTTTCAACTAATGTAGAATAAAAAAAAATGTTGCCAGATTCCTGTTTATATGGACATTTCACTTTGACAGTGGCAAGAAACTCGCAAGAAGCGACGTAATATTTTGCAGAGGTGTTGCAAAAAGACACGTTTTTTCTTTCCCCAATGAGCCTGGATTGGACGTCTCAGAAGCGCGAAGAATTCAAGAAATTAAAAACGGTTCCTAGAACTAGATTTTTTTTTTTTTTTTTTTTTCTGTAAGAACATTTGGATAATCCTTCCCATTCCCATGTGGTTTAATCTCAAGCAAAACTCATTAAAACAGTAAGAATATCACAAAAGACTTTCAAGCCAATAGGCTCACCGCTAACGTGATTAAATCATTGATCCCTCCGTAAAGCTGGAGGCCTCTAGGTGCAAAATGACCTTTTAATAAAATCAGGGAAATCCGGTTACCCTGAAAATAACTGATCAAAGTTAAGGTCAGGTGACTGTAGTGGCATTTCATCCATGTCGCGGTGAAAAGGTATTTATTTATCCTATTTTCTTGCAGCAAGTAGAGATTTGCTAGCAGTCTGGAGGACTAATTGTAATCCTGTATGAGACAGAGCCATCTCTGCTTTTCATTAGGCCCAAAGGAAGGATCTCCATCAAAGTCCACATCAGCTTTCAGGGCCATGATTCTGGGCTAAAGCACATTTTCATTACGGTGTTCTTAACCATCACCGGACAAACTGGCTGCTGCCCTCAATCTGGAGATCACACACTTTTCAGAGCGGCTCTAAAGTGCACAAGGTTCAGATAGGCAATCAGCGCACATCCACAGCGCTGAACATTAAAACAGCGAGGAGGATTTAATCAATTTCATCTTCAATGTAGCAATACAGCAAAAGGCTTACAGAGAAGAACAGGAAGCCTAATAATTCCGTAAGCTTGTTCTAAGGCAGCGTTGATTATATTTAGTCCAAAAGCAGAGACGCTCAAATCCTTACGTTTTATTAAAATCATAAATGAAGTCCAATCCGAGGGATCGGCTCCAAAGCTCTTCCCACCTCTTCAACATTCTGCAGATCTCAATTTTCTTCCTATATTGCCAGAAATAAATTTCTTATCTGAGAAGGCCCCTTTTTATTAATGACACTAGATGAAATATCACTTCATTTCAAATTTAATTACGGGCCATAATATTTCCTTCCCTGAACCAGCTGTTAATGTTATGCAATTTTTGAGTACAGATGAATATGCCGTGCTCAGAAACATTAACATTTATTGGTTAGACCACCTGAGGAACTACTGCCAGTCAAACTCTCATCAACATAAAGTCAACGTGACTCTAAGGTCATACACGTTTAGTATAAATGAATATGCATTAAAAGGCAAAAATACACACACATGCACAAAACCGTTCACATGTTTGTCATCAGGAAGTCTTTTCTGTTTTTTTCAAATAATACTTTTATTCAGCAAGGATGCAAAAAATGTATCAAAACTGACAGTGAAGACTTTTGCATTTTTACCAAAAAATTTCAAATAAATGCTTCTGACAAAAATGTATCAGTATCGACAAAATTATGAAGCAGCAAAACTATTTTAAACTGTCGAAACGGGGCAACTGACCCTTCGCAAAGACCCGCCCCCCTTTAGTTACTGTTGCTTTGTCGACAAGCCATGCGCTCTCACGCCACACATCATGTTCTCACGCCGTGAAAATTACATCGCGGAGCAAAGAGGACACTGACAACGTATGAGACAACAGTTTCATATTTTAAATATTGTAATTTTTTAAAGCAGTTTAAACAATAAATAGCATCTAGTGGCTCTTTAATGTGTCGTGAACCATCATCTCTTCATACTAGTTCATTTATATTATCAAATAAACATGAATGAACATCAGAAGGAATGTTGCTTCACACAATTTTTAATTCTCAACGTTAATCTACTAACTCCCCTGACCGCTTTGTCAGGCAAAATGGCGGATTCTGGCTTATGATTGGTCAGATCGCCTGTCAATCAAACTGTTTGCGAAGGGTCAATTATGTCCCGTGGTCTGGATCCGGACTCCGGCTTGGTTCCATCCGCTATTTATATACCACTGCACTAGAGTACGAAGCAGACATAAGCCAGCTGACCATTTGGATTGATAGAGAATTGAATTTGGCTAAATCAGGTTATTTCAAACAGTTAGGAGATGTGATCAGAATATGACAAAAAAAAAGAATACTCTTGTGCATGTAAGCACAAAAATATTTTTAGGCAGCATTTCCCCAGCAGAGCTGAACTGGAATTCACAAGTGATTAATTTCATCTTTTTGTATTATATGCAATTTCTCCATTAACTTCTAATTTCTGCCATCATGTTGACTAGAGTCTCAAATGCAATTAAGAGCTTCGGGGGGAGGGGGGAGCTTTAGTCATAAAACTTCTGTTTTATGACTAAAAATACAAAATTAAAATGCAAAATAAAAAAAACCAAGCAATAATTTAAGCTAGGAAGCATTCATCTCTTAACAGAGCCCGTGCGTTCCAATACATTAACTGTCTGTTACTGTCATTGAAATGAGTTAGGATGCACAAACAGAGGGATGCTGATTCGGCAGTTTGCTACAAAATGCTGCTGCTGGCTACATTTTGATGATGAGAGATGAATAAAGCAAATATGATAAATTGTACAGCACATAACGCTACTCTAATTAATTATAATGAATCATTTCAGAGTGTTCAGAGGCGTTATTTTAAAATACAGGCTGGTTGATGCACTGCCGGAACAGTTTGCGCATCATCTCATTACCGAACAGAAACTGATCTCGGGTCAGTCCGATGATGGGAACGTTTCTGAATGTGTCCTGCTTGTTCAGCTCCGCAGATGGAATTTCATCTTAATTGACAGTTATCTCGCTTCATTTGTCATGCAGACAGATGCCTCGAAACGGGGTCTACCTATGATAGTGGCTCTGAGGCGGCACGCGGGACGTCTGAGTGAGAGGTTGAAGATGTTATGAAAGATGTTCTCTGGATGGGTCAGTTAGCATGTCATGGTGCCCAACTCTACATCCGTTCCTTCCAGTGTTTTGCAGTCGCCCTCTGTATTTCTGAAACGCGATGCTTATAATCTGTCCGAGCATTGATCCACGGACCGCTGTCGGGTCAGGCCTTTGTTTCAACGCGCTGCCTTTCGGCTGTCATTTACTGACAGAGCTTAGACACATCCTGTGTAGCTTTAACAGGAGAAAACCACACACCTCTGACCTTTTAAACCCCTCATCTTTCGCTATTCCTCCGAGCAGGAGCCCCTTGTCCATTCACAGGTTTTCTGAATGTACCTAGGGACCGCTCTATTGAGAGAAAGACATCTAAAAGGCAGGTACGGATCTCCAGCTCCTGTCCAGATGTCGATCGAGCCAAATGGTCCTGGACTCAACGTGTGAGCTCCTCATGCATTGTGCATGTGTGGTAAGAGGCGGAACACAGAGCAAGCCAACAAAGTCAGCAGTTTTACAGCTCTTGGTTTTCCTCAACAGTATGTTCAGACAATGATGGACACTGTACACTCAAAAAAAATATTTCTGTCTAAACATAAGTTTTATGTAATTTAATTACATAGCAATTTTCCATCCATTTGGATTACATAGGTTTAACATAAACAAACTAATACATTTAATGTGGTTCATATTTGTCAGTCATTCGTAAATGAAATAGGTAAGATTTATGTAACAGTTGAGTAAATGAATAGTGAGAGGTTAAATGTCTTTTATCTTCAGTTGATTTCATCAGTTGTAGTTCTTGTGTTTCTCTGTCCTTCAGTGATTCTGCTGGTTAACAGCAGGTGTTCATCAGTACTGCTCAATCATCACTTAATGATCTCATTAACTCTGACACTGCTTCAACGGTACTTTAACTCACACATGACCACTAAACAGTGTTCATAAACCTGTGAACTATTACATAAATATTACCAATTTCATTTACATATGACTGACAAATATGAATCACATTAAGTTTATTAGTTTGTTTATGTTAAAACTATGTCATCCAAATGGATGGAAAATTGGTATGTAATTAAATTATATA